>JAECYV010000007.1:34209-137017 GCA_023014305.1 Lepiota subincarnata
ACCCTGGGCACTCAAGGCTCTCAGGCTGAGGTAGGGGGATCCTTAGTATATATTAGAGGTACAGTAGGTGACAGGATGCATACCTGAGGTAGGGGAATCCTTAGAGAATTGGGTAAGGAACCCACTACCTCCTACAAACACTACTAACTACCTGCTTACAAATCATGTACAAACAAATAAAAATGAAGTGGTGTCATTCCAGGACAGAGAAAGTGAAGTAGGAAGGTCCAAGTACATTACTAGGAAGGTCCTAGGAGATATAGGAAGTCCTCAGTGTACCCCCTAGGGACCAGGAGGAGGAGATAGGAAAGATGTACAGGGAAAAGTGGGGAAGATAGCCTGGTGTACTGAGATGTCTCTAGACATCTCTAGGATCCTGGGAAAGGCTGCTGAAGTAGCCAAGGTGGTGGCAAAGTGATGGAAATGTGGAGGGGAGGAAGGTCCCCTGACACTGCATGGTTTGACATCTGTGACTCCCAGTCCAGGGCTTCTGCCAAGCAATTGGCTGGGTGCTCCCTCCACATTTCCAGTGCCACCTGCCTCATCAAGTTGGCGTGCACTAACCCCAGCATCCCCCTTTGTCAGTGCTGCTGGCGCTGGGGCCACCTGTTAGGGCACCTGAAGTGTACTGCGTCGCGGCAATAAACTGACCGGGGAGAAACCTAAGTGTCATTCACAGACTGGTAAGCTACTACACACCTGACCGGGGAGAAACCTAAGAGAATCAAGTAAGGTTTCTCTCGGGTCGCATACACTACTTATACTACCGCCCAAGGGCTGATCTATACTATAAGAGAAATGTCCGTAATGTACTGAGATGATGCGCCTGATGTTAGGGCAACCTGAGGAAGCTCTGACCACCCAGTGAGCTAAAGCGAACCTGCAGGGGAATCCTAAGTATATTAAAWGAGTGTAAGTAGATACTACAAACATACCTGCAGGGGAATCCTAAGAGAATAGGATGAGGAAACCCCTGGAGGCGAAAACTACCTAAGTACATGTATTACATCAGCAATAGAACTTGTAGGAGGTTTATCCAAAGTATCTAAGCACTACACAAACACAGCAAAGGCAGAGGTGAATGAAACGAATGAGGAGTAGAATAGTGAACAGATAAATGACTTGTATAATTTAAAATGGAAAGAGTGTCCAAGGAAACTCAAAAATAGTGAATGGGGGAGTGAGGGGGATGTCTGGGGAACACTTTGACTGTTCTAGATGTTCCGGAAATTCAAGCGTTTGAAGGGAGGAAGATAGATCATGCTGGAGGGTGTGGAAGGGCCGGATAAAATTGTGGGGGCTGGGGGCAAGGTTGGGGAGGCACCAGAGGACTTGGGGTGTCCTCTTACACCTGAGGGTCAGGTGTGTGCCTAAGGGTCTCAGGTGGACAGACTAAGAGGCTGGGAAGGGATCCAAGAGTAAATCAATGGTAGGGGAGCAATTTCGGGTGGAGTCTGAGAGGCCTTGGGTGGTGTTTAGAAGATTTCAGATGTTCTCTAGAAGACTCCGGGTGGTGTCCAGAAGTGTCCCCTTACACCATCCCTCATCAACTTACCGTGTGCGCATGCTCAAGTGCCCCCACTGCATGGAGCCTCACTCTGAGGACCTCTATTGCAATGTCGCTGGATGCTGCAAGGGCAACTCCAAGGCCCTGCCCCATCCCCTCTCCCCCACCCCCATTGGTACCCCTTGCCCCCATGCTGGCAAGTGCGTTAACTGCAGCAAGTCCCATGCTGCCAACAGCCACAGGTGCCCCTTCTGGTGCCACCACTTCCAGTCTGAGTGGGTCAAGGCCTGCTATGTGAAGGACAAGGCCGTCTAGTCTTCTCTCTCCCTGCTTGGGGTCTGCATCTCCGTTCCCCCTCCTGTTTATTCTCTCCCTCTCCTTTCTGTCTCTTCCCACCTCTGGGCTCGCCCTTTGGGGCCCTATCTCTTCTTTTCTTGGGTCACCCTGGACCCTCTCCTCCCTTTTTCTGGCCTGCTCTTGGGGCCTAACCCTCTGTATTTAACAGCTGTCATAACCATGCCCCACTCTTCCATAGAGAGGCCCCCTGAAGGGGGCCTTAGTGGCAATCTGTTCATTCATTTGCTCAATGGTGTAGTAGTAGTGTAGTATATCCCTGTACTATGCTGCTGTGGACTGCTATCACGCACCATGTCCCTTAATAGAAGTTGATTTAAAAAAAAAAAAAAATGGTACAGTCTAGTCACCAGCCATTATCAGCACAGCCCACAAGGCCATGGCTTTCCAAATTAGTGACACCCTACCTATAGGGATGAAATCTAGGCAAATGCAAATTTACCATCAATTTATTGATTAAGCCACTGGTGCCCATAAATCAAGGCAAATAACCCTACTTTTCCCTGGGAGAGCACAGCTGGTGCCAGAGGTTGTGATGGTAGATAGTCATGAGAAGTTCATCATTGACAAGATTTTGGGTGAGGCAAATAGTATTTGANGTAGTGTAGTATATCCCTGTACTATGCTGCCGCAGACTGCTATCACGCACCATGTCCCTTAATAGAAGTTGATTAAAAAAAAAAAAAAAAAAAAGATGGTACAGTCTAGTCACCAGCCATTATCAGCACAGCCCACAAGGCCATGGCTTTCCAAATTAGTGACACCCTACCCATAGGGGTGAAATCCAGGCAAATGCAAATTTACCATCAATTTATTGATTAAGCCACTGGTGCCCATAAATCAAGGCAAATAACCCTACTTTTCACTGGGAGAGCACAGCTGGTGCCAGAGGTTGTGATGGTAGATAGTCATGAGAAGTTCATCATTGACAAGATTTTGGGTGAGGCAAATAGTATTTGATTTGGTGGAAATTGAAGGGCTGGATCAAGATCAATGGCTGCCAGGTTGAGATATATACCTCATGCTTATTGATTACTGTGTGTGCTGCTTGGTGAGGAGCTCCAGACACAAGCTCCTTACACTATACCAAGTACTAAACTCCTGATTTTATATAAATTTATCTGTGAGACAGGGCTGTTGCAATGAGTGAAAGATATTAATTAATTAATTCATAACATAYCTAAAATATTATGTAAATGTGTTTACATTTGTTGGTAGCTATGTCAGAGCACTGTCTACACTTAAAATATGAARTTCATATCTGCAGTGGTTGACCATTTATTAAGGATTTTGTGAAGTGCAGTAAAACATTGGAATGGTTTTGTCCCTTACTGTATTACATTAGCTTAGTCTTTTTTTTACTACTGTGAGTTTACTGTATTTAGGTAGGAAAGAAACTTGAATGTCCCTTGTGTATTTATGAGGGTCCTTGATATYTTGTCCCCCCYGCCAYYCYTACCCATTTGTTTCAACACTGGTGRCATCAGAAATCTTTTGGCAATTTGTTGACGGTTTGATGAACCTTGGGGGTTTTGGCCCAAGACCGAAACAGCATTGAGTGCCCGAAAAACTAGGTGAYCCATGTGAGATTTTTTGGGCGRTCTGCTGACATTATGGGAATTTATCTGGGGTCCTGTGTAACCTGACCCGAGCGCGAGAGAATCCACGTGACTTATGCTACTGAAGGTGCGATTTCCAAACACCTGTAAATACTCCCAAAATTCTTCCCTGGTGATCACTCCGTTATCACTAAGCGAACGCAAGCAGCAAATGGGTATTCGTTTCTCTTATCTTCCTTCGTTTTCTCTAAATCCCTTTCATCGTAGCGCCCAAAAAAGCTAAGAAAATCGCTCTCAGCGAGTTCCTCGGGGACACTAGTACGCTACTAGCGATTTTGCCTACTTCCTGCCTACTAAATCACTACCACAGCTTTGGGATCATGGGCCGACGAAATGGATTCTTTGCCAAGTGCTCGTATGTGACATCTGTCCTAACCTACACCCACTTACGCTCTAYCGTCAGCTGCCCCAAAGGAGAATAATGAACACTCATCCAGGCGGGATGATTTCCTCGTTTCCAGATGTAAAGTGTTCTCTGCTAGTCAACTCATGGATTTTAATCACCTCCCACAGCTGACCGGCTCCCATCAGTTCGAGACGATATACCATTGCCCACCCAACCACCCTAYACTGCCTTCGTTGGAAATCTCGCCTTCGATCTAGTGGAGAGCGATCTCGAGAGGTTTTTTCAGAACGTCAAGGTACACAATTGATTTGTTGCTTAAGTCACTCGTGGCCTCACCCCACCCAATAGTCCGCCAAGATTATTAAGGACCGGGATGACAAGCCGAAGGGGTTCGGTTATGTCGAGTTTGAGGATCTTGACGGTTTAAAGGTGGCTCTCACGAATAATGGTCAGGTATGAATCTTCACTTCACTTGATTCCMTATGATTGCATATTGTTCTTAGGTTCTCTCTGGGCGTACTGTTCGCGTCAGTGTAGCCGAACCTCGTGAGCTCCATGGTTCCTTCCTTGCCYTAGGCCACTAATCGTCATTTCTCAAGCCAAGGAAAGACAATTTGCACACTCGGSCTCTGAGGATAACTCTAAATTTGATAGTCCATGGAGACGGGAAGGTCCTCTCCCCGATCTACCTCATTCTCGAGACCTGCCGCGCCGTAAATTCGAGGGGGCCCCTGAAAAGTTGCAGAGTGTGTCAGAAAACGTGGATGATTGGCGCTCCAACCGACCTCCTAGGGCGCCCGAACCAGAGCCACCCTCCTTTAAGCGTAAAGGATCTGGGGACGGTTCCACTGCCGAYAAGGAGGAAGTTTGGACAATTGGSAGCAAATTTAAACCGTCTTCTACCGGAGAAGATGGGACGGGTGGCAGATTTGGCAGCATCCGCGGGAAAGCTGAGGCAGCGTCTTCTCCCGCTGATGAAGGGAGCTGGCGAAGTGCTCGATCGAGACCCGGCACCCGTGGCAATGTCTCTCGTGAGTCGCAATGCCCATGTGCCAAAATTTCCACTCTCAATACCTAGACACCTTAGCCAATGATTCGACACCACCGACCCCCCAAATGAGTCGCCGCAAATTAGACCTTCTCCCTCGTTCTGGTAACGCTTCAGCCTCTCCCAGCCCTCTGTCTTCACCAAAAATGGGGCCAACTCCAACCATCTCGTCTCGTTCAAATCCATTCGGGACTGCCAAGTGTGTATCTTGTTCTTTCAATACGTCCAAAATCTGACCCGCTTCATCCAGGCCCGTGGATGTGTCTGCAAGAGAGAGAGAAGTTGCTGAACGACTTGAAAAAGATCGTCATTCCATGTCTAGAACCAGCTCCCGAACAGGATCTGAGCGCCCCTCTGCTCGCCCACGAACSCCCCCAGCGTCAACCGTTTCTGGGACCGTTGCCCCATCTCCTCGAATCCCTTCCCGAACATTAGCCCCCAACGTGAGACCAACGCTGAGCTTTGCGAATGTCGCTGCCAATAAAGAGAGTATGGTCGAAACCAACATTGAAAATGGATCGCAGGACCCCAGTGGAATTGAAAAAGAGTCGGAAAAAGCACACGTTGCTTCATTGTAATTACGACTTCTACAATAGGACTTGGTTCATAGGAAAGTATCTTGCCAAGCAGGATGGCTCTCAAGCGTCAAGATCTACCGCGCTGATTCTCCGGATCTACATATTTCATGCGCCCCCTTCCTGCTTGTACATTAGTAGTTGGGACGAGTGAAGAATGGGAATACCCGGCACACCTTTATAACGAATTCCATGTTGTGATGATTCTGCTGAATATGTGTCCTTAATGTGTGCCAGAACTCTTTTCCTCTCGGATTCTAACCGTTCCATTTCTTCTTTTTCTAATCTCGCATCATATTCTTCCTCAGTCTCCCCCTTGACCACRGGCTCTCGACTTTTTTCCTCAAGGCTGGGACTCGATAGGAGACGAGGTCTTTTTTCCCGGCGACCATTGCGATCGCGGGATGATGAACCCAAAAATCGAGATTTACGGGGCTTGTGAGGATCTTGCAAAGAGCTATTGTCACCTATATATTATGTTGACCAACGCACATACACAAGAAGCGCGGGGAACCCACTTATTTCCTTGCGCTTCTTTAATTCAAGTTCACCGCAGTTGCTTATGATGATGGGCAGGGTTGGCCGATCTTTTTCATCCACCGGAATTTCGGCAAGCTTTTCAATAACTTCATCGTAGCCTCTGATAACTCTCCCAAATACAACGTGCTTGCCTGGATGCTCACTTAGTGGACACAATGTGTTAGACCAGGACCTGGGGAACCGCACCGTTAAGATGAGGGCACTCCCGGAGGGTGACGAAAAATTGGGAGCCATTAGTATTAGACCCCTTGTTCGCCATGCAAAGAAGAGCTGGAGAGTCCAAGGGCCTCTGTAAATCTTCGTCTGAGAAGGTAATGCCATAGATGGATTCGCCACCGGTACCGTTGCGCTTGSTAAAATCTGTTGGGTGCTTGAGAGAATGGTCCAGCTGTAAAGAGCACGTGCGCACCTCCTCCTTGAACCATGAAGCCTTTGATTGATCTGTGGATAATGCTGTTTTTATAATACAGAGGATTCCCGTTTGTCGATATGCCTTYCTCCCCCGTGCATAGGGCACGAAAACTGATGTCAGGTCGGTCAGTGCATGAACACAATGAACAACGAGAGTACAAAGTACTTTTCGCATGTTTTTGGAGCGGTGTCACTGAACAACTCAAAAATCACACTAGTAGTAGAAATAGATGAGTTTGTAAATGTGAAACGCGAAGACAGAGACATACCGCCCGCATGGCTCATGGTTTACAGTAAAGTCCATAAAAACCCTTGGATGAACCATGATGGAATGAGGCAAGTGACGGTGAGACTGAGAAAGAGTCCCACGGGCAACACGCCTTCAGGGACTCCATAGAACCCCTCATATGCTACCATATCATCCCCTTCTCGTCCTCTCTTTTTCAACTCGCTTTATCGCATTTCAACTCCCGCTCTTACCTCGCGTAGTTCTATGCAGAAGCTCAATGTCGTCGTTCTAGGGGGTAAGTTGATCTTCCCCACATCCTGGTTAACTACCCATGRTTTCACAGCTGGTGGTGTCGGCAAGTCGGCCCTCACAGGTAAGCTTCTATTCCACCCAAATATACCGCTTTGGATACCAGCTCGTTCGCAGTTCGCTTCGTACGCGATGTCTTTCTGGAGAATTATGATCCAACGATCGAAGGTCAAGCAGTAGATCCCAAGTCTACCTTACGCTGCTATACTCACGGTCTCGGCAGAGCAATACATTCGTAGTCTCGTGCTCGACGGCGAGTGTTCCTCAGTACGACTACTGGCGTCATACTGGCTTGTTGTAACTGATCATCCCTTAGCTTGAGATACTTGACACCGCTGGCGCAGAGCAATTTACATCTCTAACTGAACTCTATATCAGGGTAGGAACTTGGACATACACTCTTCAGTCAAAAACTTAATATGCGCCCAGAACGGCCATGGCTTCATACTCGTTTTCAGGTGTGCCGCGTCTGGCCGTACGTTTCTCAGAAGATGACAAATTCCTTTGACCACAGCCTCACCCAAGAGACGAGTTTGAAGGAGGTTGATCACCTACGAAAACAGATTTTCCGTGTCAAAGGCAATGATTCAGTATGTATAAACACTTCCCCCTCAATCAACTACCGTTATTAAACCTCTCAACAGACGATCCCCATAATGGTGGCTGGCACAAAACTGGACCTCGTGAATGAGCGAGAGGTGCAAAGGAGCACAATCCAAGCCCTAGCTAGCCGCTGGGGGCTTTCTTTTTACGAGACCTCTGCGAAGCGGAATTGGCACGTTGACGACGTCTTCAATGATCTCCTACGACAGATGCGGAGGCGATACCCTCATGAATCCCAAAAGAAAAAAAGCCGATGTGTCATCATGTAATTGCTTCCTACTTTGCCTTCGCTTTCATATTTACAGGAGTCGCACTGCTGACAATCTTGGCGTGTATAATGGACTTGACCACTAATCCAGATACCCACCGCTGTTCCATGTCATCCACCCACTTGTTGTATGTACAGTACTGAATAATAGAATTTGAATTTCCAAAATTAACACGCTTGTTTGTCCTTGTTGTTCTTCATCGCATGACTATTTTTCTGACTCCGCTCCTCAACACACCCTCGCCTCACCTTTCCTTCTCCCCCTCTTGTACATTCCCTTTAATCCTTCATAATGGTAAGCCCCAACCCCATATACATGTCCTAAGCTCATTATACGCAAATAGAGCTACGGTGGCGGTTACCAGAGTAATGGTTACGGCGGCGGCCTCGGCTACGGTGGTTGGGGGGGCCACGATGACAAAATGTCGAATCTTGGGGGCAGTTTACGAGCAGTAGACTGGGCCAACACACGGCTAGAGAAGTTCGAAAAGAACTTCTATGTCGAGGACAAAAGGGTTGCTAGTCGATCAGAACGTGAGATTGAAGAATTCCGGCGAAACAAAGAGATTAGAGTCCAAGGCCGCAATGTGCCCCGACCCATTACTACCTTTGAGGAAGCAGGCTTCCCGCAATACCTCATGACCTCGATCCGCGCTCAAGGCTTCTCAGACCCCACACCTATCCAATGCCAGGCATGGCCAATGGCTTTGACTGGTCGCGACGTTGTTGCCATTGCTCAGACTGGAAGTGGCAAGACTATCTCCTTTGCTCTTCCGGCCATGTTACATATCAATGCGTATGTATTCATTTCTCTCTAGCTGTCTCTGACTCTCATCTCCTTTAGACAACCCTTGCTCGCACCCGGCGATGGCCCTATCGCATTAATTCTTGCTCCGACTCGCGAACTCGCTGTACAAATACAGCAGGAATGCACCAAATTTGGGTATGCCGTTTTGAATACCGTCGTCTCACTACATGTTCTCACTTCACCCAACTTGACCCACTCTTCTCCCTCTTTTAGCGCCAATTCTCGCATCCGCAACACGGCTATCTATGGAGGTGCTCCCAAAGGGCCTCAGATTCGTGACTTACAGCGCGGCGTCGAGGTCGTCATTGCGACACCTGGGAGACTGATTGATATGCTGGAGACTGGCAAGACAAATCTCAAACGAATTACCTACCTCGTTCTGGACGAGGCTGACCGAATGCTTGACATGGGGTTTGAGCCCCAGATACGTAAAATCGTTGGTCAAATACGGCCAGACCGGCAGACTCTCATGTTTAGTGCTACTTGGCCTAAAGATGTGCAAAAGTTGGCAAATGTGAGTCGTTCCTTACCCCATTCATMCTGCGGCGACTGACAAAAGCACAGGACTTTCTGAAAGACACTATCCAAGTTAACATTGGGTCCATGGACTTGACAGCCAATCATAATATTCAACAGATCGTCGAAGTTTGCAGTGACTTTGAAAAGCGCTCCAAGCTTATCACACACCTTGATCAAATCAGCTCTGAAAACGCCAAGGTTCTCATTTTCGTGGGCACGAAACGCATTGCCGATGATCTCACCAAATATCTTCGTACGGATGGTTGGCCTGCTTTGGCTATCCACGGCGACAAGGAACAGTGAGTTCACCCAGATCTCCAGGTTTGGTCTTTCGCTAATTCGAGGATAAGACGTGAACGCGACTGGGTGCTCAGCGAGTTCAAGGCAGGCCGCTCCCCTATTCTGATCGCTACAGACGTTGCGTCTCGCGGTCTTGGTACGTACCTTCAATTTTCTGGCAAGCGCTGCGACTAGGTCTTCCCATCCGAGTAATAAGGCCACCACGAGTGGGCATGCCGTTTCTCGCGAACCGTGGTTACAGTCAACTCTGACCTCTGTGTGGTATCTATACTAACCCATCTTGTCATACGCCATGGACAATGCGGGTTCAGAACCATACTCACACCAGAAACAGAGTGCTTCCGAAGAACACTTTAAAGTCCGACTTAATACTAACCCTCTCGGGCCCACTTGTTCTCGTTCTTTGTCCGCGAACCAGGAACGTTACAAATCAAGTGAGCTTGCTTATGGTGGTGTTATGGTTTTGGATTGTTCTCGAGGACCTCGATGCCAGACAGGACCTCGCAAAAGTTCTGGTCTTGCATTTCTAGCACTTGTGTAAACAAAGAGAGGTTACTGTTGCCACGCCGGAACGCCATGCCCCTTCTCCTTTCTGGCAACTCCTTGGATGCGCTCGTCGGTCCTCAAAGCGCTTGTTCCACTGCAAAGAATTTTTATTGATTTGTCATTCATGCTTTTCTATTCGTCGATGCTATGATTGCAGATGTTAAGGATGTAGGCTATGTGATCGTAAGTCATAAAACCCCATCTCCAACCTAGGCTGATCACCCGCAACCAGAATTATGATTTCCCCAATAATTGCGAGGATTATATTCATCGTATCGGTCGAACTGGGGTCAGTTAGACCATTTACTGCCTCATCCRTGGCTCACATCACTTTTTGTAGCGCGCTGGGATGAAAGGGACTTCGTTTACATACTTTACTACCGAGAATGCTAAAGCTGCTCGAGAGCTCATCAACATTCTACGAGAGGCAAAGGCTATCGTCCCGCCCCAATTAGAAGAGATGGCTGCCTTTAGTGGTGGCGGCAATGGCCGAAGTGCGTGAATATCCATTCTGTTTGTTTACTTGGCTGACATGGGACTAGACCGCTACGCAGGAGGCGGCCGCGGTCGTGGTGGTGGTGGTGGTGGTGGTGGTGGTGGTGGTGGACGCTATGCTGGAGGTGGAGGCTACGGAGGAGGAAATCACGGTGGTGGCTATGATTCTCGCGGCGGCAATCGCTGGTGACCCTGTGTGTGAACAGTAAACCCTATTTCTATCATACACCATTTGTTATTAGTACCATTGTAGAACTCATGACATAATGGCTGCTTCCAAATTATACTCTTGCAATCAGATCAAGCTACCACCACCTTCATGATCGAGTCAGACCAGCTCTTGATTGCTGGATTAATCGTCCATATCTTCAGCTTGGCACCTCTTTCAGCTTCAAATCGTCCTGTGATCGCATTGTTTTTACTCCATGGTCGTAAAGGGTCAGCTTTTGGGGAGCAGGCGCATGCAGAGTCGATTCTAGAGCAATCTCGCATCTATTTGAACTCTCCCTTTGACCTCGTGGTTATTGCTTTCGTACGTCACTGCTGTACCGAAGCACACCTTCTGGCTGATTCTCCTGAAAGGATCATCGCAATCACGGAACGCGACTCAGAAACCCAATGTCAAATAACGGATGGGGGAAAAATCCCAAAGTGAATAACGAAAGACACGCGTAGGTCGTTCCCCTACTAGGCGCGAGTGCATTCATGAATAACGTTGAATGGCCAGTATTGATATGTATGCGATCCAGAGTGCGTCCCGCAGGCGTTAACCTGCTGCTGAGCCAACTCAATCATCGACTTGATAGCCGGGACAGCGCTGGATGTTTCCTACCTGATAGACTTTCTGCCTGCATACCTCTTCCCAAGCGGCGATCGCCAAGTCAAGGTCTGGGGCGTGGCAGGGATCAGTCTCGGTGGCCATTCTACCTGGTTAGCATTAGGCCAAGGTAGGATGGMGGCGGTAGCTTCACTAATTTTGATTCCACTCTGACCATGATCGTGGGATGCAGATAAACGAATTAGCTTTGGGATTCCGATCATTGGCTGTCCGGATTATTTGAAACTCATGGAAGGAAGAGCCATGAAAGCGTCTGTACCATTCAAACCCCCCTATATTCCGACAAGCCTACTGGAGGTCATTAATAAGACAGATCCAGCATCAAAGCCATTTGATCAGCCTGGGGACTCTAACCCATWTTTCGGCAAGAAAATACTAGTTTTGTCTGGAGGGATGGACCGGTTAGTTCCATGGACGGCAAGTGAGAGGTTCGTTGAAACACTGGAGGTTGGACAACACGGAGTGAAAAAGGTGATACTGCAAGAAGGGATAGGGCATGAATGCACAAAGGAGATGCTCGGGGAACTAGTCAAGTTTATTGGGGAAGAATATTTGAAGAAATAGTTACATAATATAGTGCGCTTATGTCAGCGATGAAGTTGGTGGGCCGGTTGAGGTGTAAGGCGCCTTTTGGCAAACACAGGCCGAGCTTGCCACCTACCGTCCTCCGTATACGCCTCTCTCCCTTGAACCCCCCATCTGCCATCTCTAGCGCCCACACCGCCACGAGATACACTATACACGCGACGGCGTTGTGTCCAGCAGCTGAGAAACACTAAATTCAGTCAGCCGACCCCAGGCCTGGTGGCTTTCCTTTATAGACCAGGAATTTTGTCTCCGATGCCTCGCCGTCCCGGTCGTACATCAGCTGCTGGTTCTGCTCAYCTACCAACACCAGAACAAGGTACCTCTCAGACCCCGTCAGCCTGCCTCGACGAGAATTTGGCAATACTCCGTACCCAATGGAAATGGGCGGTCTTCAGTCAATTCATCACAACCTTTTCGCCCCTGCTTAATATGGCCGATGTTACTGTCACCGTACGTTTTGAAATTTCCATCCTCATTTCGTCGTGCCCAAACCCAACTCAGGACGTTGAGCATGACCTCGTATCTGGTTCGMGGAAAGTCGTCTCTCGTGTCATGCAGAGATTGTTGTATACTCTCTCTTATGACAGAAAAATTTCGTGCGTCTCTGTTTTCTAACCTCTCGAAGCGAGGTTTATTCATCATAGACACTCAAAGGCTTGATAACTGGCAGTCTGCTCTGCGCAAGCAGTACCTGAAACGAGACCCACTCTCTAACCCCCTCGGTCTAGAGCCACCTAAAGAACAGGGCATAGTCCAGTCGCGAGAGGGGACGCCCGACACTCACGGGGCCGAAGCTGTTAAGGAAGACTCAGACACGGCATGTAATCCGTCCCACCTGCTTGCGAATAATCTGCTCATGGCCTGCGTCCAGGATCCATCAGATATTCCTTCCAAGACGGTGGACTTGGAATCAAAGTCACCACGGTATCAATCAGTAACCGCATCTGAATTTTCTCGCGCACCTACTCAAGAGGCAGATATTGAGAATACAGCCRGCGGATCCAACGAAAATCAAGCATCCCTGGACTGGTTTGATCTCCCAATGTTAGCCAAGCTCGACTCATTACACTTGTTAGCGGAATGGCAATTCCAGAACCCCACCCGTCTGAGGGCAATAATGAGAAGTGATGACGAGCTTGCAACCTGGGTAAGCAAACAGCATTTGTTGGCATATGTAAGCTAATTGATAAATCTAGCGTCATGAACCTATCGGGTACGACAGCAAGAAAAATGCGTATTGGCTGATCGGTGGTATATCTGGACTCAACCATTTACTACATGCCTCGAGCTGAAACATGCATACCAGGAGATCGACTCTGGATACAGAGGGTYCCTCCCAGACCTTCCAAATCCCTGAAGCGTAAACGAATAGCCGAAAGTCGAACGGTCCCAGTGTCCCCCGATAAAATTAAAATATCCAAACGACCACGCACCAAAGCTGCGTCGACCAAGCCTGACAACACTTCTAAAAGCGCCAGGCGAGGCCGAGCCGCGAAGCTGCAAGCCAAGTTGAGGCTAGATGCTCAAGCAAAAGAACTTGCTGAAATGAACAGGCAAGCAAARCACCCAATCACCAGAACGTCTGCGAGGTCGGTCAACAATRCTGCCAAAGCGGCCTCCCGACCATTGGGGACCCGTGTTAGCGCCCGATTACGGGGTGCCCAAGTGAATGAGTGGCAGCCGATACCCGATGGATGGCTGGACGATTCRATCGGCCTTGGATGTCACGTTCCTTCCGAAAACGATAACAAGGATTCAGCGATGTCAAAGCTAGCACACGGAGATGACCACGATAGTATCAGCGAGTTAACTGAACTCTCAGATGAGTCTGATAGCCCAGATTCTCCGTCTCGCAGGTCGCCCGAGCGACAAGAGCTCGTAGACCCTTCAATTAGTACCAGCATCGATAATTCCGTTCGGGAGGAAGACCTGGAGAGGTCTTCACCCAGCCGGTTTGTCGAATGGGAGACGGTATGTCTGGTGCACCGAACAGGAGGCCCACTTCTAATACACCAATAGATCTGTGTCGCTCTCGAGGAGTGGGAACACATAGCTGAACGCTTTGAGAAGGCGACACATTATTTGGAGAAAGCCTTACACAAATATCTTACCACAGAGATAGTCCCCAATCTTACGGAGATGCTCAAGGTGAGCGTCAGTTCTGTTCTAAAACATGATCGCTCACACCTTCACGCGGTTAGGAAACTGAAAGAAAGCGACGTATGGAAGAAGCCCTCGTACATCGAAAGAGATCATCTCGTATAGCTATGAAGGAAAGTGAACGAGAGGAGGCACGCCTTACAGCTCAACGACAAGCCGAAGAAGATGCAAAGATGGGCCGCGCAAGGAGATTGGAAGCCCGGCGTCAACGGGAGGAAGAAGAACGCCTTCGTCGGGAGCAGGCTCGTGAACAAAGGCGAAAAGAGCGCGAAGTCCGAGAACTGCGCAGGCAGACCGGATCGGAGTAAGTGCTAGTGTGTAGTGCTATCTCCTGTGGTTGACTCTCCCGCAGACAAGGGGACTATGCGGATGATATTGAAGAAAAGGATAGTAGAGACACTGGCAAACCAACCGAAATACCTCCAGCACATGCTAAAACACGTAGAAGTGGCAAAACACAAGACTCGCAAGAATGGTCTAGAATAAGTAAACCTGGTGATTGGGAGCTGGATTGTGAAATCTGTGGTAAAAAAGGCGTGAACTTGGTGTGCTCATTTGGTGTTCCTCCGATTTCTTGTCTGACCGCACGTCTAGGACGATGGCACACCTATGATGTCTTGTGGAATGTGTCTGAAATGGCAACACATACACTGCCACGATGAGATCGATCAGCGGGGAGGGCGCTCCAAACGTAATTGGGACGTAGTCGAGTTCATCTGCCAACAATGCCGGTCTAGGATGTTCGAGGGCCCGGGCGCGAGCGACACCTCACTGAGAGATCCTCGATCTTACCGACTGTCCCACGGTGGTAATCTCCAGCAATCACATCACAATTCAGTGCCATACCAGACCTATTCGCCCCAGAGCTATGGTGGTGCCAAATCGCCTGGCACTATCCCCACACTCTACCACACCCCCAACGGGAATTATTCCCGTTATACCCAATCCCACGGCAATATCCACGCTAGTGGATCATCAGATCACTACCCAAGCCCTAGTCCATCCTTTACACCGATGCATCACTACAGCCAACCACCTTCGACTATCTCGTTCAGTCACTATCAGCCTCAGGAAGGCAGTTTCAGTTCGAACACCAGAGTACAACCTTTGTACACAGATGCCTATGGCAGGCACCTCCCCTCGCGACATGTCCCCTACAGCGATCTCCGGTCCAGCACCAGTCAGAAGGCCATAGTGAGTTTGTTTACTGTTCGACCACCTCAGCTGCTGACGTCCATCCAAGGTCCCTCCTACGGCGCAGACTGTCTGGAATGTAACCACACCTGCTACGGCTGGTAGCTACACAACTTCATACCAGAGTGGGATGCACAATGCTGCTATTTCCAGACGTGAAACGCAGTCCGGACCCTCTCTCCCAGAGTTAAATCATACATCCTATCCTAACGCACAGTTTAGATACCATTCCACAGCCTAATCAAAAAGAAAAAAAATCGCATTACATGTTCACCGCTGGTCTTCTGTATTCGTATTTATGCCGGCTATAGGTAGATTGCCCAGTTTTCAGTTGTATCGATTATAGATGTCGCTTCTAATGACGCCGCTTTGTTATCGGATTGTCTCACAAAGTCTGAAGGCCGGAGAAGTGAATGGGAAGGGGTCGTCGTCRTGAGCTTGGTCTCTGCAATAGCTCCCTGAGCCGGCATACAAGCGAGAACAAAAAGGAACGTACTCAATGGGGCCGAGGATGCGCAGACCTCGAACATGCGTATCTTTGCCGCTCATGTGATTGGCAAGGACGATCACTTGAAGGATGTATGCATAAATAGGGGTCCTGAGCAAYGTCAGCAAGCGTAAAAAGAAAGGTTGAAATGCAGGGACATACACGCCATCGTTATCTTCGTTTGGCTCGGCAGAGACATCGAAAGTAATCCAGCCGTCTGGCTTCTCAAGGCTGATAACTCGGATATCTTGCAAATCGCTGGGCCCTGTYCCAGCACGGATAGCCAAGGTCGCAGGAGTATAAGAATCATCCTGAGGGTAGCTGAGGTATATGCTAATTTTCTTTGAAAACAGGTGTGCAACTATGTAAGGACCGCTCATAGGGAAGGAAGAGCGATGCACTCACCTGGATAGCGACCTTGCAAGGAAAGTCAACGGTGATAAAATGTGGCTGTGGGCCATCCGAACTATTGTATCCCATGTCAGCATGATAACGAATTCGCGAAGGCGAACTCACTGCCAAAATGTTTCCGGATCCCCATCACGAAGACACTCTGCGCCGAAGCCGAACTTGTAAGAGGAGACAGACCATTTGCCGCGATTGGATATGTCAGGCCAAGGAAGGCTTGGGGGCCTCTTGTGCACTACYGCGGCCATCGAGGYGAGGGAAAGCGAGTATATGGCCGACACCATACGGCACTGCTTAGCTAATGTCAGTCCTACCTGACCCCCCCATGAACTTGGCGCCACTCTCTTTGCCAGAATATCAGAGATATGGCCGCCAGATGATCCTCGACGGCTTCGGGCTTGCTGGTCAGCCGTTCTATAATCCTCTGCCAGCCGATCCAATAAGCTTGACCAGGACAGGTGAAACTCCGAAATAGCTCGGTGATCGTCGTTGGGGCTGGTGGGCTTGGATGTCCTGTCCTGCAATACCTCGCTGCGGCCGGTGTCGGTAATACATGTACCCGCGTTATCATATATWTGTCTTATGCGGATCACTGAATAGGGAGATTGGGYATTGTCGACGATGATCAGGTTGAGCTATCCAACTTGTCACGGCAGATCCTGCACTCGGAATCATCACTCGGCCTTGCAAAGGTCGAGTCTGCCGCAGACTCCATAAGGCGGTGGGGCCGCATTTCACTTCAAGTAGGACCAAAGCTGACCCACGTTCATAGCTTGAATTCCTCTATCAAAGTGGATGTGATCGCCAGTCGATTGACACCCCAAAACGCCTCATCGGTCCTCGGCTCATATGATATTATAGTGGATTGCACCGATAATGCACCGACTCGTTATCTTCTGTCCGACTTCGCCGTCTTTCTCAACAAGCCTCTTGTCAGCGGAGCGGCGCAGAAATATGAGGGGCAACTATGCATATACAATCTAGGCCCCGATGGACCATGCTATAGGTGCCTGTTCCCCAAGCCGCCAGCGCAGGAGACCATAGGCACATGCGAAGAAACCGGAGTGTTGGGAGTCGTGACAGGCATCATCGGGAACCTGCAAGCCCTAGAAACTATTAAGCTACTGACCGATCTCCATGGTGCGACGGTTTAAATATGTTGATCTATCTAGCCTGCTCAATTTTGCCTTGAAGACAAAAAGCCTTCCATGCTCCTCTTCTCTGCGCTTGGTTCTCCGCCTTTCCGAACTATCAGACTTCGCTCGCGCAAAGCCAGCTGCACCTGTGGGAAAAACGACTTCAGTTTAGAGGCCGTCTCAGAAGCTGACTATGTACAATTCTGCGGTGGGCCGAAGCCTGACTGGTCACAACGTGGCCTTGTGGTCGGGGATGTTGGAACGCGAGCCACCGTCGAGGTACTTGAATCTCCTCGGACGCTAAAGGGTGACTTAAACTTCAGGAACCTAGGAGTTGAAGGAGAGCTTGGACTCTGGCCAAACTGTCAACATACTCGATGTGCGCCCCCCGACGGAATTCGGTATCTGTCACTTGCCTTCTTCTAAAAGTTGGGTTCCCTCCTCTGAAGTCAGAAGTGTGTTGAGAATATTTTAGGTGTCCCGTTGCATGAGCTCGTTGCAAAACCTGAAGGATATCTTCCTCAAGACCCTCAAATCCCGACCTACATCATTTGTCGCCTCGGAAATGACTCACAAATTGCCGCCGAGGCGCTGCGTAACGTTTGCACAGAGAGTGACAATGTCAAGGACGTGATTGGCGGTTTAAGGGCCTGGTCGCAAGCGATCGACAACAACTTCCCGGTCTACTAATCAGTAAATTACAACAATCTTGATATAACGTTCATACAGCTCGTAAATACATTATTTTTCTAAGGATACTGGGTATCGGTATAACTGTCAAAGTATACGTGAAGAATAAAACTCACTGCCCATCTTGAACCAGCTGGGTCTCTTCTTATCTCCTCCCGAGAAGAGTGATTTGAGCGTGCTGCTTGAGGCCGGGGAGGGATTAAGAGAAGAAGGCTTGGAAGATCTCTCTGGGTCGGGTGGCACTGGTAAGTCAACCGCTTGTGCAAGAACTTCAGGGAGGAGAGGCGCCGTGACGTTTACACCTAAGAGACGTAGGAGATGGATGGAGATTATGATGGTAGGGGGCCTAGGGGGGACATACGATTTAGGTTTTCATCTTCAAACCTCAACAAGAGTACCGAGGACGGCGCTAGCTGTAGCTCTACCAGGCTCAATCCCCGTACTTTGGGATCGGAAACCTTGAAATCGCGCTTTGGGGGAGATTGGTCTGGTTATATCCAACGTGAGGAATGCACAGGGTTGGGAGGCGGACGGTGACATTACAAAGTATGAACTTGATAGGCTTCACATCGTCTCTCAACAGCTCCCGTACGAATGCGTACACCGACTTGATTTTGTCCGTTGATGGGAAGACTTGCTCCAGCTGTGTGCGATCGGGAAATTTGACTCGTATTCTAGTCTATGTCTTGTGTAAGAAAAGCAGTATCACTCGGAGTAGGAGCAACACGCTTACGAGTGGCCATCTGTCTCGTTTGGATTTTTCAGCCGTTTCTCTCGCAGCTTTGAGCTGAAGAGGTGCATTGACCAGAGCCTGGGCACGGGCGGCCAGGGCCGCCTGAGCATCTTTGAGATCTGCCGCGGTTGGCTCGAAATACGTGTCAGGCAAAGGAGCTGCACAGGTCTGATGTTCTGTGGTAGGTGGATGACTAGAACAGCGGCGTACGTGGTAAATGAGATACAGCGTCCGAGGGTCGATAGACCTTGAAATCAGTATGAATGTTTTCCTGTGGCCCCTGCTGCCCCTTTGCTTCTGAGCTCTGGTCCAAGGTCTGGGTCTGATCGTCGGCAGGACTTTGCTCAGGCATGGGAGATCGATAACACACAGTCTATCTATTGCTGTCCTGGAAAGAAGAAAAAAACCCGTTAGCAGCGCTCTCGACATCCGCATGCACATAAAGTCAGCGAGTGGTAGTTGTCTCATTCCACCAGTCCCAGGGCACACTGGCGGGTGGCCCCTTTGGCGTAGGACTGGTGTTGATCGAACGCAAATTACAGAAACATCCTGCGCAACAAAACAAAAAGCCAGAGGCTCACCTTGAGGTTTATCCACAACAGCAGTGGTTATATTATGTCATCCCATCCCCCAGCAATGCCCGACCATCACCACAGCTGCCACGATGAGCACAACGATCATGATCACGACCATGATACCACTGATCTGGGTCCCCAGGACAGTTTGTACAGCCATATTGACCGTCCCAATGTCGTCGCCCTGAACGCAAACGACCTCGGACATGTCGTCATCAAACCTTGGCATGAGCGTCTGGATGAGTCCCGGGTACGACATCCCCCGACGCCTCCGTCTGCGCTCGCTGATAAACTACTAGTCGCTTATGTCGGATGCCGACGACCAAATGTATGCTACGCCCTGATTCGAGACGCCTATTAGCTGACACTCCAGACACCCAGGATTATCAGGGTGCCCTTCACGGGCTCAGTCAGGTTACGCTCTGTGCTTCTGAAGACCGGACCTGGAGGCCAAACACCCCAGAGTGTCCAACTTGTACGTCAGGAAACTACCCGGCAATCCAATGGCTACCGACAAACAATCCCTAGTTTGCTAACCAAGAAAACGTGGATTTTGAAGACATCGGGGATAAGTCACCCACCCAAGCGTTCGATATCGCCCAAGGAAGAGAAGTTGGAGAATATGCAGTCAAGTCAGCTCTTCGTTATCTTATCTTAAGCCTACCATCAGCCACCAACACCTCATGGCAAATCGCAGGACCGCAAAATTCTCCAACGTTTCATCCATAACCCTGTTCTTCCCTTCTGCTCAAGATGCGGACAATATTCAAATCTACTATCTTGGATTTCTTGGACACTGGACCGAGGTATTGCTCTTGCGAATCGGTTGATGTGTATTGTCGTCTGAAGAGTGATCATCCAGCGCAAGAATAACCCTGTGATCACCGTGTACGAAGCGCAAGCCAATATCGCAGATCATCCCAAGATTCAAGGTACCGAGGGGAATTTGAACATGCCGCAAAGCTAGGCAGCAATCCCTTGCAAATGGTCAACTGCGAGTCATGTCATGCACACATACATTAGTTATTATTATAACAAAAACAAAAAAAATACTGTTGCTATTCGACCCCTCCTGTTAATCCCTAAGTTGTATCATATTATGTACAGTACTAGCTGGGTCCCATACCCGAGGCGTTGTTGCCATCTGAATTGTTACGTCGCGTGAACGACTGCAGTAGATCATAATTCAAGTCCATGTTCGCTCCCGACCCACCTTGGGGGTTCGGGCGAGCCATGTTGGTGAGCATCGCCGAGGGGTTCCCCATAGAACCCATGGTCCCGATCGAATTTGCGCCAGCATTCACCGCGCTCATGCCCATCATGTTCATGAGATTGGCGTTGTTGGACATCCCACCCATTTGAGCGAGGGCAGGATTCAAACCGAACTGGTTATTTATGGTTCGATTTTGCGCATTTTGCTGGAGCTGCTGTTGTTGCAGATGTCTTTGCGCCAAAGCCTTCATAAAAGTTGTGGCACCTTCTCCTCCTGCGGCTATCCTCTGCCGGATGTGGTTCAAAGCGGATGCACGCTGTTCGACAGGCATTTGCGATATGTAGGCCGCGATCGCCGGGGGTATCTGCATGTTCTTTGGCATCTCTGGGATTCCGGTCAGAGGGAAAAATGCACCACATAGTCCTAAACTGTTGATAGGAAAGATAAGAACATTCTTTTCCTGAAGTCCACTGGGCAAGGTCCACGAGGCAGTAGCATACTACAAATAAGTTTCTTTCTTGTTAGGTTCGGGGCAGGGCAGCACTACGGGGTCACACACCATCCGCTTCGTCGTCATAACCTGAACCAGCATACGATAATCCGATTCGTCCTCAGTTGTCCTGGCTTTGAATGTACATAAGACTGGTCTGGTTCGTCGAATCCAGTCCTGGAACTCGGGGATGGAAACGGCAGGRGTTTGCGCGGGCATCAAGGTCAAAGAAGTCGGCCAGGTTTCGGCATGACTGTAGAAAGGTTGTATCAGAGTCTGCAGGGAATTGAAGGTGCCAAGAGGGAACGTACCTATTGGTAGCATTGGACGAGCTTGCGGACACGCGAGTGCGAATTTCCTTCTTGTTACCATCTGAGCCGGTTCCATTCCAGCATAGAATACCCTCCCAGACAAGAACCGGTTGCGGTGCGGGTTGATCTGGGTTCTGAGTGGTTAGTCCCACAGAGTTTATTACAGCTCCATTGTTGGTATTAACGCTCCCTTCAGCTGGAACCGCGCTAGGGATGGCTTGTGCATTCGCGTTAGAGGCAGTGCTGCCGCCTGACGGCACGGGACGGCTATTATGAATACGGTTCAATTCGATCAGTTTTTGCATTTGGACTGCTGCCTCAGGGGGTAGGGGACCCCTGTTACCAGTGTTTCCCATTAGTTGAGAGGCCAGGCTATTCGCTGGATTGTTTATCCCGGCGTTTTGTACGGAGGCTATACTTGGATTGCTGATTGAGCGGGCGGGCGTGATCGGGGGGTTCTGGACTGGACTTTGCAAGTTCGAGAGGTGCCCTGTCGCAGCCGTTAAGCCTGGATTGGGAGGGGCTTGGGCGCTCTTGGAGGTAGTGCCAGGTGATGTTGCTGCGCGAGCCATTGCGGGGGTAGATGGGGCGTTCAGGTTGGCCTGGGCGGCGTCGGGTCCATGTTGACCAGTATTCTGAGCCATAAGCGCTTTGCGCCTGGCCAATGCTTGTTGCTGTTGCATATACAAGTAGGCCTGGTTCAGCTTCAAGAGTTGCTCCTTGCGTTTGGCCATCTCATGATCACAGCGGTTTGCAGCCTCTGAGTTTCCTTGTGTTGCAGCAGCTTGTTTTTGGGTCGCGAACAGTTTGAATTCTTCCTCTAGCTGCTTTTTCTTTGTGAGAAGCAGCTGAACCTGTTGGACAAAACGGATGGGTTGAGGGAGTGCCGAGGGAGGCTGGGTCGCGTTGGCTGCAGGCGCCTTTGGAGAGGTTAAACTGCTAGCTTGGACGGCAGGGGAGGTTTGTCCAGGAAGGTTAGGAGGACTCTCTGCCGCGCCTTGGTTAGGAGTCATCCTTAGTCGTTTATTATCTGGTGTGCTTTCACCAGGTATATTCTCTCCTGAACGTTTCGCTATAAAAAKAAATAAAAATAAAAAGTCTGCAACGAGCAGAATTTGGGGAGGAGAACTCTTCCACATACATTTGGAGGTAAAACCGCTCAGAAATACAAAGTGTTGGGATCTAATATTGAACCATGGTGCTGTGGTGTTTCCTGTTGCTGTCTTATAGTTCGGACTTAGCATCTCTAGAAGCACGGGTGGGAAGGGTGGGTGGTCGTACTTGCGTGTAGAGCTCCGGGAAACGGGGCAGACCAGGGGATGTGTTTATTCCACTGAGCTGAATGTTGCGCTAATGGGGAGCCCTCAGGATATGGTTGGTGAAGTAGACGCACAAAGAAACCACCCACTTTCTTCAGCTCTGCTGGCAAGATTCCCCAGGTGAGCGAGTCCAACGAAGTTGATGTGTTCCAGCGGGGATGCTCTGAGTTGTCTGGAGGAGATGCAGCCACATGGATGATGCGACAGTCGGAATCCTTTTGCCTGGTAGTCCGGAGGTGGTCGAACATCTAGACAGGGGCCCCGCTGAGAGAGAGTGGGTTTGTGGATTGCAAGTGGCGAGACATACGTCAAGGACGGTCGCAAAGCCCTCTAATGCAGCCATTCCCTTTCCTCCACCCGAGTCGGTCTGGCCGATGCCGAGTCTCCTGCTGTCATCCTTGATGTCCTGTATGATGTAGCGAAGCTCGGTGAAATATATCTGTTTGACGATTGGGGAGTGTGGGCTGTCCGCTGTTCCATAGGCGATGAAGGCCATGCGAGCCTGGGCAAAAAGAGTACAGGTTATTTTATCTTGGGGATGGCTGGATGGGCTGGGGACACACACAGGTTTATTTGTTCCTGGGGCAATGTTGCATCGCTGCAGAAGCTGGACGACGTATTCCTGGAACAAACGCTTCCATTCGTAAGAAAGGGCGAGAGACGCGTCGACAAGAAATGCTATCGCCAGCAATTCGGCTGGCTGTGTGTTTTCTGCAGACATTCCGCAGGCGGAGGAGGCCAAGGATGGCGTGACATAACGTGTGATCCCTCTCTAAGTATATATTATATACACAACATACTACAGCGGGGTCATCAGAGGTCATAATCGTACATCGCAGCGGTCAAGTGTTCGTATGTCCATCATCGTCTACGCTCTCACAGCGAGACCACGCAACGGATGGCGAGCAGCGAGGAAATTAAAACTAGACAGTCTGGGATGCGCATGCGATCTCCCGCATTCCGAGCATTAGTGGCTGTTGTTTGGGGGCCGAAGCTCAAGAGGTACTGGCTATAGTCCCACACTGTCCCAGTCCCCGTTGGCTTGAAGGGTGTTGTTTTTGGATTTGTGGGAGTAAAGTTGTCGGAAACCTCGGTGGTGACGCCATTAATGACTGTTGTGTAGATGAAAGGCGTGGCACCACCCGGAGTGTTGGTGGTCGGGTCTGGCTGCCCGACAGGCCCGCGGTCAGTGGTGGCGGGGGGCGGGGCGGCAACGACGGGCGTCGTTGTTGTCTGGGTGGTCGGAGCGGGGCCTGTTGTCGCTGGTGGAGCTTGTGGTGGAACGGCTTGTGTCGGAGCCGTTGTTGCCGTTGTCTGTCCAGCGGGCTGGAGGGTTGAGCTGTTGAATGGCTCAGGTTAGTCTTGAGAGACAGGAGACGAAGATTCCGCACAGGGTTTGGGTGATGGGAGCGCCTGCAGGACCTGTGGACACGACGACAACGACCGAGTTGCCTGCGCTGGGTGTGTGTGAGGGGATGTGTTGGGGGAGCAAGGACAGTTGGACTGGGCTTACGCGTCAAGGATGGTCTGGGTCGTCTGTGCACGGACCACCAAGCCCCAGAGGAGGGCGAGGTGGACCAGCAGTGCTGGGAGGAGGTTCATGGGGAGAGAGAGGTGGGGTCACGTGKGCAGAGCATTCTCTGCACAAAACCCATATATGGCGATGATTGATCGATTGTTTCTTCGTCGTTTTTCGACTTCGTCTGCCTGCTGGCTCAAGAAGAGAATGCCGCCCAAGAAGGCTGCTCCTCCTGAAAAGAGAACTCTGCTCGGACGACCCAGCAACAACCTCAAAATCGGCATCGTAGGTTTGTTTTTTTTTGTCTTTTTTCCTCATCCCCAACTTTCATCTCTTCACACTTTTTTTTTTATCCAGGGCTTCCAAACGTCGGAAAATCCTCCTTCTTCAATGCTTTATCAGAAACAGGTCTGCTGCATCCCCGATGGACTMCACCCGTCCGCGCTACTCACAATCCTTTTCAGATCTGGGCAAGGCCGCCAACTTTCCCTATGCAACAATAAACCCCGAGGAGGCGCGCATTCCAGTCCCAGACACCCGTTTTGACTGGCTCTGCGAGGTCTACAAGCCAGCCTCAAGAGTTCCTGCCCATCTGACCTGCATCGATATTGCCGGTTTGACAGCTGTATGCAAAAGCCCCCATCGATAATTTCGTACTCTTCCTCAGCCTTATTAATCTCCTTCYCAGGGCGCGTCGACTGGAGCCGGTCTCGGAAACGCATTTTTGTCACACGTTCGCGCCGTCGATGGCATCTTTCAGGTCGTTCGTGCCTTTGACGACRCTGAAGTCATTCACGTCGAGGGCGATGTTAACCCCCTTCGTGACATGGAGATCATCCAGACCGAGCTCAGGCTCAAGGATATCGAGTGGGTCGAGAAGGCGCTGGATAATATGAAAAAGACAACGAGGTCGCTGGGTAGCACAAGCTTGGCAGACAAGGCCAAAAAGGAAGAACTTGTATGCCCAAATCCAAAAAAATTTCCATGTGCCTGTCCTCATCACCAGATAGGCCATCGTGGAAAAAATTTACAAAGTCCTCACTGCCGACAACAAGGACGTTCGGAAAGCCGATTGGACGAACAAAGAAGTGGGTAGTAAAGTTCCTTTATTTCTGAGGGATGAAAAAGAGCAACATGCTCGAATAACCCAGCTCGTTGAAGAGGGAGTAACGCCCCAATTTTCTCATGAAATGTCTATCTTTTGCTGATTTTTTCAACTTTTCTGCATCAAAAAAAAAAAAAAACGTTTTGCTCACGTTACTTATGCAGATCGATGTCATCAATACCCTGCAACTCCTGACGGCCAAACCCGTGACGTACCTGGTCAACCTGAGTGAAAAGGACTACATTAGAAAGAAGAACAAATGGTGAGCTAAGATGTCCGTATGGTTTTGCCCCCATATCCCACCGAGGCCTGGACAGGCTCCCCAAGATCAAGGCCTGGATCGACGAAAACAATCCTGGTGACCCTCTAATCCCCTTTTCCGTGGCATTGGAAGAGCGTCTTGCACASCTATCAACGGAGGAAAAGAAAGAAGAGGAACAAAAGMTCGGCACAACCGGCGCCCTGCCCAAGATCACTCAGGCAGGCTATACGAGTCTGGATGTACGCGAGATTGGATTGGCGTTTTCAATACCATCGTACTCACAACTCGATTGCAGCTCATCCGTTACTTTACCTGTGGACCAGACGAAGTTCGCGCTTGGACAATTCGGAGAGGCACCAAAGCACCCCAAGCGGCTGGCGTCATTCACTCCGACTTTGAGAACAAGTTTGTCTGCGGYGAAATTATGACTTTCGATGACTTGAAGGAATATGGAAGCGAACCAGCTGTYAAGGCAGCTGGAAAGCTCAGGCAACAAGGCAAACCTTACGAAAGTGAGTGAAATTWAAAGTTCAACACCCAGGCTGTTATCTTACCTCGTGCTCCTTTAGTGAATGATGGTGATATTGCCTACTGGAAGGCTGGTGCATAAAGTTACGTAGCTTAGGACAAGGTGGTACAGCAGATTATAGAAGTCTYTCCTAATTAACATATCTCGCGATGGATGAAAGGCAGTTACCGGTAGCTTGATGGTAGCTCACGTCGARCATTCGAGTTCCARCGTCTCCGATCTCTTTCCCGTTCGCGTTCCCTCTCGTCTGCATTGTAGTCACCTCCTGCTCGTCGCTCTGAGTGGTGATCGGGTGGACGGTTGGGACTTTGACTTGGTCTGGGGAGATGATGATCACGCTCTCTGGATCGCCGCCGAGGTAGATTCGATCGTGAATCATCCCTGCGCGGGGGGGATCTTGAACGRGACCTGTCYCTCGTCACCCGTCTCTGGTAAGAGCTAGGATCCTTGCCACGCTCCAGGGCCTTGCGCTCCAGCTTGGCTAGCTTTTTCGCTTTTTTCTCTGCCTTTCTTCGCCGCTTGTCTTCCTTGTCTTGCGTTCTTTGAATAATGCTCTCCTCTGGTTCTGCCTTGACTGGACTGAGACTCGGAGCGGGTTCTTTGGCTGCATCTTTCGGTGCTGGGTCGAAGCCCCTTGGATTGGAGACTAATGAGAGAGAGAGAGAGRGGGGGGGAGGTTGAGGGGGGGGCAACGTACAATGCTACAGCCAGGGCGTCGGCCTCCAGCTGCTTGATACGCTGGATTTCAGCCCGTTTCTCGTCTGCGCCGTCCTGTTGGTCACGGTTGTACCAATGGACATCCTTGTTCTTCTGCCATCGACCGGTGGGGGCATTGATACTATGGCCGAGATAGTGCTGGGTGGTGGGCGGGGAGTGAGTGGGGAGAGCAGAAACAGAGGAGCTCGATGGACGCGTACCTCCCTGTCCTTGTCTGCAGAGACGTCTGTCCACTTGAACTCTGCCTGACCACCGCGAGTCCCGCCTCGAGTAGGTTCAAACATGGCGCTTGTTTGTGTTTATTTGGGGGTCGCTGGTCCTCCCTTGTTGACCTCTCTTTTCCACCCTCCCCATGGCCGACGACGACTCCTCCGGCTTTCTCAARGGCCTTTTCGGAGCAATTGCGCGAGAATTTGAGTCTTTTGTCACCACCGCCACAGGCAGCCAGCCTTCACCTGTATCCCAGCGCTCAGAGCAACCATCCCAACGCTCCCACAGACGCAAGAAAAAGCGCTCAAAACGACGCGAGACGACTCCGTCTTCTTCAAGCGAACATGAATCGGAAGACGTCGATTCTGTTTCACGAAGCAGAGCGGAGAGCGGCCCACGAGCGAGAGAGAGAGATCGTCGAAAACGCATGCGTGAACCAGAGCCATTCATCTCGCAAAGCAGGAAGCGCGTCGCGCGATCGCCGTCCCCTGAATCCCAGCAAGGTATGCGACTTTGGTTCCCCAATCCCTGATGGGTCTCTCAACGCGTCCTGCTTCAGTCGGTGCCGCTCCGGAGCCCGAACCTCAACCTATCCGCGAGCCTATGGGACCCCCACCCCCACCGCGACTGAAACGGAGGAAATCCATTACCATGCCTGGCTCCCTCTATCCTCGCTCACCCTCCATGGATCCAGACCCACTTCATAGGGGTCGAGATGATCTACACAGAGTCAGATTCCACCCACCCGGTCATTCTACCCCCACTCGACGTCTCGAACCTCGCCTGGATCCCGGTCCCTCCACGGCCTCTTCATCTCGAACCAAAGGCTCTCCTACTTATTCCGTCACATCTCATTCTCCTGTCAAGACCGCAATCCAAAGATTCTATGTGGGAGAAAATGATGCCAATCCGTCTATCCTCCTTCCTAACGCAAAAGCAGGAGGAACGATCCCAACACACCGGTCCCCCAATAAATCGAGTGATGCTAGCCTATCTTCCAAAGTCCAAGGGAAGCGACGTGCCATCGATCTGACGTCGGACGAGTCCGAGCAATCTGAGCACGAAACTTCTGGAGAATTACGTGTCAGGGGCAAAGAGCAGGAATTGAAGCACGCAATTCGACTGCAGCAAGCAAATGAAACGAGGCGGGAACGTCAACAAACCGAGGAGCCTCACGATTTCGATRAAGGAGCGGCAGAGTGGGAGCAGGAACGAGACAAAGACAGGATCCGGCAACTAGAGGAAGAGATCCGACAACTCAAGGACGAGGTATTTTTCTTATTGAGTATTTCTCTGAGCTTATCTTGACAAGKTCAACAGCTTGCCAGACGACCCATTCACAATAATTCAATCACCTATCCGCCACCACCGCCACCACCGCCACCGCCCCCGCCTCCAAATAATACCATCCTACGACTACCTGTCGTCGCAGATGATCCCAGTGTGCTTTTCACGGCCGCCAGAGCTTCGTTGAATCATGCCCCGACGCCAAGGGAGAAGCCCATCAACCCTCCGCACGTCTCCCGGCGTCAGGGCCAGCCAACAGTTGGTATTACCCCTGATAAAATGGCAGCCTTCCTACAGGAGATGAAATCAGTGAGATTAAGAAAAACCAGTAAAAACACGGAAACATCCAGTTCCTACACCTCCAGCTCCTCGAGGACACTATCCAACCGCGACAACTCCTTCTCAGTATCAGCTAGGGCGAGTGAAATAACAACGACTAATGAAGGAGCTAGCTTTTTGTCTCGAAGTCTAACTGCTCCCCGCCCACCCTCTTCTACCGTTTCCTCTCAAGCACCCCGAACCGGTGAAAAACGCAAGAGACAAGAGACGATCAGCACCACAAATCAAATCTCTCGAGGTGAGTACCGTCCGAAACAACAACACGGTCCCTCTTAACATTATGTAGATCTACATAACAAACGTCCGTTGATGCCCCCTGTGCAACTGACTACTCAGTCACAAACCTCCTCTGGCTCCTCAATATCCCCCAATCCATTATCCTCAGAACCTTCCACCTCTTCCACTGAACCAACATCCAGCGATCAAAGCCAGCCGGCTGCTTGGGCATCTCAGCAAGACCCAGAGGCGCCCACACCTTCTCTGTGCTCCGACAATGACCCAGAGCGTGAGGATGAACAAGATCAATCCCCTTCTACTCCACCCCCGATACTCCCGTCGCGCAGGGTGTTTCGGTTCCGTGGAACTGGCATCCCAGTTACACCGCATATTCATTCGCGCGATCCACTCACAGGAATGGTGCAGGAGAAGGAAATTTCTTCTGAGAGCTACGAAGATAGCTTTGTGCCCATCCATCCCATCACACCAGAAGACCCAGGTGATGCGACCATAGAACCCACAGCGTTCAAAAACCGTCTACCCATCTCACCTCTACCTGCCAAGTCGCCTCGGAAACCACCACCTCCAGCTCGCCGCCGCTCTACTCCCTATCCCAAGCGGTTCTCACTCCCCACGACCAATGATGAGCACAAAGATCCATCGATACTCACCTTTTCGTCCCCTAATGCTGTTTCTACTCCCGGTCCTATTGCTGCGGCTCCATCACACTCTCGAAAAGAGCCGTCTGATATCTTCAACGAGCCTGTTGCCCCCCGCCCTCGAATGAAACCCTCGAGAATCCCGGTCCCATCTTCACGCACAAGCACCGGGCTCCGCAAGCATTCTTCCGTTCCTAACCTGTGGAACAGACGTTTGAATCTTGAAGAAGAGATACAGATGGCGCAGCGCTCAAACGAAGTTGATGAAGAGGATGCCCATGAAATGGAATGCGGCGTGTACGTGGGTGTAGGAACAAGGAGCAAGAGAGGCTTTCTAGCTCATGGAGGTGCCGGTGGAATACCAGTTTTCATGGGTGCAGGATACGTGGAAGGAGCCGAGGAAGGGCACCAGTCAGTCGAGGATCACCAGGGTCCCGCATGTGAACGATGACATCTTATTTACCTATCTTGTATTTATTAGTTTTTTTGTTCCTTTATCTTATCTTTACCGGCCACACGAAGTGGATATAATGTGGTCAGTTTAGCAGTTGACAAAGTATCAGCATCATTACAGCGACAAAGTTGCCGTTACATGTAAGAACAAAGACATAAAATCCATGAAGATACGAAAAATCGAATGAAGAAGGTTTGTACAAACCAGTACTATCTATACCCTGTGTAGTTGTCATAGCCAGGAGGTGATGAAGGAGCTTGGCCAGCGACGGAAGCTCGAACCGCAGCATAAGGGTCTGCGTACTGCATTGTTCTGCTGACACGAGGGCCAAGTTCAGGCTCGGGAATGATTGGGGGACCGCTTGTTGCTGTACGCGCAGGAGATGCTGTGCCATACGCAGAGCTATAGCCTGGTGACGCGGTGCCGAATCCGGTTGGAGCAGGGTCTGAAAACGCGCCATACGCATCCATGCTTGGACGCCCGGCCAAAGGGGGATGATGAGAGGTGGGAGTATAAGGTGACGAAGCAGCGGGGGCGTAAGATGACGCATATTGACTAGAGTCCGCAAAGGGGTTTGAGCCACTTGGATCATCGGAGGCATGGGCAGAAGAGCGACGAGCAGGCGGGATAGATGAGTATTGTTCCTCCTCGTCGCCTTCCTCGTCGTGGTGCATTTGGGGAGGTGTGAAAGGCGGATCACGTGGTCCGGCTAGCTTGCCTGAGCGCCACTGCCAGATGAGGTACACCAGCGACGCAGCCCAGAAAGCTATACATGACGCGTTAAAGTCGTATTTTTATGGCACACAGCTTGTTGACGCACCAAAAGCTAGCCAAAGGAATATGGCACCAGCCTTTTTGGTATTGCACCATCCAGGCAGATCCTTCTTAAAGGCGTCGCCATTTTCTTCTCCATGAGGGTCGTTGTCGGGGTTTTTACACCCCGGTTGGGTCCAGGCAGATATTGTCACGATAAATCTGGTATGATCAAGAAAGATGAAAATACAGAGCTGTGGTGCGAACGACCAACTTACGCGATCAACAAACTAAAGGTGACTCCGGTCCCTGTAAGGATAAAGCCGACGCGTACTTCCTTGAAGGCGCGGGCCAACCGAACAAATTTGTCGTATTTCTCGTAGATGACAGGTATGAGGAGCATGACCGCTGACAGAAGTATACCAGCAATCGTGACAAACAGCGTAAATCCTGTGAGTCCAGCTGGACCACGCGTTAGCGCCTGTTCACACTTGGAAGCTGGAGCACATACATGGACCAACATGCCATTTGGCCTGGAAGCTTGCGACGCTGGCGAAACACGCCATGGCGAGGAAGTTGAAAAAGATTTGAGAGGTGTGGAAGATGATGGTGGGCTTTGAGACAATCATCTGAACAGAAGAAACCATGTCAGTTTGGTCCAACTCCACTCAAACCCAAAAAGGGGAAAACGAGCAGCACCCATATCCATAATGTCCACAAGATGGGGATGAAGAGCAGGAGGACTAGCTGTCCCGAGTTCTCTGCTGCCATACGAATGGCAGAAAGAACAACATAGCAAGCTTACGTAAAGGGCAAAGCTGCGGTCAAGAAGGCAGCGCCTCCTGCCGCAGCGGGCAAAGAATACAAGATAGGGCGATGCAAGACAGCCTGGAAGAGAGAGAAATGGTACAAGACTCACATCGTCCTCGAAAGCACCCATCCCGTGCCCATTACCAATGCCACCAGACATCGAGGCCGAAGGCTTGGAGGATTTAGCAGGGACAAGTTTGGTTACAGCATCGGATATTCGGTCCAAGAGAGGCATGGAAACGCTGTTGCTGGATGAGGACTAGCGGCACAGGTGGACGAATGCGAGAGGAAATGAAGTGGGGCGCGATATGTGCGCGCAAAAAGAGCACGATGCTGGAGGGGACGGAGGAGTGGGGTAAGGAGGTGGGGTGGTGGGGTGGTGGTGGTGGGAGGCAAGAACGGTCTTAGCGGCAACAAAGCAACTGGGAGGAAATATCAGCACAGCCACGTCTTCTCAATGTACATATAAAAAAAAAAAAAAACAGAAATAATCATTTCCATGCTGCTACATTAGCGGTTTAGCGTAAAAAAAAAAAAGAAAGATGGTAATTAAAGAGCGAAATGCAAGAATGGGGGCAATACCTATCTACAGAGAACAAGGCAGTCGCTGGCCTGCATACTAAAAAGATATCAGGTAGCCAAATCCGATGCAGTGTATGTCCAGTCTCAGTCCGTTATGCAAGTCTGCCGCTCTATATCTGCAGCGTCATTATCGTGCATCATAAGCAGCATTCGGTCCTGGCGACATTCGACCTGTAGAATAGGCTGCCTGTGGTCCAGGAGACCCTCGTCCTCCATATACAGCCTGCGGCCCAGGCGAGCTCCTTCCAGCGTACACCCCATGAGGCGCAGGGCTCTGCCGTCCCGTATAGTCGGGTGCTGGACTCGCCCGGCCTGCTGGACCCCCAAGCTGCGTCATAGGATAGGCTTCGGGATGCCAATCACTGGCCCCGTTTTCAATGGTACCTGGCACAGGCCCACGATATGGATCATAGTAACCCGAAGGCGCGGATGGGTCATCCCGGTACGGTTGGTTTGGGTTGAGGTGGGGCAAAGGCGGTATGGCATACGGGTCTGGACCACCAGCACCGAAATCAGGGGTAGAGTAGTTGGATACAGAGTTGACACGCGACAAATCTGCCTCTGATGCGGAATCAAAGCCAGCGCGTCCAGTGTCACGGGTAGGAAGAGGAAGCGTGTCAGGATTTCCTGTGTGTGAGTTGAGCTCTGGCCATTTGATGGCCTCATCTGCATGGGCAGTGCATAAGCGCCGTTGAAAAAAATGCAGGAAAAAAAAAAAAAAAAGGCTCACTGTCATCAAAGTCGGAGAACCGCTTCCTGGTGAATTTCCAAACGAAGAATCCAACAATGCCGATCACAGCAACACCGGCTGCCACGGACATGCCAACAATCGATCCTGTGGACAAGCCGCCGCCATCATCATCCCCCTTGGTTGCGGTGTTTGAGGGTGTGGCAGCGGTGGACGAGGTTGCAGCACTGCTGGTGACGGTGACGGTAATAGCTTCTCCATCTGCGCCGGTAGTTGTAATGGCCTGCTCCGTGGTAGCAGGCAGAGAAGGCAGAATAGGGGTGGAAGGCAGAATGTCACTGGTAGTCAATGGGATAGACGGGAGAGAAATTGCAGTGGTGGCCGGCACTTGGAGCGTCGTTGTTGGGAGATTGCCGGTCACTGGGGGGTTTGTTGTTTGCTGATTGGGAGGGGTGAGGGTGGGCTGCTGCTGCTGCTGACTTGTATTGGGATTGGGTGTCGGGGGGGTGTTAGTTGGAGGCGGCTGGGATGGAGGGACAGCAGGGGAGTTGTTAGTGACCTGACGGGGACTGTGGACTGCGAGAGAGAGCTGAGCGAGTGCGAGGGCCAGGAGACATGGGCCGAGAAGAGAGCGCTGCAGCTTCATGCAGGGCGTTGCAAGTAAATGGGAAGTAAAGGAGAGCGACCTCGACACAAAAAGAATGGCGCCGTTTTCAGTGGCAGTGCCGCCTGCCAACCATCATTGACCGCCACACTGCACAGCCACACCCAACTCTACTCGACCTGAGCCTCTGTCTGCCTCTGCAAAGATAAATACCCACCCATGCAATCCCCTCAGTCTCTCAGCCCGTGCTGCTCTCATGTCTGCTGTGCTCTCCTGGCTTGTGCTCCTGATTACCGCTCATCTCGTGCTCGCCATACCCTTCGCTCTCACCCCCGTCAGCACGGCGCCCATCCCCAAACAGACCGCTCGTTTCCTCACTAATGCCAGGCGCCTGCAAAACGGCCTTCCCCTCAGGTCACCTGTTCGTCGCACCGGAACTCGTGTGTGATCTGCCCATCCTAATTAATGCCTATGGTCTTGACAAACCTTCTGCAGAACATGCTCGTCAAGCAGCACCCTCCGCTGTTCCAGGGTACTTGCCTTTGTTGATAATAAATTGCTCTTGTCATTTATTCTCCCTCAGCCAAACTGGCTTTATACGAGTTGTAAACAGAGCCTCCGGCATATCCTTGGGTTTCGCTGCCCATACCCCTGGAGCTGGTGGAATATATACCATCACCAACTCCTCCTCAGAGGCCGACTGGCTGCGAGTCACATTGCCATCCAACGCGGCACAAATTGGCACTTTTGCTTTAACGACAACAGTAGCTATCCCACTATAGACCCTCGATCTCTGCACCCCTAAACAAGTCTCAGGACGAACCCCTGCCCTACTTTGCTGCAACCGTTGGCTCCTCCTCAGCTAGTAACGATATGGGTGACCCAAACACCCTCAAGTATATCTCACCCGGATTTTGTCACTTGCTTCGTTCAACTGATCCTCCCACCTGATCCGGTCTAGCTACTACTATCTGACCTCAGTTAGTTCTGATGCGGCTGTTAATACGTACACTCGGGCAACTGGGCAAGATAGGTTCAGCGAAACCGCCGTGGTACATTATCCCACCTGTCCAAGGTTACTCCGGCTCACTAWCGCATTGCCGAAACGGCAGTGGACATTCATCAGCAGCAATAATGAATTGGTGCCCCAATGGACCAACGCCAACAATCAAGCCGTCACCCCCAGCCTTCTAGTCTTCCAGAGTACGCGCATCGGTTCAAACAGCTCTTAAATTACTGAAGCCCCGCCAACTAGACTTCTTGGCCGCCACTGGAAGTGAGCAAATATTCTCGGCCATTTTTTCACCCACGCAATACGCCGTAAGCCCCTTTTCCTCCCCGCGACCCTACCTAATTCACACATTCATCAGGCTTTTCATTTTGTCTCCGTGGGAGGCACGACAACTACTTTTCTACGCAGATAACAGCTCCTCCCCAATTAGAGACCGAAGCGGCCTCTTGATACCCCTTCTTGACTAGTGTCATTCATTACTTGTTGTTCAAATCTCCACTCTTGGACCCTTACGAATAGATGGCTCCTGTTCCCCAGTCCGCGCGAGTCGGAGCCCGCACTCACAGTAACCTGAACTTAAATCAGTTCACTCTTGGCCAGTGCGGGCATGGAGCCCCTGCTATTTTGCCGATTTTTTCCTCGCGCAAATAAAGGCTGTGAAGATTCTCCAGGACAGCTGACCGGCCAAGATGAGGCCTTCCCACCCCCGAAATAAAGTTGCCACCATATCGACCATCGAGAAGCCGACACATACTCATACGATTATAGAGTCTCCCAAAGCAAAGGTGTTACGCATCCATGCTTCGTGTTGTTTCAAAGCTCATACGGGATGTTAAACCCTGGAATCTTGGGGGTAATAAATTCACAAYGGCTGTCTTCGAGAGACATCTGCTGTTTTGGTATGACACCACCAACCTTCTGGCCACCGACCTCCTGTCCCCGAAAATACCAACTGATGTCCTCCCCGCTTGGTAGCCTCGTGGTAAGTTTGATCACGACCCTCAGCGATGCACCGCCACGSTCCTCGTTTATACATGCAACCCACACGGACATCCAGCGCAAGTAACAAAACTGAGAATACCGAAGAGTATAATACTTTGCAGGGCTTGTACAGTAGGCCGTTCATGAACAGCATGCAAACAGCAGTTTACAAAGTGCATGTCTTCGTCCCCGTTGTGAGGKTGACGATAGTTTATCCCGTGTGTTCGCGATGGTCCCACAAAATCAGAGGCCTTGGAACGCACRTGAACTCTAGTCYGAACGTCCTGCYGGTTTATGAGGAGTTGCTTGACCTGATATYCATAAYCCCGCAGCAAATAGCGCATCAAYTCGGGCGCCTAATTGGAACATACAGCTTGACAGTAAAGTTCAACAGCTTTTACTATGGGCTACACAGCCCATCTCAAAAAATACCTCCACTGCTACATGCTGCTCAAATGCGAGTATATAGTCTCCTTGTCTTATCTCTTCAACTTATCAGACAATAGCCCCCCCGGCTCCCTGCCATGCGACAGATGGCATCCAATATTCCAACCGCCCTATATAGGGTAACCGTGGGGAACGAGGACCTTAGCTGGAGGTCTGCGAGCCTTACACCGGATAGTAGCCCATTCGACGGACTCTTTGGAGAACACAGTGCGTACCCTGCGTTAGCCTCTGTGGGCACAATTTTAATTACCGTTCAAGCATTTCCCGACTCTGATCCATGTGTCCCATACACGTTCAATCGTCCCATGGATGATAYAGGCTGTGCGGTGTCTACAGCTTTGGGACAAATGGGAGATATCAGTCTGCATGAACATAATCACAATGCGACACCTTACACAGGTTCCGTATCACCTCCCCAATTAGATTGCTCCAGTGGAACAGGCCATAAAACAAACTGGCTGGAATACAGCAATACCTTTGATCACAGCTATGAGTCCGTRGCGAAATCACCGACGGGTAATGAGTTTTTTTATACATGATTGAATCTACACGCCCTCATATTTCYGCTGTCTAGACCCTAACGATAACCGATTTTTGCGGCAGAACACCCTYTTGCCAATCGAGACAGGATTGCGTCCTGGCCCACTACATGATCGACCCCTTTCGAGTATTTCCGAACAAAGTACTATAAATAGCACACCCRTTCACAGCTCTCAAGGAAGTCCTCCTCGGGAATGGCCAGTTCCTTATCATGCCCGAAAGCGTTCTTCAAGTGCGTCCCTCCTAGGCAACAACCACATCGTCTCCTATCAGTCTCGAAAGCGGTCCTCGAGTGACTTAGGTCCCGGGGATGCTGCATACGAATCTTTGGCTACCCCCCGGATCGCCGATACACAGTTTCTTTGCGTTTCTGCCGACTTTGACCATCAATCTACCTGGAGCCCTGCCTGGCCCACCCAACCGACCGTGTCCCCGGCTGATTTTTTGACCCAGGGTCCTCACAGCTACCCCACTGACCGTACACCTGCGGGTTCCTCGCAGAATGTCGGGTTTTTCTGGCCCCCTAATCACCCCCACAGCCCAGGAACACCTATACCGTCCGGCTTCAATCATGATGACGGCTTCCGACTCTCCCCATCGCCTTACTCACCTAATGAGGATGGCAATCAAGGTGTTTTTCGACAACGAGTTGCTTCCGAAGCTGTAATGAAAGCCGCCGTGAAGAAGCGAAAAAACAATGGAAAAGTGTTCACTTGCCATATCTGCAGTGACGAACTCACCACAAAACAGAATCTTAACTGTAGGTGGCACCGTTTTTGACTCGTGCAAACATCGCTTCACGCACTTCCTGTCATACAGACCATATTGATGCTCACAACGGAGTCCGGAAGTTTCCTTGTGACACCTGCAACAAGAGATTTGGGACGCCTCACGTCCGGAACCGACATAAACTAAAATGTCGACCATCTTAGCAACAACACATATAATATTATGTTGTTACTGTCAGCCGTACACAATCCTCCGTGATTGCCATTGCATGGTTTTTATTTTTATTCGTTGTTATACCCGCCTTTAGCCGTTTCATCCATATGCTGTCTTTAGCGTTCTTTCTCATTCTCAAAAATCAGTCAACTGCATAGCGCACATAGAAGCTTTTCTTTACATTTCATCATAACGAACCTGGACTTCATTGATCGCTTGATGCCTTCGAGTCCGTGGAAAAGCTGTAAAATTACTAGACTAAATTGTAAGCCCTCGGCTGCCCCTTTCCCTCTTGGCTTTGATTAAGTCCCTCCACAGCCCTATAAACGGAGATACCTTGTTCATATGTTTGCGACAAGGTCCATTTATATTTTTCAAGTTGTGTTTCAGAAAACCTGACGGTATTCACGGTATTCAAGTTTCCTCGCCGCAGACACGTGTGACATAGCTTCTGCACCGGAGTACTTAAAGCACCTCGTTAGTCGTCCAGAAATAATATTCTGACTCAGTGCCTCACTGTAGGCGCTGATCCACAAAGAGTTGGACTTCGCATGGATTTCACTGCTTCCCAGCAGGCAAGGAGACCTTCATTGAGGGTTGCGAATCTGATAGGCGCCCTGTGACACTTCCGGTAGCGCCGACTTAACTTCCTATGGGTTATCCAGTCACCATCATCTGCTAAAGGTGTATGCCTCGTGYAATACTCTCGGTGCGCGGGCTATCGGGGTATGTTCTCGGAGATTCTTCACCCTTTTCACCGGCGGTACTCTTAGCTGGTTTTGGTTCCGAGGTTTAATATGCTTGGCTCTGGTAAATTTCGAGATGGTGTCCAATTACATCTTGCATATCGTGGCCTGCGCGAGGCGTACGTTTTCGGCGTCTTTCCGGCACACCCAGCTTTCCAAAACACATACCACCCCTCACACAGCCTCCCACGGCTCTGTTTACTGATCCACGCGTACGGATGGTGAGAACCATCGTCAGTGACCCCATATCGATTCGCAACGTGCCCTTTGGACGTTCTATCATGCGAGGTTTCCGAACAGCCTTGCATCGTCCTGAATTAAAAAAAATGAGTCTCAACAGCTATTTTTTTCTCGAGTATAAAGAGGGTCCACAATGAAGAACACGAATTGCCATACATCCACTGCAACAATCCTCTTCCTTTGCTCAATGCACTTTTATCCGAGGTTGGTCCATTCCTTTTGGGGCGACCCTCTTATTCACCGACACATATTTGCTAGTGACTCGACGCATTACTCTGAAGGGGCTCATTCTTCAGATTCTTCCAAAAATTCTGACTTACGGATGGCCTCGGTGTTCGTTCCACCTACAAGCTCCATTACATCGTGTCCACAATATCAGCCGATGAAGGACCGCTACCAAACCAGCTCCGTAGCCTGTTCCAGCTGGCAGTCGTTTCCCCCTTCATCTCCCTTGCCACAGGAGTCAGGCCATGCGATGGGATTGATGAATACTTCCCAGACATCTCTGATGCCAGCCCAGGATTATAGGGCCAACCTACCGCTGCCCGCCACAGCTTCTCCGTCTCCGTACCTAGGGATGTCTCCAGCGAAGTTATCACCCACCCCGGCGACGTACACAGATTCGTCTTATGGGATCGGTTTTTCGACACCACCCCTGGACGATTCTAGGGGGTCGGACAGTGGAGGAAGCCCTTACCATTATTGCGCACAGGCGGGCGCCGATGGTGGCGCCCCGGCTCAGTGTCTTCATTACCCCATGGCTGTTCAATACAGCCAGCCCAACGATGACTTTGTCGACTTTGGGTTCGAAGGCTCGGTTGATCAGGAGGATACCAGTGAATTCCACGCCACCGGATCATCCGACTCAGTGTCTTATCCCGCTAGGCAGGTTGCCACGCTGGCTAACCAGCGTGCGGCGGAAGCCAGAAGAAAGGGCCAGGCTAAATATCTTTGTCACTTGTGTGGGCAAGGAGTGACCGCGAAGCACAACTACATAAGTGAGTTGGTTCCTCAATCTAGATGTATGTCAAGTCCTCAATAAATTTTTCTCATCACTAGACCACATGAACGCGCACCTCGGTATCAAGCCGCATACATGTCATATATGCAAGAGAGCCTTTACTACAAGGCACACCTGTCTTCGGCATTTAACGACGGTCCATAAGAGTCAGAACTAGCATCAGCTGGTTCTTTCCGTTTCGATCACGGTTTAGATCATTCACGGTACCTTTTATTCTTTAACCTTGTGCTCTTGTATTCATAACTGTGTAGCGAGTTTGCTCTTCTTTATCATAACGGTATTGACTTAGTATTGACTTAGATCAGATCTAGTATCATGAACGTAGTTATTAGCAGGGTGGCCGCATGTTTTCAAGCCCCCCATTTTGTATCATCTAGCGTTATTTCTAATTCCTCAGATATCATTTCCCTTATCAGACTTACGGTAAAGCTCGCTCTATATTTTCAAGTTGTCTCTCGGTGACAACTACAAACATCTCTGTTTTGGTGTGGCAGCAACAACTACGTCTCGCCCTGAGGCTCGCAGAGAGTTCTCAATGTCCCCTCTACTAGTACCGTAGGACATCTCAGTGACAAGCCTTGATAGTTTCCGTGGGGCGCAGATAATATTCATCAGGAGCTATACCTCCTTTTTCAAATGGGAATGTGATTACTGAAAGAAGTAGTCACGTTTCATTGGTCACAGATATCCCACGGGTTACAAAAATTGCTAAGTGCGCCGGTGTCGAATCCTTCCGCCAGATACCATAATGGCTCAAGATGAGAGTCAACAACTTCAACGGTATCTCACGCCTATATCTCTAGCAGTGGCTTCTGAGATTGATCTCGAAATTGGTTTGCGAGAAAAAATTACGCAAGCTCTGAACGCGAGAATTGCCTGGGCAGTGCTCTTAAAGGAATCTCTCCAGCATGGTTAGTTTATACGCTCTCTCGATTTTAAGCTCATCCTCATGCGAATATTGATAGGTGCTCGATCACATCCAACTGGTCATGAATCCTTTAAATATGCCGCCTTCGATGCACTGAAGGTCGCCGAGAAGCCAACCGATATATTGCTGGAAAAGGGAGAGCCTGCTCCCCCCAATCTTCGTTTATTGGAAACCTTGCGAACTGCGCGTGCTGCACCGAAAACCAAGTTTCAATTACCCCGAAATGCGAAAACAGCGTTTCTATACATACGGTCTTCCACCTTGGTGAACTCGGATCGTAACGGGGACGACCAGTCCGAGTTCTACATCTTGAAATGTCCAGTGTGCTCTAGAACTACCTTCACTGCACTCCAGGGGTTATTGAACCATGCTCGAATATCTCACTCCCTGGAATGGGGCACGCACGAGGAGTGTATACAGGCTTGTGCGGTCGTCGATGCCTCCATCAATGTCGAGAGTGGGATAGAGGTCGGGGTCGGCGCTACAGGGATTCTACCTGGTTTACGGACGATTTTCCGAAGAGCAGTAGAGCCCTCTCTTGTCAATAATGTTAGCGGCCACGCGCAATCCTCTACCGAAGATGAGAGATCGGGTGAGCCTGAAACAGCGAGTAGCCACCTTACGAAGACGCTTGGGCTTCATAAAGATACGCCTGCACTAGCACCTTTCCTAGGAAAAGAGCCAATACGCAGGGGTATCAAGGTGTATTCCCAAGATAATTTCCTAGACGTCGATAGTCTTGACGGGAACGTCTCTTTTGCATCTGCCAGGCCAAAGATCTGGCGCCACCGTTTTGCTCAGCGTGGCTCAGCGCCCCAAATCGAGTATGATGAAATTTCTGGTAGTCCGCGTGCTGTTGGCGAAGATACGGTCTCAATTTCGAATTATCGTGGACGAGGGGGGGATGCTCCCGGGTCTAACGTCGGCGCGCCTATGCCATTAGGTGCTGTGGCAACCAGGTTTCATTTCTCAACTCGCATAATAATCACAGACCGTAGTTTGTCGGTGGATCCAGGTATCCCATGCGTTGATTTCCAAAGTGCCAGCTTACTAATATGTTCATTGCCCTCAGGTAGAGATGGGAAAAAGATGCAGTTCACTCATAAGTGGATGTTGACAGTTGATGCCCCCTCATATGCAAGTGCTCTCATCCCTGGTCTCTACGAGATTGACCGACGTCTAGGCTCACAACGTCGCGGCGATTCTCAGAAGTATGAGGGTCACTCCACTGTCAACCCCAGGAGCCGTCCGATGTCCTCGTCCCCAAGCCGATGAACCACCATTTGTCATCGTAGGGACGGCCTCTCAGCCTTTCCTCGCCGGAGTTGAATTGGTATTTAACGAAGTCGAAGGAAAAGRTCCCGATGGTGAAGGCCAAGCCTTTTCTCTAGAACATTGGGTTGATGTCAGTGCATCGTTCCTATTTTCGAGCTGYACTCTCTAACATAAGACCCTAAAATAGCTCGACCCTCTGAGATGTCCAGCTGCAGTGATCGGAGATGAGCAGATCTGCGATATTGAGCTTGATAAAAACACGATAATTAAACCCGTCAATTTCGAACACGCTCCGATCAATTATAGAGCACTCTGGGAACTTGTCGATGAATCGGATTCTAGTCAGCAGGATCCAATATATGAACCTGGTCATCGAGCTACTAAGGCGCCTTATTCCGGTCAGTTTGTGCTGCAATATTTCGAAAGCCATTGTTCCAAACTTGGTGCCATAGAATCCCAGGTTGTGTTGAACAGTCTGCTGCCGAATTTCCCGTTAACGCTAAAAGGTATCTTACTCTATAAGGACCTGGGATCGATGTCTGAATCATCTGGCAGACCTGAGGCGCAGGAGAGGGCTAAAAGCTGTTTCATACCGACTAGTTGCCGACGAAGCACAATTCTCAGCACTAGTGGAGGGAAGGCGTAAAGCCATAGAGGCAGGTCAAACAAAACAAAACGGAATCCATTGTGATTGACACGGCATTCTAGTGGGGTCGCATTCGAGCACTTCGCGATGCATACAACGAGGTTGCTCAACAGCGAGTTCCCAAGCTTCCCGAATTAACTAGTGCGGGCATACATGGATGGCTACGTACAGAAGGACATTCTCTCTATCCAGGGGGCCCAGTCAAGTCGACGCCGAACCTGGAGAAAGATGGGCTTATGCCCGTATGCCATGGAAATCTACACTCCCGCTGGTGTGCCCTGTGCGGTTTGGATCTCGGCCTCCACCTATTTCCGGGGAGCGTCCAAGCCGGAGAGAGGGAGTTTCAAGATGACATTCCAGAGTTCATTGGGAACACAGTAATGGATAGCAACTGTCGGATTGTGCCTAAGGATTCGTATACGCTTCAACTACTACCCATTAATGTGGGACGTCTGGGAAAGATCCTACTACCTACCCGCGGGGTTCGGGGTCAAGTCCATAATCCTGTGTCGATTCCTGATCATCTGGATGGCAAGGACGTGGTTTCCCTCGCCGATCCCCACGTCATAATGGCGGTCCGCCACTTGGTTCATCAGTTGAGGCTCCCGTCCTTCGAGAATGGCACAAATCTCGTTTCGTCTTGTCCCTTGGACCATCTTGGACAAACCCCTGGTGAAATCGAAGCGACTCTGGCTCCATATGGGTTGTTGGCAATGTGTTTGGGTCCGTTCATCAGGAGGGTTGTTTCATCCGGACTGGCTGTAGCAATGCAGCAGAGAGCTCTCGCAGGTCCACATACATCTTCTCGTGAGCTACCTAAAGAGGGGTTGGAACAGGAAACAAATACCCTTCTTAGCCCAGCTCACATTCTTACTGGAATACGAAGCCGTGGAAGAGGAGCCGAGGCGGGCACGGACGGTGTAGACAAGGCTGTATTGCTTTGCTTATCTGGCCTAGGCACGCCCTTCATATCTCGCGAGGGTTCTCGAGGGAGCCTCCCGGATGGCGCCACCGCAATCAAGGAGGAGCACGTGTGAACCTACCAACAAGAGTCGCCACTGTCAGGTCACGTCAGCCAACTGGAGATACCACTCGACAGTAGCCCGCTGGAATACTTCCTGGCTGGCTGTCGTTGCTGGACAACTGACGTCCGAGGAGCTAGCTGCTGTGGTGACCTGCGCAATGGGCCACGTGTTTGCGACGGCACTGCGTGTGGATCGTGTCCTCAGCGAGGACCACCTTTGCTCGTGAATCAGCACAGTTTGGCGCCGCGCGGTGGATAGATGGAATATAACTGGATGTRGATCCTTGGCTGTCGATTAAGCTTAAGAAGGAGCTCTTTTCTCCATGCAGTGCGAGCATCCATTCCCGACTTCCGTTGCATCTCATTATAAGGACTYCTGGTCGTCCCCTTACCTCCAGTGCGCTCCTTTCTATGAACTCTTTGAGAACTGTACTTGCCCTCTTCCTGCTTATATCCACGGCGGGCCCCGCGGCCTCCACCTTGGCCAGACACCCTCACCCTGCGCTCCGTCCTGCGCACCATAATCGCAAACTAAGACGGTGCACGTCTCGTCTGTCACCATCCCAAGATCTAGTGGGAACGGATGCTCTGGATGCTGTGAATGCGACTCCTTCCGCTCCTTCGACTCCTTCAGCTCCACCAACAGACAACACCTACCCTTACACCCCAACCTCGCCGTATCACCTCGCCGCATCCACAGGGCCGACGACACAACCTCAAACTGCATCCATATCTGATGTCGACCCGAGCTCTTTGTCAACCGTCTTATCGTCGGCACTTACACCTAATGGCATCAAAGCGGGGGTTGCCGGCGGGGATTCCTACAACCTGCTGCGGGACCACATCGGGTGGTGGTACGACTGGTCGGCCAATCCCGTCAAACCAGGGAAACCTATTGCGGTACCCATGCTCTGGGGGTCTGGGCGAGTGAACGCGCAGGATGCCAAGCGGCTCGCACAGTTTCAAAGGCTGTCATTTACCTCTACATCCTCTTCACACCCAAAGTATGTGCTGGGCTACGAGGAGCCAGATTGCAAAAGTGGAAGTGGATCAAGTGGAATGAGCGTTGAACAAGGTGTAAAGGAGTGGGAAGCGTTGATCGCACCCCTCAAGAAACGGGGAACAAAAGTTGGGAGTCCGTCTATGTGCAGTTCGTCATATTCTTTACCTGTATTTGGGGGGATACTCAGGTTGGTAGCAGAGCAGGCAGACGAGACGTGGTTGAAGGAATTTGCAAAGAAAATATCGATGCCTTGGGATTTCACGGCCATCCATGTGAACAAGAATAATCTTGCTGGCGTGAAAAAGGACATCGTGAGTTAGCAACTACTTGATTAGTGAATAATGCTGAGTCGTCCCCATAGGACCATTATTGGATGGCCTATGGCAAGCCGATTTGGGTCACCGAGTTTGCTTGCGTCAATGGTTCGCTCAGTTTTGTCATCGACAACACCTCTTTTAGCTGACCCCTTATTAGACCACAACACGTTCCAACCATGCACTGATCAGCACGAGATCAATACTTTTATTCATCAAGTTGTTGATTACTTTGAGTCAGATCGTAGGGTATATGCGTATGCATTCAGCAATGGGGAGGGACTTGGACATGTCTGGCCRATGGTGCACGATGGCAAATTCAGGTGGGCGGTTATTATCTTTGCGAGGAAAAGGCCGCTCACTATGTCATTCACAGTGAATCTGGAAAGGTGTACCTCGCTGCTATCAGCAAATATCATTGAAAGGGCGGGGTTAGTTAGCAGGCTTTGAAAATTGACAGCTCAGGGTAACATAAGGGGGATTTCGCCCCCACTTTGAATATGATAATAAACCGCAGGCGAAGGGCCCTATTAAATTGATCTCGGAGACGATGACAGTCAGTATATGATCGATTGCTTCGACGCGGTATATTTGGTCAGGACCCTGAAGAGAGTGTCCACATGCTTGTTCTTACACAATTCAACAAGGCCCTTCATAGTGTCATTGCACGTGGCGAAGGCAAGTTATGTATTGTCTTCGCTCTGTGAACTYAGGTCTGCCCGCGGTGCTACATGTTTGAAATGAAGTACCTCAACTGATAAAGGAYAAAACAATCCAACTCCTGCTCCTCACTTGCTTCGAGGGGATGACAGGGCCTCGGTGAGGCACAGTCCTTTCCTGAACCCCATAAACTTCCAGACGCGCGTGAGGGGCCCCCCCCACCCAGCCATACTTTTCTAGTAGGATTTTTCCCAAGCCGTTTGTGGCCGCGGTCCACTCATCGCGGGCCTTGATGCGTTAATGGCCCAATGAGAGGGCCAATCATATTGCTCCTTGGCCGCGAGTACCCTCTCGATCCGGGGCGCTTCGGGCCTTTTTGTCCTTCCGTAATCTCTGTTTATGGCTTCTACCTTGTGAAAAGTGCGGACGTCGCGAACGGAGAAATGTTTCGCTACTGGGCTCTGCAGGGCTGGGCACACCAAAAAATGGGAGCCTGTAATGTGACTGAGTAATCTTTGCTTCGTGCAAGACATGGGATAGCCTGGATGCGTTTTTTTTTTTTCTTACATTGATTTCTATAAATGACATCACCATCACAACCGATCATGTTGCCGCGTTTGTCAAGAGCGAGAGCTAGCARCCATGGATGCCTGCTCGCGTACGAACTAGACGTCGGAGCTAGGACCACCTGCAGCAAATCCAAGGACGGATTGCTCATCTGGAAAATACTTGATTTAATTAAGTAGAAAAAACAAGCAGGACAGAAATATATGTATCTACGAAAAGTCCCGAGGGCTCCTTGTGACACTAATAGATATAGGGAATGATACGGTAGGGAACGAGTTTCTTGTATTTAATCCAATCATCTCCATACCTACAAAAAAAAAAAAAACTGTCAAAACCATTTAGAGAGGTTGTGCGAAGGATTACATACTTTTGGTGGCAGGCCTCGTCGTCACGCTGTTGACGGTGGATGAGAAGGACGGCAAAGTAAGCGACATAAAAGTAGGTGGTTGGGGTTTGAAAGCCAGTGGGGAGAGACCAAGCAAGTGCCATAATRAGGTCGCCGCTACGAAASCTGTGTGAGTGGGGGGTATCCTCTTCTCGGTAGGTAGGGAAGGACGTACAAGTAGTTGGGGTGRCGCGAGAGACCCCACCAGCCAGAGATGAGAAGCTTGGTGCCGCGTTTGGTCTCCATAAACTTCAAGTCTAGACAAGGGAGACCAATCAGCCCGGGGGAGTACCAGACAGTACGGGAGGAATTAAATACTCTTGGGGTTGTTGCCGTTCCTGAACTCGTTCTTTTCGTTATTGGCACCYCGGAAGATGGAGTATCCAAGGACATTGACGGCAAGGATGGCGGCAGTGTAAAGRGGGCCGAGCTCTACGGGATGAAAGGCRAGATAGCGRGCCTGGAGACTGTAAGTGAACGGAACCCAGGTAAGGTCGCCGATGGCRAGCATAAAACCAAAGCCGTCGGTGGTAATGTCCATGGTTGTAAAGAGGGCGGGCTGTGAAAGAGARGATRAGACTATGGRGAGYAYRGGGAAAAGGAGAGGGGTAATACTTCATTATAGAGACCGTCTGTGACGTAGAAGAACTGGAAGGCGAGGACGAGCCACATGGAGTCTGTGACGTTGGCTAGCCCACCTCTACGGAYGGCCTGCTCGCAGGCCATGCTGATRTTGATGAGGACCCAGAGGATGAGACCGGGACGAAGTTCGTTGAAGGACTTGATGTCAAATGAGCCAATGGAAGGGTTAAGTTCGCGTCCGATGAAGAACTGATAGGGMAAGTTAGAAARAARGTATAGAGTCGCGGGGGGGAYCTCAAACARCAGGACGCACGTCRTAGATYARGTTGCCCGAGTTTCCACCGAGAGCAAGGAGCGCGCCAGAGCGAAAAGAGGATGCATAGCAGTAGACTGCCTGGACTATAGACATGAGGACAGAGGCGGTRAGGAAGCCGACCCATTTCTCGTAGAGGAAGGTGAAGGACTCGGGGCCAAAATTGAGGATGATGCCACAGGTGATACCAAGGGCGAGGAGAAAKGTAGAAAAGGCTAGAGGAGGAAAGGAAAAGAATGAGCGTTGTCACTTGTCTGGGTTGGGGGGGGGGGAATAAAATCGAACCATTTATCTTGTATTTTTTCTTGTCTCCGTTGCGGAGGGTGGTGCCGTCGACCCAGTCACCGGGCAGGATGGCCCAAGCGAGGACACAAAAGGCATACCAGGCAAGGTAGAGGAGAGCAGCCTGGGTGTCCCAAAGAGCCAACCACGAGGCGGGGTCCGTGAGCGCGGCGGTGACGCGGTGGAGGTCTGCGGCGGCGGGGGTGCAGCTGGGGGCAGCGTCGTTGCAGACAAAGTAGAGTGCGTAGGAGACGAGAGGAACGGTGAGGGTGACGAAGAGCGCGCCTGGGGGGCCGCAGAACTCGAATGTTTGTGTTGGTGGATTCATTGCAAAGAGCGTTTTTTTCGCACACAACCCATCCCTGCACGGCCTGCCCCACCATCATGCCCAACGACCTCCCCCACCGCCTCGACCAGCTCGCCACCGCGCATGCCCACGGACGAGTCAAGTATGCCCACCTCACCCCTCTCGCGCCCTTCTCATCTTCTCTCACAGCGACGACGAGTACAGGCTCCTCCGTCACTCTCTCTTTGAGCAGTATGCGGCCGAGCCACCGCCGCCCCCACCACTACCGCCACTGCCACCGCCGCCAACGCCACGCACGACCACCCCCATCCCCACTCCCCAGCCCCGCCAGCACCGCCAACGACCCCCGCCTCCGCTGCCATCATCACTACCACCACCACCACCACCACCACCACCTCCGCCTCCTCCACTACCCCTGCCGGGCAAGCGATCCGTCGTCGCTGGTGTCGCCAATCTCCTCCGTCGGGCAACCCGCCGTTCACTCAAGAAACCCTCCCCACCTGACCACTCGGCATCCCCAACCCCCAACAACAACAACAACAACAACAACACTCCGACGCCTAAACGCTCCCTCCGCAAACCGAGCCTTCGTTCTCTCCTTCGTCCAGAATCACCTCAGCAACATCAGCAGCAACAGCCCAACCCTGCACCAGACCAAGATGACCCCGCCACCATCCGTGCCACTATTGCCACAACCGAGGCAGAGCACACCCACCTTCTCAACGCCTTCCACTCTCTCGAAACCTCGACCCTCAAGCGCATCCAATACAAGACGGCCCACAGGCTCTATGCCCCGACCCCCGCCAGTGCCAACGTCCTCATCGAGGGTCGTGAATGGCGCAGGCACACCCAGCCCGTCCCCTCCATCGTCTTCCCTCTTCCAATGAACCCCCCCAATCACCGCCACCACCAGCACCCCCTGTCATTTTCGTCCTCTTCGTCTGCTGCTACTGCGACCACCAGCGACCACCTCTCCATCTACTCTGCCGCCTCGTCGTCCTCCAAAACCTCTCTCTCCCTCTCCCGATCCGTCTCCTCGTCTCTCCCGCGCCATCATAGCTCGGGGCTGGCCCCCCAACCGCACACGCCGCTCTCCCCACGCTTCCGGACCCTCCACCGGCAGGCCTCGCTCTCATCCACACACAGCACCGGAACCAACGGCCGGCTTCCTCTGACTGCCCGYAGCACGGGRAATCTCCAGCTGTCCCGCCTTGCTGAACGCCCCTCGACCGATACCATCGCCGACTCGCGCATCCTCGAGGACACGGAGGAGGARGAGGACGACGACGACGACTATAACGACCCCGAGACGACTGACCACGACAGTGCTCTACGCGAGCTCAATGACATCCGRCGACGGCGCGACGAGCTCAATGCGCGGTACCTCGCGCGGCTCGAGTATCTCAAGGCGCGGCTGAAAGCAGCCGAGCTTCATGAAAAGGTGATGCGCCGCTGACGGGCGACAATCTCTGTGTAATAATATTACGACAAATGCTGTATATGACACTATTAATAGACCGACCCTGCATCTCTCTCTATACGGGAATACCATAAATAGCCTAAATAATATTAGCAGTCGACCGCAGCCACGACACCGGAAGCGCATCGCGCTCATCGTGTTCATCGTCGTCCGACAGACCCAGTCCGCGGCGGTAGCGGTGCGACAGGGGGGGAGTCTCCTCCGGCGTGGGGGGGAACCGGAGGGCAGTCAGCGGCACACGGAGCGGCGGCGGTGGCGGCGTCTGTGGGAGCTCAACATAACAGATCTCACGTGACAGGCGCGGGGGAATGCGAATGACCAGGGGCGACGACAGCAGCGACGAGGACGATGACGACGAGGACGACGACCCCTCGAGCTCCAGGGGCGGCGATGGAGGAGCGACGGGCGGCGGCGGCGGCGGCGTCTGTGGGAGCTCAACATAACAGATCTCACGTGACAGGCGCGGGGGAATGCGAATGACCAGGGGCGACGACAGCAGCGACGAGGACGATGACGACGAGGACGACGACCCCTCGAGCTCCAGGGGCGGCGATGGAGGAGCGACGACGATGGCCTTTCGCCGTTTCGTGGTGCTCGACTCGCTGCTCGGTTTYCGTTTCGAGGGCTTGGGTGTGGTGGGAGGCGTGTGGGTCATTGGCRGCATCTCTTCCGCAAGCGCAGCCTGTCTCCGCTTCTTTTCAATCGCCAGCTCCTTGGCTCGCACMTGCTTCTCGATTTCCTGATGGAGAACCTGGGCAAACGTCTGGGCGTCTCCTTGCAACCACACATCAAAGACACCTTCCCACTCCCGGGTCGGGACAGGAAAGTCGAGATTGAGATAGACGGCCTTGATCGTCGGTTCCTCTTCGCCGCTAGGGGATGGACGGGTAGAACTCGAAGGWGTGGTGGAGCTAGACGAGCCCGCGTCCTCTTTTGCCGGGGCACGCGAACGGACAGCCTTTGAGAATTCGCGGACCATGCGTTTCGTTCCAGGCACCCTCAAGCTTGTCCCCACGACAAGCAGCAGATCAGCACCACTCCGACCCTTGGACCCCATGAGATCTTTCCGCACCACCTCYCCTACTCCCTCACCATCCCTATGCGTCTCATTGTACAGCACGACGCTCGGTCGCAGCTTTCCTACTCCACGTGGACGCTTTCCAACAAGCTGTCGGGTCCTTTCCAGTGACGTACATTCGGGACACTGCGGCGGTTGGCCAATGGCGAGAGACGGCAAGTGTTTCTGAAGTGGAAATGAATGTGTGCAGACCTGACAGTGGACGGCCTGCAGTGTGCCATGCAGAGGAATGCATCGAGGAGTTTCTATCGGGGGCGAGGGGAGCCGAGGAAGAGTGTCTTGATCAGTGTTATCGTTGAGCGGCTTCACGGGTGTTTTTCCCTTGGATCTGTGCTTGCCCCGCCTATCTTCGAATTCTGGGACCCCAAACGACAAACCGGCCTTTTGCTCTATGGCATCGATGTTTTGAGTGTACACCCGCAGGAGTTTGCCCTGGTCGTCAAGCGCCCGAAGCACGCGGTGAAACGTGGTTGGCTTTGCGTCCTGTGATAGTCTGGACAGCTGGGCGATCATTTGGCAAAAGAGCGAAGTAGTGAGTTCAGACTAAACGATGTAGTAGTGAATATATGCGTTTTTATTTATTTATTTTGAAAACCGTCGAGGGTACACACATTGAAGACCGAGGCGTCAAAAAGATCCTTTCCCGATCCCAGCACCTCTCGAGGGTTGTCGCGCTTGAGGGTTCGAAAGAGACCTTCGGGCGAACGAAAGTCGGGGATGCCTGCCTGTACCGAGATGCCAGCACCTGGAGAGGGCGATGGGGATCGATTGGGAGTCGAAGCACACGCGGACAGCACACACCACATATGACCACGATACGCTTCGCCTTTACTATTGTCTGGATGGCCTTTTGGACGTGGGCGTGGACGTTGAGGGAACGGGTCAGAAAGGGGGGAGAGGGTGGCAAGGGGGTGTGAGGCTCCAGAGGAAGGAAGAGGGTCATCCTGAGGAGGAGGAGGAGGAGGAGGGGGGAAGATGAAAAGGAGGGTGGCAAGGACCCATCGGCAACCGAGACAGCCATTGGGCGTGGCGCGGGAATCCCGTGTCGCACCTACGACACTTTCAGTATTTTCTTCTCATCTCGGAACCCCTCCAACAGAAAATCCAGAACCCCTCTCATCAATGAACACACGGCCTTGGCACACAAACGGCAGGGCTCAAGTGTCTTCTGGACGCCGAAGCCTGGAGGACTATACAAGTACATACATACAGAGTCCATCGTCATGCAACAACACACAATTGTTTAATTATTAATTATTTCCGGAGCCTCCACGCGCCACTGACACCAGCTTTGGAAAACATTTCCGCTGCCTCGCCGTCAGGAGGTGGATTCCTCTCAGCAAGCTGACCCTCGCCCGGAACAGTACCCTCCCGATCCATCATGGCCAGCCCACCAAAGCTCCCTCCCTGCTTACCCATTTCACCCGGTGCTGTTGCATTTCGAATGGCTGAGCTGGCACCTACGCCATGGATGTTCTGGGGAACTGCCCTAGTCGTGAATTCATGCGCCAGGGCAGAAGAAGTAGAGCTGACCTGAGCGCCTGTCGTACCAGGTGCCTCTGCGRGCGCAAAGTTGACATAAGGCGATGATGTGGGGTAGGCGCCAGAGGGGACCTGATAATGGCTTGCAGACGCGTCAGGCTGGGAGACAACGTAGGTGCGGTTGCCAAATGGCGACGTGGAGGGTTCGTGGGTAACGTCGTACTGTTTCTCGTAGATGGCGAATGGGTTGGCAGCTTCCGAGGCAGGCTGCTGGGACGGTATTTTGCGGGGGGTCTGGCCAAGRACAACAAAGGGGGAGTGGAACGAACGAACAGACACGCGGCGGGCAACAATAGCAGAAGGACGGAGGAGGGAAGACATGTCTAGGCAAAGTTGGGGGGGGGATACACCTGAGGGAGGCCCCTAAATAAATAAAACCGGTGACGAGATATGTGTGGGGTTCAGCGTGACACCCGCGTGACATGTCCCACATTGAGTTCCTTGCAAGGGAGCAGAGTAGACAAGACAACCCTCCACGGCCTCTTCCGATCATAGTACAGTTACATGGTATTCTATTTTCTTGCTCAGTGCTCACCCCTGCCGTGCTCACTCCTTGGTCGCCCCCGTAAAATACTGGCGAGCTGTAGTCGGCTGCGCGCTCGGAACCACACCGCTGGGTTTGGGCCGGTGCGTGTCGACCGCTTGAATAGGCAACGCGTAACTACCATACTATAAGCCTAAGCACCACCCGAAAGTCTGCACAACTCACCGCTCCTCGTCACACCCATATGCCTTTGGCGTCAACTTGATCACCGTATGCAATGGGATCTTGATATATGGCAGATCGGCTTGCGGTAAATTATGGAAATAGGCGTAACTAGTCGCCCCCACCGTGTCACCTATCGCGGTAAACTATGGGCAAATAATAGCGACCTACAGACAGCGCAGAATAGCCTGGTGTAGCACGATCCATAGTCAGTCTGGTAAGAGGCATGGTAACTCTCCTCCAACTCACTTGATGTCCAATRATCAATATATTCTCCTGGCGTTCTAACTCCATGATGACAGGTTCTAGTCGCACAACGACGTCGCGGTAAGATTCACCCCCACGGTATCTATAATTGAATTTGTCCTCGTCACGGTTCGCGAAATCATCCGGGTAAGCATGCTAGACATCCTCATTGTTATCATGACATGGGGTCCACATCGAAAGCAACATACCTCTATTTCCTGAAACAAATGCAGTGGTAATTAGACCCTTCACACATTAAACTCACGTTGTTCGTACCTCGTATGTCATGCCGTCACAAACCCCTAGGGTAGCGTGTTATAACCATGCCAACACGAGCAAAGGAACGTGCTTTACCTGCATCAAGCTCATCGAGCGATTTCCATGTCAACTTGGGATATGGCAGCTTGGAAGCCGTTTGTATAGTACGTCGTAATGTAGATGTCCAGACCTAGAAGCTCGCATTTGAGTAACAGGTCTTGGCAAGACACCGAAGCCTGTGATAGTCACCGTCAGAGGTGCGTCCCCGATATTATCCGTGATCAAAGCAGGCAAGGCATCTGCATACTGCATCCCATGCGGCGAAAGCAAAGAATCACCCCCGATCTTTCCTTCCACGTTGAACTGGCTTTCTCCGTGCTAAGTACACCAACGATTATTTTTAAATATATGTATACCTGTGCTGGGACTAGTTCACTCACCCTTGAAAGATAGATGCTCCGGGGCTTGAGATGTAAATTCATAAGATAAAATGCGATTCTACTGGCAAGATAGCCATGGATATTAGACACCGTGACATTATCTCCAACATTCACGATTCGCAGGTAGGATAAGCGGTCCTCCGTAACAGTTTCATAAACCTTTTCATACGCCGCGATACGGCGCAAGAAATCGCGTTTGGCCTCCTCTCGAGAGGTGTCCTTGTAGTCTGGATCRCCGGAACTGACTTTCAACTCAACATTTGCGGCGATGATTGCGGGGTCATCGCAAACGGATTCGAGAAAGATAAGATCAAGACCCTTCTCYTTCTTAACCCGTTCCTCAATCCATGCCCTGCARCRTTTCATTAGTGTTTGACTCAACGCAYRAAAGCGGCAAATATGCTCACCTGCGGCTCCGGGTACTATTTGTTGCATCTATGCAACTCCGTCAAACRTCGCGTAGCCAYCTGARRGGGAAGAGACAGACCGTGTATACCGACGTTTCCYCCATCTTTYAACCACTGGATCAGCATCTCCAGACTATCCTGCGCCAGTTTCTCTCGGGATTCATTAGCACTCTGATTRTCGTGACTGAACCACGATGCYGTATGATCTTCCTTGATTCCGGACCTGTGCRCCAWGTAAAAWCTCWGTGCGCCATCTCAAAGAACGTWCGCCTACTGTTGCGCTTTCTGCCTCGCTCTCGTCCTCCTCAATTGTCCGACATTGAAAACCTTAATTCATGTGAGCACTGCGTGGTTAACGGCGCAGGGAATTCGCAGGTCACCTGGACGTCATATTCAAGCCACTGTCGTTCACACATGAGCAGAGACATCCCGGGATCAGATTAGATGCGCACCTTGAGGTARATTTGCAACTTGTTACTGAGATAAGATTTTCCCCTCGCAGGTAATCCGACCTAGAGAACACATGAGCYAAACACCACTGAATAYTTCCACTTGAGCATGAAACTAACGTACCATCGCAAGGACAATCTTATTATCGGAATAGTCCGGTTTGGCRACTACAAGCCCATGAATTAATACCCACAAGACAGCTATGATCAACGACGGTACCTTTTCCTCCGATGCCCTTCACGGAGGTTGGAGGAGTCGGTGCCCGTGATCCTTTCCTGCTGGTGATAGTCGACTCATCGAACCGCTTGAGCCTATCCAATCCCGAAACGYCAAACATCAGAATCAAAAGACAGTATCGTCCCCATCCAGAGCAGCAGAAGAGAGGTCAAGCAGAGAGGGAAATCACGTACATAGGTCCGCCAGCGCCAAACGCGGCGGGGGGGATACCCGGTGACATAGGCTGCAACTCTCCCGAGTCCTTCATATCCTGGAGCACGCCAGCCACGCGCGTCAAATGCTCGGTGATCTTGAACGTGGGTGCAACTGGACTTGGGCTCGGCTCGGCGGCCATGTTGAATGCAGACTATAAACGTGTGGAGATAGACAGATAAGAGAGACGCCTGAACGTGTTTGGATATTTTTGTTGTCACRRGTCGCTAAGATAAACGTTCGTCTCACTCTGGGTACGCACTATGCCTATCCAAGCCATAATATTAGCAAGTAAGAGACTACATAATACATCGATGGGAGTCATGAACTGTTGAATATTTACAGTCGAAACATTCGTCGTGCATTCCAAATGCAGCGGATAAAAAAAAAACTGAACAATAGCCGACAGCGTGAGGATATATGAACACAGAGGAGATAGATACGAGACATCAATGAGCGTGGGAGGTATTAAGTGCCAATTTCAGGCCTAAGATATGCTTGTGGGTCAGGAAAGGACCGTCCAGAGTTATGAGCGTAGGTCTATGTGCAAACCTAATTGGGCATTATTAGAAGAGGTACACATATCTAAAGGTGGTTGCTTACCAGACATCGTATACGTTCCATGGGGTGCAACAAACAACCAACACCTGCAGTGCACGCACCACCCGTGGTGCATGCATCATGGTCGACAGCACAGCATACTCCAGAGACTCCGCCTACGACCATGACCACCGTCCTCATCCTGTTCCCCTCCTTGCTTTTGGCCATACGCTCTCATTCCATTCAGTTGTTGGTTTTGCGCGTTCGGGCCCAGCATGTCACGACTGACGGGCTTGTACGTTTCCGGTACATTCATGGGCCCGTTGCCATTCGGACCGTACGAGGCCACATTCACACTGGTCCGATAGTTGCCAGTTACAGGAACAGAAGCATAAGGATGTTGAGAGGTCATGCCCGAATTACTAAGCCCAGGGTCTCTTGGTTGCTGACTCTGACGACGGCTGGGAGGGACAATTGGCTGAACACTCAAATCACGGCTTGCATCACGGTCTCGCGTATCGGGTCGCCGCCGCTTTTCTGAATGTATAGGAGGAATCGGACTCAGTACAACGCCATTCTGGGTGATGTCTGCGGCTTGGCGCGAGGGCCGACGGTGGCCGTGCTCGCGGTCGCGCCGATCGCGAGTGTGGGTAGTTGTGGCATTGTTRCCGTTTTGCTAAGAGAGGTGTCAAAAGCRTCCAAAAACCAGGAATTCCCTTCCCACTTACGCTACCAGCCTCCCAGCCTTTCCCACCATTAAGGAGCATCCAATCATAGACCCCGTCTTCTTGCTCGCCAAGGGTTTTTAATATTTTGGTAAACAATTCCCTGAGAAAGTCGTAATCTGGAGTCTCCTCAAAGCCCAACTTTCGCACATAATTCATGTAAATGGCAAATTCCTCTATGATGTCCTATGAGCTGGTTCTATCGTCAAGAACGATTTAGGGTTGGCTGACCTGGAAAGCCTTCGCATAATTCGGAAATTGGGGTCGACTGTTTCTTTTCACCGATTTTTTCATATTTTTGTTTGTTGGTTGCTGCACGAAGACCTTGCCATGGGAGCCCCCCCCGCAAAAAGTACATGAACACATGACCAAGTGATTCCAAATCATCGCGCCTCGATTGYTCGCGACCAAGGTGGGTGTTGATGGACATATACCGCGCAGTCCCTGAAAGGGATTTACGTTCGCGGTAGGGGATATGAACCTTGGTCTTGGGGTCGCGGTAGTACTTTGCCATACCAAAATCTGCAGGGGGTGGGAAGAATTAATGAAATTCTAACGGGAGTGGATGTCGGGTGTACATCGAGCGTGACTGATGCAGTGCAGATGACAGCTCTGATGTATCATTTCCGGACACTCAGGGTCTTTTAAGACCCCCGAAAGGTTGGCTGCACCCGGAGCTAGCCGATAGGGAAAGGGTGAATGGTGGCATAGAGAAGCGAGTACTTACCGATGATGTGGATCGTATTGGCATTTTTGCTCCCGGACACACCAACCAAGAAGTTGTCAGGCTTGATGTCGCGGTAAATGAGGGATTTTTCATGGACAGATTGAACTCGGGTAACCTARCRGCAAGGAACAATGAGTGACTGAGGTGACGATGATTACGGAACAGAGGCAGCGACCGCCGTTGATGAAAGGGAGTAGCGAGGAAGACGGAGTTGCCCCGTCCAGGCGGTACACAAGAGCGAGGCTAAGACAAGGCGTTATTTACCATTTGCTTTGCTGCCATGCAAACGGTCTTGATGGAGAACTTGCGACCGCACATATCGAAAAGATCTTCTAGGTTGGGACCCAAAAGGTCGATGACCAAAACATTGTGCAGGCCCTCCTGACCGAAATAATGGACTTGGGGTACGCCAGCTGGGAAGAAACAGTGGSGGTAAGTGAGGGGCGATGTTGAAGCAACTCAGCACATTGACATACGTGTGCCACTGAGAGTTCGATACGAGCGGAACTCGTCTCTAAGCTGGGGGGCATCCGACTTCCGTGGCTCCTAAGAGGCGGGCATTAATATGCCTGCACTTGGCAGAAGCAAGGGCACAACACACGAATTTGATAGCGACTGGCGTGCTAGTCGAAATCTTGGAGCCTGAGAGCTGCGTTAGCATGCAAGGTTGAGCAAGGAAAGGCAGGGACAGGAAAGGCCTCTCGGATCTGCAGAGGYATTGAGAGCCTGAAGCTGGAAGCACTGCCAAAGCCGTGRCTGCTGTTTAGGCAGGCGCTCCAGAGGCCGCTGCTGGTGTAGGCGSGGGCGACTCAWGGACTACACACCTTCGAAGACGACGCCGAAAGAACCCTCGCCGATCTTCTTCCCTACCCGRTAGTGGTTCCCGACAATACCGTTGGAGGCTGTGGACTGGGAAGGGTGGGAAGATGAGGAGGCAATAACATGGGGAGTGGACATGGCGGGGATGTAAGGAGGGACGAGGGCCCGGTCCTGAGGTATGCGGCGAGGGGAAAAGGGGAGGAGGGGGGGAGAAAGGAGCAAGGACGCTCAGCTTGGAGGGAAAAAGAAATGGCAGCGTTTGTTGGCTCTCCTTGGCGGACTTTGATTTCCATCATGCACGTGGCCGCCCTTGTCCGAGCATCCAGCCTTCCTCGCCTGAACACTTCCTCCTCCTTCGAGGCCTTTTGTTTTCAACTTGGATCATGTGCTCTCGCTCTCTCTCTCCTTTGGCGCCGACAACTCTGGCCGCCGAGCGTTCTGTCGGCCGTTGGGGTCTTTTCCTGCGTTTCAGTCCTCTGCCACACACATGCCGTGAGCAACGGCGAGAGAGGTCCTTGCTCCGCTCACACATCGGCGGCAAATTGTGTAACACAGCTGCCCCCCTTTCATCCGACGCGTGCAACGAGTTCATGAATACCTGAACAGCACAACGCAGTTTTGCAGCCTCTACRCAGCTTCCTCATATCTTCCTGACTGAGGCAAATTTGATCGAGGCGCGGGGAAGATCAGAGATCTCAAATTCGGTCCACGGCACACTCCGCACAGCACCACATTTATCCTTGCCATGTTAGAGCCCGTGTGTAAAAATCTCGCAACCATGGTTAAACGGTTCCCCGTGCACGGGCGTAACCAAACACTCATTATATCAGCGCAACTTGTAACAGGACTTAYGGTGCTCGGACTTCCAATTACCCCGCCAAGCCCACCCCAAATTGCTACCCACAGAATAAATAGTGTATGTTGGCTACGTATTCCCTAAAGCCACTGCCTTTCGCCAATAAACGAGGCATGTAYCTCCTCTACCTATCCCTCTTTAAAACGCGTTGTGACCYTCGCACCTTTTTCCGTAATCCATCAGGGCACGACCCCCACCCTGGCAAATCTGTCGGAACAAGCTGGGACTTAGAGGATTAAGATCATATTAATAAACATGGTCAAAGATAGATATCATCTCCGATGACGACCACCTGTAATGCCTACGGCAACAAGATAGCTACCCCACTGATTTGAGACGCATGACTGCGCAACCAGGGCGGAAGAATGCGCTAGTACRGCGCAGGTCAGCTCTTCCTGCAAGAGGTATGAGCAGCTCGGAAAGAAGAATCGAGGGTTTTCACCAGAGTGTAGAGGTATGAGTTCTCCGGTGGCTGTAAATCAGATCTACTCCGTAATCTTGCGGGGGGTTAGTTAGAGGTCGGGGTCGCCACAGGATTGTGCACAACGGCACAGAGGAATTGCAGGACCATCATACAAAGCTGAAACGTCTGGGGTGGAGTTCTAGCTCCAGTGTCCGACAAACGTCGAATGATAATCATAAATGGAACGTGTACGGTGGTGGTCCAGCTCACAAGCTGTACATCCAACAGCTTTTCAAAAATTACTAGCCCCTGCGACCAAGGCAGCAACCGTTKCCGATTGCAGTTGAATATTGTAGAATAACTCTGCGGCCGGAGTGAAATATATACATCGTACCAGGGGCAGTAATATTGTCTACTTGCTAAAACGGGAGAGAATCCTGATGGGACTATGTTTGGCACAGCCTTGGCCAGATATTTGTCTCGGTGAACATGGACACTACATTCGCTTCTTTTGGCAAATCCGGGTCATAGGTCGTCAGGTCGTCCCTTCTGCAACGCCGAAGTATGTGAGTACTGGCAGCTTTCGTGCATAAACGGTGGCTGATATATTCCGCCAGGCCCTCCATTATCACTCAGAACACCACTTTGGCCTTGGATATAGACACAGTTGCCAGCAAAATCTCGGATCTCGCGCTTAGACGCGCACAGCTCCTTCAGGACCTCGCCGAAGTCGACAATCAATTACAAAATGAAAAGGCCACATATAATTCTCTGCTGAATGAACGGAAATCAGTCTCTCGGATACCCTTCGAGCTCTTGAGCAATATCTTCCTGCTATGCCAGGTCAATGGACCCCCTAAACCATATTATTCGTTCGCCCTGGCGGCATCCCACGTTTCCAAGCGCTGGCGCACAGTTGCACTTTCAACGCCCCTTTTGTGGAACAATATCAACACGCGAATACGGTCCGCGCATACCCTCACTAGACTAGGAGCCCACCTTGCGCGCTCAGATGCATGTTTTCTTGACATTTGCATTTATACCCTTGTGCAGGACATCGTCCCCACAATGACCCTGCTATCRTCGCATTCCGAGCGTTGGCGCAGATTCACGTTTATGACCTGCTGTGACCACCTCAATGAAATCTATCASTTTCTTCACAAAACCCGAGCTCCAGTACTCGAGCACCTCTCACTCCAAATTGCTGTACCTGAAGAATCTCACTCGCCGAGATCCAGATTTCCAGCAAACTGCCCCATGATTCTTGCAAATGGTGCTCCGTCCTTAAAGTTTGTGAGACTTGGAGGCCTGGCCCTTGGTAATCTCCAACCTCCGTTCCAGACGATAAATACGCTAGATTTGGATGGATTCGAAAGACATTACATGGAACCCTCGCAATTTGTTTCCCTTCTAAAMACGTTACCCTCGCTTATAAACCTTTCTCTTGGTCAGCTTTACATCCACCATCCCCGAGACCCATCGATCATCACCGAGCAAATTACACTGCCACTACTTCGTTCACTCCGCATTTGTGGACCGTGCACCTCGCCTGCACTGGTCCTATCCCTCCTGTCGCTCCCGAAATTAGAGTCTTGCATCCTTCAGTCCCTTGATAGTTTTGACTCTGTCCCGCTCCCCTCAGTCAGAAACCTCACTGTTGAGCTCTGCGCATTCGATGAGAACGATGTGGCAAATATTCTGCATGCTTGCCCCTCGATCACCAGTCTCACTATGGATCTGACAAGCTCGGCCATATGTGTCGCTATGACTGTCCCGTCAGGCATAGGGGAGGACCCTGTTCAGTGGCCGTCCCTGCAGAACCTCACTGTGCGCGAGATGGAACCAGGGGACCTGGCACGCTTTCGCATAATGGTCTCCACACGCCTTGCATCAAACCGGGCTTTCAAAACGCTGCGCCTAGACCGGCGGACCCGGACAGTGCTCAGAACGAAACAGTGCCTCGACTGGTTCAAAGAGCACATGGCTGTCGAAAACGGCGATGGGATTGATCCGTGGCCGGCTGACCTTGGGTATGATGACCCTGAGTTTTCCGCCTAAAGGGCATGTACAGTACACGGTAAACGGCTTGTGCGTTACCCGTAGTAGGCGTAGTATTATGTGCTTATACAGGTGGCTTCGGCGCAGAGCAAATGGGTGACTGAGCCGGCGAGTGTCAGCACAGCAGAGCAGCGGAGACGGGGTTGTGATGAATAATAATAATAATAAGAGATGCTTATATAAGCGTGATGAAATGTGGCAGACGGATTACAGCGCGGCCCAGCTCAGGTAAGCTCAGTCAGCGATGACCTGCCTCTGACCCATTCTCATCCCCGCTCCGACAGCTTATTATCYGCCTCTCCGCCAACGCTGCTGCCTCCRCTCTCCYCACCACCACTACCACCACCACCATCCCATCCGTCTTGCTCAGGGTGCTCGAATCAGACATGTCCACACGTGTCGTCAAGCTCACGGTAATAACCGACTTTGTACGTACCTCCCCTCGTTCATCTAGACTTCCTTCCTTCCTTCCCGCATCCTCATCCCCGGATCTATTTCAGGTCTGCCCCAGCTGCTTTGTCGTACAGCATGAACTCCTCGCAGCCATGTCCTACTGCAAAGACACACTCGAGCTTCCGCTTGAATTCAAGTTTCAGCACATGCCCTTCCGTCTCATCGGCTCAACTTGTTTGAAGCCCGGGATCAAGAAGGAAAAAATCGAATTTTATAACTGCCACCTCGGTCATGAGCGGGCTGCTAACCTTCGACAGTGCATGACCAAATGGGGCGAAGAAAAGTCCATCCCGATGTGTGTTGTCTCGGTCTCCTTCACTCCGCGACAATCCATGGCTGAATGAACTTTTCGCGAACAGTACCTGGGATGGCGTCATCGGTCATACTACTGGYGCCCATCGTCTCTGCCAAAAGGTGTTTGAGCTCAGTGGCCAAGAAACCCAACTGGCGATGATCACGGCCATTTTCGAAGCACACATGTGCGAAGCTAAAGACATCTCAGATGTTGACGTTCTCGCAGAGATTGCAGAATCCGTGGGCGCGATGTCCAAAGACAAGGTCGATCCACCATATCACTTCTGCTGTCACTTATTGAAGATGAGCGATATCCACAGGCCCTGGCATTCCTTGAGTCAGACGAATTGGAAGCTGAGGTAAACCAACTGGCCGACGCTGCTCGCGCCAAGGGAATCACCGGTGTCCCCGTTACCCTCATTGACGGCAAGTGGGCTGTGAGCGGCGGACAATCCTCGGATGTCTTTGTGCAGGTACGTCTCCTTCTTGAGCTTTGTCGGTCACTCTACAGATCCCAGCTCGATACCTAGATTTTCAAGAAACTAGCTGCCAGCGGCGTCAACTCTTCGCCCTCACATTTACCTGGACCTGCCGTACCTACCCAGATCTGTGCCTGAGGCACTGGATTCTATTTCTCCCAGTTTTTTCCGTCCTGAAACATCAATCGAACCTTATACCTCTTCAACCATATGGTTTGTGTCACTTTCTTGCGCCTTATCCTTTTCCATGACTTCTTCAAGTTCTTGCTTCTACGCTCTTATATGAGCTAGTTCCTCCCTTACACATTTACTTCTTTCTGTACTAACATACGTAGTTGAGCTCCCATGGAATTGAATAAATACATAAATCGAGTTCGAACTCAGCATGCCCGAGCCAAGCGGTCCACATGACAAAGCGAGAGACATCATGCCCATAGGTAGAAAGCGAGGCACGCTGCCTTCCCGTTGTCAATGGCCTTGACTGGCAGTTGTCCGTGCAGAGATGTAATGATCGCAGTTAGGCAGGAAGACTGTCCGGGCCTGAGCCCTTGAATCTTGAGAGCTTGGGCCCAGAATGGCAAAGAAAGTCGTGTTTCAGAGCGTGGTCCGATGAATCCCAGCATCGGATTTCCTCCTGGCTCCTCCGGACGCTTATTGGTGGGTTGTAAAGAGGAAGTTGTGAGGGCGAAAAGGGCGGGGCAAACTCCCAAGATGAACACCAGGAAAGGAGATAGAGGCATATGGTACAAAAACCAGGGAGGGGCGACCCAATTGTATTGTAGTTCGATCATCGTTGGAGTCAGTTGGCTGGAACGTGATGACGACCATGTAAACAAAAAGTTCGTTTCCAGCGAAGGAGTTCGGAGGAGTGGGTGGAGGAGGAAGAACCTGCTGCTGGAGATCTGGTAGGCACAACAAAATAGCAAAAACTCCCGATAGTCAGCTGCAGGGTAAGAAAATAATATAGTTGCGTGCAGCCGACATCGTCGGCCATTCTCCCGCATTAATTGGCGGTTTGGAGAAATTTCTGACCCACGGCAGTGGCTGACATGAGAAGAGATGAAAACTGTGGGACATGCAGTAAGTGTTCATTCGAGCGCCAAGGTCAAGAAGTGTTGTTTAGAGTTATGCTCCTAACAGAATCATGGAGATGGTGGTATATTGGTAGATGGAGTAAAAGTCCTCATGTTGTTCCCTAGAAATGCCCATGTGGAGATGGAGAGATGTGGTGCCAAGATACATCTTATGAAGAGAGATCATGTGTTGAACCTTATCCCTGGATTCGGGGCTTGCCCTTCTCGGTCGGTTTAGAACTAATAAACGTTTAGGCTGCTCACAGGAACAGAATCACGCCAAGGATAGCCACCCATACCTGTGTATTCCTGTCTGTGAAAGCCAAGGACCGCATCATCCGAGTGAGCGTAAGCAGGTACAGTGGTACAGGCCTATGACGTCACAATCCACCCCCAGATACCCTCCCCGCCCCACCGACTGAGCACGCATATACACTATGTCCAGCAGCCTCAACGCACCTCCCTCCAACACTGTACACCCCCATAGACATTGGCAGTATGTTTGGCTGCCCCTCCTTGGTGCACTCGTCTGGTTTGGTTCGTTACGTTTCTCCAATGATTCACCACGATCTTCCCACTCATCCTTCCTCCAACAAAGCTGTCCTTTGGGCTATGCTCATCGTCTGGTTGGCTAGTGGCAGACCGCACTACGCATCTCAGAACGGATCAATCGCTTTTATCTCCGACATAGGAGCAGATATCCTGAAGCCGCTCTTCATTGCTGGATGTGCAATAACGGCCGTCTGCTTCTTCCTTTCACTTGTCGTGGAAAGGCTACTCAGGCACACGGGACGGTGAACAATTTCATCACCTGGACATTAACCTTGTGCTCATGAGTGTCGTCACTCTCACAGCCTAATGCCCAACATGCGCCGGCGAGAACGAACGTTTGGCATATTGGCAATCCTAGGTTCCTTCATTGGCGGATGTGGCCTCGTTCTCCTCTCTGTCTTTGACACGAAACATTTCCCAACACTACACCGAATTTTTCTCCTTGTGTTTATGGTGGGAGTTACATTAAGCGCTATTTTCACCGTTGTCGAGGTGATTTATTGTGCCCTTATATGGATAGTATGCTACTAACCCATGCCCTTCTACTTCCACGGTACAGTATTGGTGGCTTAGCAAAAGTTTTGCCCAAGTGCGCAGGTTGAAATGTGCTTATGTGGCAAAAGCTGCTATTGCGCTCATCTTGGTATGCCTGGCCATCGGATTCGCAGTCTCCCTGTTCCAAAGCAATAATGCTGGGGGTAAGTTGACCCACGGCTTGAAGAGCGCTCGTTCGTTAATCCCGGTCCGAATCAAGCTATATTAGAATGGACTATCGCCTTCGGGTTCACATTCTACCTTCTCACCTTTTTATACGATCTACGACTGTCAAAAGGGGTCGCACATGGGGAACTGACGAGAGAAAAACTTCGGGAAAACCCTTCTCTTGCTCAGAGGCGTGGTGCCCTTTGAGAGCTCCAATAATTATTTCATTCAAAGACCATGGCAACACGTGTATAATAGGCATATGTCAAATTCCTGTATCACGGACAGGAGAACCGCGCGAACATTAGGAATAAACAAAGCAGAAATTATTAGAACACTCTTCGGACAATGTTTTATTTGTAACATTTCTTAGGGGTTTAATTCTCTGTCGAGCTTAAGTGCAAGTTCAAGGTCCTTCTGTTCTTGTTCGCGCCGCCGAGCAGCCGCTTCTTCCGCTGACTTGAGGGCTTCCAAGCGATCAGAATCCGGCTGAGGGTCTGGTTGCCGACCACTTGTTGAAAACTTAAGGTCGGCTGCCGGAGGAAAGGGAAGTGGACCCTGATAGCGAGCCTGGAGACGTGGATCCGATAGAAGAGATGAAGGTAAACCCATCGCTTGGTGGTGTCCATAGGAGTGGTAGGCGTCGTGCCCCCGGAGGTCGGGTTGGAAGGAAGGAGTAGATACCATGGGCATGGGGAATGAAAAACTGGTAGCGGCGGTTCCCTTGTCATATTCACCCCATTCAGCAGCAGAAGGCATAGTTGGAGGTGCATGGTGGCTTGCGTGAGAAGGATAGTTTGCCGATGGAATGGTCGGTAATATGTCTGGGGGTATTACAGAAGGGGTTGGAGAGGCGTGTGTGTGCCCAGATATGTAGGGATTCTGAGTAGAAGTATTAATAGTATAAGGGGACGGTTGCCCGGCAGGCCTGAGACTGGAAGGTAGAGGGGGTGTAAATGGGCGAGGTGTGTAATCCTGAGGCCGAGAAGTCGCTGTAGGTGCATTCCCATTCCCTGGCATGAGAAGTGAAGGAAGAGGTCCCAAACCCAGAGGACTTCTCTGGGGTCTAGGTCCGGCTCTTCCACCAGGAACCAAAGTCCCGGGCAACACAGTTTGACTTGCCCGATCTTCTGGAAGAGGCGGCATCGTTGCGTCATTATCTTTGGGAGGTGGATGTGAAGCGAGACGGGATGGCCTTTGTGCGGCAGCCGAATTGGACGGCTGACTGACAGGGATGGGTCGAGAAGAGACATTTTGGGAGGGCTGGGATGTACTCTTTGGCGGTGGTCTGGTCGATTTTTGACCCGTATCCACCGCAAGAGAAGCCGTGGGGGGAGGATTCGAAACAACTGGAGGAGCTGACGGAAAATATGTCATCTCCAGAAAGAGTTCCCCACGGACAACCCCATCGATATCAAGACTGACCCAATCTATCAGAGTATTAGGAGTGTAATTAGAGATCGGGACATTGGCTGGGTTATGAACTGAGCCACACCGTCGAATTCCCCCGCTTTCAGCGTCTCCAAGATATCTATGGAGCCTTTCCCCAGTAGGTCATCGTCTCGAGGTTCCTTGGCAAAACATGCAACTTCTAGTTTTCTTGTTTTATCAGATGCCACCTTCATAACCGGGAAACGAAGTTCAGCGTCCCACACGGGGTGCTGGCCCCCTTTAGCGCTGACGTGGGTTCGTTTTGTGGTGCCTTCAGTGAAGCGTAAGACTACATGCCGGGTTGCGAAGCATCCGCTTACCATTAAGGGAGGCTTGAGCAAAGACATCTTGTTTGTAGAATGAATGCTTGTCAATCAAGTTCCGAGCCTTAAGAATAACGACGACGAGAGTACCGATTTCTACCTCTTTAGACATTGGCGGATGGCATGTAGCTATCAGCGTCTTTTGGGCGAAAATAAGCTGTGACTGGCTGTGTAGTTAGGAACAAAGGCGATGAGAACTGTAGAGGATGTTTAGATAATGGTGGATGTTATGGGAACGGAACCAATTGAGACGTTGACCACTTCCTCGTTTGTCGTCACCGCATAACTTCAATATATTTATAGAGGAATCGAAATACAGGTATAAGGATATGTGGACATATGTATATCATATGCATCGTGCTTGACCCTGACTAGATCACAACACCAGTTAATCGCGTGCGGGAGCCTTGAGGTCCACAGTGGTCAGTGGACGATACTGGACCATATTCATATATGGGCTGTAGACCATCTACACACACCAAAAAACGTCAAAAATTTTTATAGATAAGCGATAGAGCGGAACCATACGTCTCGGTAAGAGTCGCGCATGCGCATGCGCATCAAGCATTTGGAATCAACCCTTCGGCTATCCGGGCGCAGCCAAGTGCTCCACAATTTATGGTCGCGAGGAATGACTGCCTCCATATGTTTCCTGAGAATTTCGTAGCCTATGCCGTTAGTGTGAAGTTCCAGGAGCCTAACCAATCGTTGGACGTGGTTATGGACAAAAGTGTGGTAGAACTTTGGGTAAGTCTCCTCTAGTGATCCTGTGACTACACAATGGCCGGGAAGGAACTGGAAATCCACGCCCGTAGACTCTCGTAGTGTCTTTGGATCGATTCGAAGACCACCAAGGTCGCGATAAATGAAGCCCAGAAGCCTTCCTGTGGCTGTGTCGAAACGAGCTACCACGTTTTGGGCATGAGCTTCGAATGCGATCCCGTTCTGGATTAACGCTGGCAAAAATGCTTTACAGGCCAATTCAATGTAGCTAAGAAGAGATATTAGAGTGGAATAGACATGCTAGATTGGTATTATAACTGACCGATCGAGGAAGGCGATGCGCTTCTCCTCCGTATTGAGGCCAAAGAGATGTTCTACCGCCGAAACGCCGGCAGGAACGCCCTGGTGGCCCATCTCGAGGAGTGCTGCGACGACTATTACCGTTTCTCCTTCTTTACGCTGGTACTCGTCCCGGATGAGAGTGGTGAAGTGTTTTGCAATGTCAGCATTCTCAGCACGGTATACAGCACTTTGAGGTTCAGTCTCAATGTGGAGGATCTCTGGATCAACGGCAAGCTTGGGCACTACTTCAGCCGAGAAACGCGGCCCAAAGTTGGCCGTGTAATGGGAAATTGTTCGAAGCGAAGAAGAGATTTTAACCCCTACTGCAAGTTTGAGGGCCTTTCCAGGCAGGTCGGGCAGGGAGACTGTCCTGAATCAATCGGCCACATCAGTCGGTTCCCAACGGATGATGAGTTATGAGCATACCTGATACTTGACTGTGCCAATGCTGGTAGGTAAATTTCAGGCGGCAGCACCTCCACATCCTTAAAGCGCTTCATGATGTTGCTTATCTGCAACTCATGAATTGGCATGAACACAAGGTCTCCACCAAGGGGGAGATTGCGGTTTGCCCTGGACGCAGCAAGCTGTGCCAGTTTCCGGGAAGTCTCCTCGAATTCGCCGAGCACGTCGAGACTGGATCTCGGCACGCAGGCGAAGCGGATGCGCGGATGGTACCAGTCATATTCAAAGCAGTCTGGGCCAAGCATCCTGGCACGGTGCATCTAAACGGAATGGGTTGGAAATGAATGTATCGCTAAATTTGGAAACACAATTACTGGATGGGTCGGATGCCCTGCAACAAGGCTTTGTTCGAATTCAATTGGTGCCGAACGCAATGATGGCAATGCTGGAGGGCACTCAAACGACATTTCTGTTAGGGCCGGTCAATAATGGAGCCGAGTCAGTTCTGCGTATATTCTACACCCACTTTGCCACTCGTAGGAGCTGAGCAGTTCTTTTTCAATGACGTCACTGAGGGATTCCTGGATGATTACACCCTCGACGAACTTCCGCCAGAGGTGGACAGGATCATCGACTTCTTTCAAGCTGCGAAGCAGTCCAAGTTCCCAGGGTGGAGGGAGCAATGAACTGATGATTGCCTCTTGAAGATGGCCCTGGTTCGGTTATTCAGACAACATTAGGACCGAAAATGGTACAACACCAACGCTTTTTAGTTCGGCATACGTATCTGTGAGCTCGTAACAAACCGGCATCATGTCGAGAGGGTCCAGAAGGCCAACTGTATACCCATGCCTGGAAGCGGCCGCCTCCCCCAGAACAGGAGGGTGCTGCAAGGGAACAATGGCGAAGATATCGTGAGGGCGGAGGGCTCTGTTAATGATGGGTTGCTCCGAGAGAAGATGCGTGGATAAGATGACTGCAAAACCGGTAGCTCCTGGTGTGCCAGAGAGTGGAATATAGTATGCTCTCAAGAGCTGTTCGGTGACCAAGCAAGAAAGCAGGCGGGATATGACCGCGAAGGTTGCGTGTTCAGCCGGCGGAAGACGATAGCCTGAAGACATTGTGTAGGAGAGATGGAAACACCACGATGAGATCGTTCTAAGAAGGGGCTTATAAATGTGCGATCAGCCGGGAATGGGGATGTCGGTACGTGATCGCAGGCCATGGAGAGTACTTTCTTGGCAACTTAGGGGTTGACCTGAAATTTTGAGGCTCAGTTGATCTACATGATGCTCAGGCTAGAGAGACTGAAACTATTACCAACCATTTACCTTCATTTTATCCCACAGATAGATCTGCTTCTCCAAAATAAGATCGCGGAGTCCCCGAAACGGTAGTCTATACATAAGCCAATGTTGCCGAAGTGGGCTCCAGTCAATCTTAGTGCCTCCCATCCTGCCAGGCATTGAGCAGGATACAGAAGGTGTCACGCTTATTTCTGCTAACGAGACCAATTGCATCTACTGGATATGAGTTATGATGATTGAATAGTGAAGTCAAATGCCTTATCTGATAAAACACTGGTTTGGTTAACGGACTTCCGGATGGGGAAACCTCTGACGGCCCCAATTTCCAAGCCGCGAAATCGCATTCACACTGGATTCACGCAGGCCTTGCAGCCCGCATGAACATTATGCGAAATTTCCGGTCCAGCTGACTGGCCAGAAATTCAGAGCTAGTTTATTCTTAGATGACCAGCCAGTGCGAAAACGTGTGAGATAAATCAAGCTAGGGTTTCTCACTGGCGCTCGCGCAACGGGCCTCCGTAGTCATGAGAAGGCACCTGCTGTGGAAAGCCTCAACGTGCTGTAACTCATTGGTTGCAAATTCGGATGTTGTGAGGGGTGCGAAGCGGGTCATGGGCTTACTGGAGTTAGCTCCTCAATCAAGGACGGCGGATCTCGTAAACCGAGGTTCTTTGCCCAGCTTTTCGTCGAGAATACCAAGCTTGTCATTTGGAGCGACCGTGCGACGGATTTCATCAGTGGAATTCTGGTTTCCGGCACCATGAGATTCGGGGTCTGACGTATCTGGAGGAAATACCAGGTCTAATAAGCCGACAACACTGATGACTATTTTGAGGTGGGAGAAGCATGACTATCATGCAGCTAAATGCGTGCCTCGCCAGGAGGTTGGCGTGGTGGGAAATCGGAGGGTTGTTAAACACGGACGATAGGTCTCACACGGGTGTGAGTTTCATCTTTGTTCCAGAGCACAGACACAAGCTCTGTTTTTGGGCACGTAGTGCTTTGCCTGATTCTGGTGAAAACAGACTCTGATCGCATCGGAGGGATTCCAATGAGAGTAGGGCAGAGCTTCGGCCCCGGGAGCCTTGAACGGCCCTAACAAGGCTTACTGAAACATAGGTGAAACCGTCCTTTTACCTCGTGGTAGGTCTATTTCCAGACAGGAATAAGTGCCTGTGACATCGTGTTGCGTGGGCATCCTTAAAGACTACCAGGCCTGTTCAGTAAGGCACACAGGACATGTGGGACGATCGACTGGATAAAGTTGAATTCATAAATAATAGAATCATTTTCTCAGTTAGGTTAGTTCCTGACCCTCATCAGGGATGGTTCACCCTCTTTTACGCCCCTGTAGAGTATGAGGTTGGGAAAAGGGCCATGCAGATGCTTGAGGGATATTTTAGGACAACTGAATAGAATCAGAGATGGTACTCACAAATCTATACATTCCGGACATCCTCATCCGCAAAAAACACTTTCCAGGGAACGTCTTTCGTTCAGGGGAAAACCAAGCCTCCCAGAGAGGGTGTGTCCTCGGTATGATGATTTCCAAGTTTTTCCGAACAATCTCCCAACCCCGTCCGTTATAATGCAAACCAAGAACGCGGATAAGTTGTTGCAAGTGGTTGTGGAAAACTGTGTGATACATCCGGGCATAGACATCCTCGAGATCTTCAACAATGATTGAATGACCGGAAATGAAGTCCAATTCCACTCCAGTCGTTTCAAGGAGTGTGGGTGGGTGTATTTTAAGGCCACCGAAATCTCTAATGATGAACCCTTTAATTTCTTTGGTCTTCAGGTCAAAACGAGCGACACAGTTTTGAGGGTGGCACTCAAATGCGACGCCGTTTTTCAAAACGGATGGCAGAAACGCTTCAAAGAAGACTGCTACAAACCTTGGCAATGTCAGTATAAGAATAGAGTGTAAGGAGGACCTTACTTATCAAGCCAATCAGCTCTCTTGTCTTCAGTGTCGAGGCCAAACACGCGAATAACAGGGGGAATATCACCTCCTTCGCCCGCATGCCCAGTCTCAACTAGGGACGTGCAGACGATCAATCGCTCCCCACGTTCCTCACTCGTGTTCTCGTAGCACTCCCTTAGAATGGCCGCACAATGTTTCGCAATCTCCCCATCTGGATGGGCGTGGACCACACTCGCAAGCTCCCTGGCTACGGTTACAACCTCAGGGTTGAGTGCTAATGATGGGACCACCTGTGCCGAAAATCGGGGCCCCAGATAGGCTGATTCGGGTGAAATAGTACGGACTGCAGAGGTGAGCTTTATACCAACACCAAGCTTCAAGGATAGTTCACGGTAGGCGCCCGGCACAATGACGGAGCTGGGGACGCTCAGTAACGCTCAGCTTACACTCAGTGACTTCCTCACCGAATACTCTGTTGAGCACGGAGCTTGAGAGCGAATTCTTCTGGATAAACTTTGATTCCCAAGAACTTGGCTTGAATGTGTGCAACTTGTAGTTCGTGAACGGGAACCACTATATGATCTTTTGAGATGTCTAAGGGTTTTCCAGCCTGCTGAGAAGCTGCATCCAGGAGTGGCTGAACCAGTTCTTCAAAATTATATGTTATTTTCATGTCCTTTTTTGGGACAGCCACGAAACGAAGTTTAGGGTTGTAGAGATCATAATTTCCTGGCTCGAAATCTGGTATCGGCGGCAGGAAACGACGTGTTTTATGCATCTAATTTACTACGTCAAGAACTGTTCGATCCATATGTTTGGAGTGCTCACCGGGTGTGTAGGATGGCCTTCTACTATGGATTCTTCCCACTCTATGCTAGGAGATTCAAAATGTGGAGCCAGCGGAGGGTTTCGGTACGAGTGTGCTAATATTCATTGAATTAGACCTCAACCAACAGCGCTGAGGGTGAATACCGACTCTGCCATTTGACTGCGCTCGTGAACTCTTCCTCAATATCTTTTGCGATCACGGGGTCCAAATGCATTGCTTCGGAAAATGTGCGCCAAAGGGACTGAGGGCCCGTGTTGGGCACAAACTTCGTGGACTCTGCGATATTCCACCCGGGGGATTTCAGAATTCTCAGGATCGCAGCTGTCAGATCCCTATGCTGCAAAGAAAAGTGCGTCAGAGAGCCAATATCTTGCATTTGTATTTCACTCACGGATTGGGAGTCTACCAAATCCGTAGTCTGGCTGTTAGCTGGAGAGACTTCGAGGACCAGGGGCATCATATCCAGCGGATCTAGAAGACCTATTTCCTTTGCTCTGAAATCCTTGCTATCGTGCCTGAATACAGGTACATGACGAAGCGGGATGACGGCCAGAATATCTGTAGCACTATAGGTATTGTCAAGCAGGACCTCAGGCTTGAGCAAGACGCTGAATCCGGTAGCTTCAAAACCTTCCAGCGGAAAGTAAAGCGCACGGGCAAGGGATTCGGTGACAAGGCACGACAGCAGACGGACGCTGCTTGCCAAGGCAGCACGATCAGGAGGTGGTAAGGACCTGGCGCCTACTGTGAAGGCTGATTGATACATGGCGAAACGGCGCAGGTAGTAACCAACTATGGCTCATATATTAACCAAAGAAGTTAGACTGTAGATGATTAATCCCGGAAATCCGTTAGGGTGGAGCCGAACCACTTCGGAATGGTAAGTGACAAAAAGGAATGCGATGTTCGTATTGTGCAATCGGACTGGCTGGAAACATTCCCAGCCCATGGAAGCAAAACACACCTTTCCCATGTGAAACAAGAACCCCACGGATGGAATTGGGAGTGAGAAACGGAATACCCGATGAGGTTGGACGCGACGTAACATGGTGTGTTTTTTTGTCGGACGTAACATGGTGTAGTTTTGGTGTGTGTGAAAACAATTTCTACTGCGATCCCATCACGGAACATCGGATGTCGAGTTCCACCACATGGGAACCAAGCGGTTAACATCCCCAAGCAATGTTCTTCTAGCATCCAATTAGTGTGTTATGATCGAGATCTGACTAGACTGGCCCTGTGTACAGAAATTATTTCAAGGCGCTGTGGAGCCTTTAGTTGGGCACCAGCTTAAGCTACCGTTCTCCGAGTAGATGTCCAAAGAGCGAGAGAGCAGCGAAAACTCAAGCTCCTCTAGCGAGCAAACGCAGAAACCCTACAAACAGGTCGACCTCGATCATGGCGAGCAGCTCTATCGCTTTCGCAAGAGGTGGTGGCAACTATGGTACATTGGTGGCTTTCGCCGAGACTTGGAGACTTGGAACTCACTAGGAATCGATAGGATCCCTAAGGACCCCCCTCCTCCTCCTCCGGAATTTATAGATGATGCTCCTGTACGATCATTGGACTCGATGTTATTCAGACCTCAATAATCCTCCTTCACAGATTATTCCTCTGGCTCACGCAAACATATTTTCGGTTTTAACGTATACGTGGGTTACCCCTCTAATGGTAATGCCATTCCCCCAAGTGTTAGTTCAACTATATCTGACATTATATCTTAGAATCTTGGTTACCAGCGAACGTTACAAGCCTCTGATTTGTGGTCCATTGATGAGCCGCGTTCAGCTGCCACCCTATCGGCACGGCTTGACGAGGCTTGGGAGCAAAGGACAATTTCAGCCGAAGCCTGGAACAGAGCATTAAGAAAGGGGGAGATCAAACCTGGAATTTTCCGCAAATCCATTTGGTGTATGCGTTCTCTCCTGGCTGGCAGGCATCGCAAAGAGATACTTTCTTCGTTTGAGACTGAATGGAGAGAAAGCCGTGGATTGAAGAAACCAAGTCTAGTCTTTGCCATGAATGACACAATAGGACCCTTTTTCTGGAGCGGTGGTATTATTAAGGTGGGTCCTCTTTCGCTCATATGTGTAGTCGATACCTATGATCTGCAGGTTGTTGGGGACGTTTCTCAATTGATGGGGCCTCTGCTAGTCAAAGTAAAGTGCTTCCCTCTCTGTCCCCTAGGCCGTACATCATAAACATGTCCAGGCAATCATCAATTTCGCCAAGCAAAGGGTTGCTCTGAAAGCCCGGGGAGAAACTCCACCCAGTCTCGGCCGGGGCATTGGAATGGCTATCGGACTCTTTTGTCTTATCATTCTTACAAGTCTCATGCAGCATCAGGTTCGTTTCTCGTTCGTGCTGCCGCAGACCTGCCTTCCTGAGTCCTATGGTTTTAGTACTTCTGGCGCTCTATGACCTCGGGCATTTTAGCAAGAACTACCCTAATAAGCTCAATTTATAAACGTGGAATTCGGTTGACAGGAAAATCTCGCGTGCAATTGCCTAATAGTAAACTCGTGAATCACATATCCACTGATGTATGTTCGCCCTCCTGGTATCCAGCTACATTCTAATGAATTCACAGGTCAGTAGGGTCGATGCTGCGGCGCAGTGGTTTGTAAGTGACTTTCACGCGTGGATAAATTCTTTGACATAACATTCCATCAATCAATAGCATGCCGGTGAGTACACGGTATATCGCTCGGAAGGTGTTTAGTTAATTCCTCCGAAGCATGGACTGCTCCGATTCAAGTCGTAATATGTTTGATTATTCTACTTGTCCAGGTGAGGTGATGACGATTTGGCTCGGACGGCTGGGCTAATTTTATATAATAGTTGGGCCCAGCAGCATTGGCGGGCTTTGCTTTATTCCTCTTGATGGCTCCAATATCCTCACGGATAGCATCCCACCAATTTACAGTTCGTCGGCAGTCTATGAAGTTCACGGATCAGCGATCCAAATCGCTACTCGAAGTCCTTGGTACGTCCAAGCCAGGCCTTTAATAGAAATACATCTGATGCACCCGAATTCACTCAACAGGGGGCATGCGGGTCGTGAAGTATTTCTCTTACGAAATACCGTTTCTCAAAGGTACGCCACTGACAACGAGAAGGAGCGGCTTTGATAATGTCCCATGGTATCTTGAAGGAATCAACGAGATTCGTACAAACGAGCTCAAGGGTGTGAGGAGAATATCGCATGCACAGTCTGCCAGGTCCGTGGTTTCCCTCGCCGGTTTCATCGACTAACCCAACGTGAATAGTGTCGCCCTTGCATACTCGACGCCTGTTCTGGCAGCCACACTATCTCTGTTGGTCTATATCAAGATAAAGCCTGACTTTGATGTTGCGACAGTTTTCGCATCCCTTGGTTTATTCCAGGTAATTCGTCTGGTCAAAATGTCTTGGCATTGACCTTAATCGCATCTTCCTAGTTGCTCCGTCAACCCATGGTACTTCTGCCTCGGGCTTTGTCAGCGATCGTAGATTCCCGGAACGCGTTCAAAAGACTATCAATTGTTTTTAAGGCAGAGCTCCTGCCCGAAAAGGCATTCCCTGTGGACAAGAAACAATCATGGGCGCTTGAAGTCCAAGATGCTACCTTCGAATGGGAAGAAACGCAAAGCAGTGAGAGCGGTACCAAGCCATTCCAATTGCGAAATGTTACTATGCGGGTAAACCGAGGGTCATTGACGGCTATCATCGGCCGTGTAGGCTCGGGGAAGTCTAGTTTATTGCAAGGTCTCATTGGCGAAATGCGCATGGTTTCGGGAAAAGTTTCATTCGGCGGTAACACCGCTTACTGTCCCCAAGTCGCTTGGATCCAAAATGCATCACTGGTACGCACGGAGATTCTTGTTTATGGGCTCTGCTGAGATCCTTTCACTAGCGGGAGAATATTCTATTTGGCCGCCCCTTCGATGAGGCCCGTTATTGGAAGGCTATTGACGACGCCTGCCTTCTACCCGATCTCAAACTTCTCGTTGATGGTGATTTGACGGAGGTACGCATAGGTGATTTTCCCAGTTTTTTTCTCTGAAGTCCTCATTAGATTGGAGAGAGAGGAATCAATCTCAGCGGAGGCCAGAAGCAGCGTGTACGTCTCTAGTGTTTTCATATTGCGATTTTGACGTTTACGTGAAGTAGATCAATATTGCAAGAGCCCTGTATTCTGATGCCGATGTATTAATCCTGGATGATCCACTCTCAGCGGGTAGGACTACCTCACTGGCATTCGCATGAGCTAACGCATGAACCTCAGTCGATGCTCACGTCGGGAAGTCTCTCTTTCATAACGCGATCCTCGACTCAGCCCGTACTCGAGGAAAGACAGTAATTCTCGTAACTCATGCGCTTCATTTCATTTCTTACTGCGACGATGTTTATATGATGGAAAACGGCTGCATAAAAGAAAGCGGTCCTTATCAAGAGCTTGCGGCTAGGCAAGGCGAGATCGCGCGGCTCGCTGCAGAATTTGGGGGTGCAAAGGACACAGATGGTCCCAACAGGAGCTCTGAAAACGCTCAAGGCTATTCAGTTGATCAAGAAAAACAACGATCTGCCGAGAAGGCTTTGGGTGCCGCCGGCACTGGCAAACTCGAAGGACGTCTCATTGTGAAGGAAAGACGTACGACAGGGTCTGTTGCTGCCAGAGGTACTCGTCTTGTATCTTATAACAAGAGCGGCTCCTGATTATCTTAGTTTATTGGAGGTATCTGAGCGCTGGCCGTGTTTTTCTGACTATGCCCCTCCTCTTGTTGTCGATTTTCTTCATGCAATGCAGTCAAATCATGAACACCTACACCCTAGTTTGGTGGCAAGCTAAGTATGTATCTGCTAATTTCTTGTGCGGCTTCTTTCTTACCAGTATAAAACAGCACCTTTGATCGTCCCTTCTCATTCTACCAAGGTTTATATCTAGGTCTTGGTATCTCGCAAGCTATCTTCACCTTTACACTGTGAGGAGTACCCTTGCCACCTCTTCTCCCCCGGCTAATCGAATCATAGGGGGATCGTCATGGACATGATTTCTTGGCTCGTTTCCGGAAACCTGCACCATGAGGCCGTGCGGAACATCTTCTATGCGCCTATGTCTTTCTTCGATACGACGGTTAGTTCTGCATCCCTTCACAGCTTGCGTCGCCAATAAGCAGTATGCTAGCCCGTAGGCCGTATCATGGGTATCTTCGGAAAAGACATCGATTGTGAGCAATCTGCCCTCTCAACGCGGTATCCATGCTGATCAGAACCTAGCTATTGACAACCAACTCCCCAGTAAGCACTTTTCACGGCATTTAGTGACGTTTGTTAAAGATGTACTCTTTAAGTTTCTATGAGACTTCGTAAGTGCTCATTGATACCCGACACTACATTTTTTGACTATGACGCAGTGGCCTTAACTCTGTCCAGTGTGATTGGGGCTGTGGTGATCATCACAGTGGTTGAGCACTACTTTAGTAAGCTAATTATTAATGAGCTTGCAAGGAGTCTGCTAAATGACTGCCTTATCTAGTTGTTGTTGTGGTCGTGGTTGCATTGGGTTACCGGCACTTCCAAGGATATTATCGGGCAAGTGCACGAGAAGTCAAGAGATTAGGTTTGGTTCCCTCCCTGAACGCTTCTGAGTTGACTCTAAGCTAAGGCCCAAAGATGCGATGTTACGTTCTATACTCTACGCACATTTCTCTGAATCACTCACCGGTGAGGTCGTGGAAGTGGCCAACTTGGGTTGTTCTCAATATTATATCCAGGGCTTCCTACAATCCGTAGCTATGGCGAGGCTCCGCGATTCCTCCGGGAAAACAAATACTATATAGATCTCGAAAACCGTGCACTGCTTCTAACTGTAACCAATCAACGGTAAGCATTTTTGGCCAAGTACGTTACTTTTGAATAAAACCCTTCCGCAGATGGCTGGCTGTTCGCCTGGATTTTTGTGGCGCTATAATGGTTTTTGCCGTGCGTCCTGATTGATGCTTGGATTCACAGACGACCGATATAATGACAGATCGCATTGTTCGTTGTGGTCGGAACTTCTGCAATCGGCCCAGCCCAAGTTGGGCTTGTCTTGACGTACGCAAGTAAGGCACGATAATCTATGGCTATGCACATAACGCTCAATAGACAATAGCTAGCTTGACCCAATTGTGCGGTTTATTGACTAGGCAAACTGCCGACGTTGAGGTAAGTCCTCCATATCCGACTTGTTAAGTCATCCCGTCTAACTTGCTACTAACAGAACTACATGAATTCTGTAGAAAGGGGTAAGTGTTCCTAATCTGAGACCAGGGTAAATGGAGCAAGCAGTAACTCGTGTGTAGTGGTGCATTACTGCCGCAAGGACCTTATTGAGCAAGAAGCACCTCACGAGGTTCCTGAAGCTAAACCGTCTGAGGATTGGCCTCAGCGAGGTTCGGTCGATTTTAACAATGTCAAGATGAGTTATAGGCCGGGTTTGCCCAACGTCCTGCATGGGATTTCGCTCTTTATCAAAGGCGGTGAGAAGGTGGGGGTTGTGGGGCGAACGGGTGCAGGGAAATCGTCCCTAGCTTTGACGCTTTTACGGATTGTCGAGTATTCTGGACAGATCAAGATCGATGGGTACGCTTGCGCTACGTTCATACGGGATGCGTTGTTCACAGTCAAGCGTGACAGTATTGACATAGGCAAAATTGGGCTTCGTGACCTTCGATTGAAGGTTTCGATTATCCCTCAAGATGTGAGTTCACTCATCAAGAGCTCTTCACTCCCCCTACTAGTACTTACTTGCCCGAAGCCTCTCATTTTTAGCGGCACAATCAGAACCGCTCTCGATCCCTTCGGGCAATATGACGACGCACAATTATGGGATGCGCTCCGACGATCGTCCCTTACTGGGATATCCGGGACATCTGAAGTTCAAGGTTCCTTTACACTTGATACAGTGATTGAGCCAGAAGGGTCAAATTTGAGTGTCGGCGAGAGGTCCCTGTTGAGCCTCGCGCGTGCGCTTGTCAGAGACTCCAGGGTGGTTATCCTTGATGAAGCTACGTATGTCGATCTAGATTTTTGATGCTGGTTGGATTATAATGATCTACATCAGTGCTTCCGTGGATTTAGAGACCGACAAGATAATCCAACATACGATTGCCACTGAATTCCGGGGTCGGACGCTCTTATGTATTGCCCGTGAGTTCACTACGCTTTCGGGCATCTGTACCGCCCTGCTAATATCCTACGGCAGACCGGCTGCGCACCATCCTCAATTACGATCGTATTCTTGTCCTTGACGGCGGTCGTGTCGCCGTGCGTATTACATTTTATTTCCGTTATATGAGTACTCTACTCACCTGAATATAAAGGAATATGATACGCCAACGAACCTATTTCAACTTGAGGGTGGCATTTTCCGTAACCTCTGTGAGCGTAGCAATGTCACATTGCGAGATATTCAGAATGCATCCGCGGACTAGTTCATAATCGTAAAGGAGTAAATATATTATCCTTAGATACGATTTCCCTGGAAGTAACGCTTTGAACGATTTTTTGACACACATGGGTGGGGTTGCAAAAGTACATGCACAGTGCATACAGAGTATAGGCCATACTGCAAGGAGCTAATCCGCGTGACCAAATAGTGCCAACTGCCGATTTAAATTCAACGGACAATACGATGACCACAGTGTCCAGTGCAGCTCCGGGCAAGGTAAGGCTATCAGCTCTATTCCAGGGAGAGTACTCAATTCCACATAGACAAAAACCAAAGCAAAGAAGCGATACTTGAAGCGGAAAAAAGAGAGACGAAAATCGCGCACGAAGCATGTTGGCCAAAATGTTTTCGATATAACCGAGGGCTCCGAGAACGAGACGGACCTCGAAAGCCAAGAAGCAACCATTTCACAGACAGCACCGCAAGCAAAGCAGACAAGACATTCTTTTTCCCCACAGCCGGCCAAACGCYGGAAAACGGTTGAGGGAGTCCCAGACGAGGCCTACCTACTAGATGATATCAATCTGGGTGACCAGGTAGAAGGAACTTCGCTGCAACAGTCCGATGTGAAACGCGCCTCTACGCCGCCGCCGCTGCCGATTTTCCCTTTGCCTGCCTTGCCCGCTGCTCCTTCAGAGTCAGCTCTAGCCCTACAGGGCCTCGATAGAGCCTTGATGAGTGCTGAATTCGTTGACCCAGATATCACGCTGCCTATTCCATCTGAAGGGCCAGACGATGGTGGAACTCGACTGAGCGAAAAAATGAGGCAACGACTGCACGATATTGGCATTGCCGAGTTATTCGCAGGTAGGCTCACAGGGTACTATCTGGATAAGAACCTGAACAGCCCGTAGTTCAAACTTCTCTTCTACCTTTCCTTATCCCACCTTCAAACGTGCACTGTCGGTTGTACACACCCTTCCAACCCACCCGTGACGTCTGCGTTTCAGCTCCCACGGGAAGTGGGAAGACACTTGCATATGTTCTTCCAATTATCGAGGTTAGCAATCTTTATTCCGGTTGTGATTTCAATCCCAGAATACCATCCTAGATTCTGTCATCTAGGATCGTCACGCAACTGCGTGCCCTGATAGTGTTACCAACGAGAGATCTAGTGGCCCAGGTCCGTGAAACATTTGAGGTGTTAGGCAAAGGTCGCGGATTGAAGGCGCGTTAGTTTTCGCATGGACTTGTTTAGCACACCTTGATGGCACATACATACAGGTTGGAACCGCCACAGGTCAGCATTCCTTCGCATATGAACAAGCTCGTTTGGTCAACGACCATACATTGGGGTAGGCCATCCCATAGCTATGCAATTCCCTGTTCTGATATGTTTGCTTGATTCAATAGATTGCTCGGAGGTTCTAGCAAGATTGATATCCTCATATGCACCCCTGGCCGATTGATCGACCATCTAAATGGCACTCCCAACTTCACCCTGCAGCACTTGCGTTTCCTGGTATGTAGGCCAATTGGAAAAGAGCAAGCTGCATTTGCTAAGATGTGCGTTTAGGTGGTAGATGAAGCTGATCGTCTCTTGGCTCAGTCGTTCCAAGATTGGCTTGCTCAAGTTCTTGTTGCCATCCGGTCGCCGACGTTTCACAAGGGTATTTCCCGCGATGACCATGCAGGATTTTATCCTCATCCTGACCCTGTCGCTCCTCACATGCTGCAGCACCTGCCGTTCTCCCATATCCCGACGTTCTTGACCGAAGCGCATGAAAGCTCATGCCAGAAGCTCTTGTTCTCTGCGACTTTAACGCACGACCCAGGGAAAATTGCGTCTCTAGAACTAAGAGAACCTAAATATTTTATCGTACAGGCGAAGAAGGATGGGGATGGGAAGGATCGTATCCTTGATGTCGTCATGGAGAGATTCTCTATGCCTTCAACGCTACAGGTAACATCCGCTTTTAACGAGACTCCGTTCTTCATTCACCAATTACTCTTAGGAACATATGATAGTGTGCGAATCATCACAGAAGCCACTAATGTTCCTCCATCTTGTATATGGACAACATTTGAACAATGCCCTCGTTTTTACCAAATCAGCGGAGTCCACGACCCGTCTGGTTCACCTGTTCGACTTCTTCCACAAGTGGAAAGCAAGTGAATCTCAACAAAATCCGATTGTCGTCCGTGCCTATTCCAGTGATCTGCCTTCGCATGAACGAAAAGCACTCCTGGAACAATTTAAAGCACAAAAGGTTCACATGTAGGGATGACTTTGTTCATGTTAACAGCATTCCCCCCTAATCCGCCCTTTTAGTCTTGTTTGCTCGGATCTCATCTCTCGGGGAATTGACATCAGCCACGTTCCACACATCATCAGTTACGACGTTCCTGTCGATATGCGTAAATATGTACACCGAGTTGGACGGACGGCAAGAGCTGGGCGACCTGGTTGTGCATGGACTCTAGTTGAAGAACAAGAGGTTAATCTAACTTAAATGTATGCCACTGAAGCCAAGTGCTGACAGGTTTTCAGGCCCATTACTTCAAAAATATGTTAAAGGACGCAGGACATCTAGAACACGTCAAGCGATTGCGGATAAACGAGAAGGATTTAGGACCGCTTACGCCTGGCTACGAGGTACAAGAATGATTGATTTCGCGGCACCAAACCCCAAACTCATCTCATACACTCTCAACAGATTGCGTTGAAGCAGCTGAAGGCTGTGTACACCCGGTCGTGAACACTGGTAGAATTTGAGGGGTCGTACTAATCTAACTCAGTAGATTTTTGACGTAATTCAGCAAATCTCTTCCCTATAATCCGAATGAGTTGGTCGAAGGTGGCGACAATGTGATAACTTACCCCTCTCGATTTCACCCCAGCAACCATCGCCTTCACCCCATCTACTTCCATTGCCTCTGCAGATTCCTTCTCAGAATCATCTGCGCACACAAACCCGTTGGGCTCTGATGTAGGCTTTTGGCCAAGGCCGTAGCGGAGCACCAAAGTCAGGACTGCACGCCATCCTTCCATAGTACTATCTTGGGTCGTTGAAATTTTTGTTTGACTGCCAACTGAGCTTCCCCCTGACGAAACGGGGAGGACTGGGATAGAGGTTGACCGCACAACGTATGGGCAATATGATCGATGTTCTCGCAATACGTCGAAATGACGTTGTTGAGAGGTCTTCTTGGGAGTGGATGGTGCCGATGAGTCTAGGTTTGTGTCGCTTGCTGGGGTTAAAAATGAGTTGAAAGTCCATAAGCCTATGCGGCGTTGGCATAGAAGACATTGAAGGAGGGTGTCTCGTTTATTTAACAAGCCCATTGGTATATTGAATTTGATTGGAGAGGCAGCAGACGGTGTAGTGGCGCGAGACACGGATGAAGGCCGAACGGGAGTAGAAGGAGTTGAGGTGTTGTGTTTCGAGAAGGGTGACCTCCTTGGCTCCTGGCTGGTCGGTGGGGATACGAGGGACCAGCCGAAAAGAGCTGCCAAGATAGCTCCCTCGGAAAGGGAGTCCAGTTCCTGCGTTAGCTGTTGCCCGACCGCTTCCTCAGAGTTTGCGGGAAGGGAGTATGATTGTACAGTTGACTTTATGGAATTGACTTGGGTTTGAGTCTATTAGGAATGTGGGTATAATGCTCAAGATCGATTCATAACTGGGACGTACCAGTGGGTGTTTGATGGCGACATTGTTCAAAAAACTATCAAGGATTAAAGCAGTTGCTTTGATCCCTCTGAGGGTGGCTGCTGGTGACCGGAGTGGAATACGATATATCGACGCTGCAGAGAGGAGACATAAATTATAGAGGACTTGGGTACAACAACAACACTTACGGTCACACTGCCTTGTCCTCCAAGGACATCCATGCTTGTGTGCCTCTACCAAAGAATTGCGTTGCTTTTCGACCAAAACGTTCCCTTCACGGTGCGCGTTTAGCAAACGTAAAAAGCCCACCGGTTGGTTCACTAACCTGCTTCTCGACCAAGCCCCTCCCTTCCCGCGACCACCCACGAAGCACCACATATACCGCAAACCAAACGGTCCTTCCCATCGTTCGTCCATCCGCACTTGGAAGCAGCAACTGCATCTATTTGTGGGGGTTTGTTGGCGTATGTAGCAAGTTTGAAGGTGGATAGGCGAGATAAAAAGGAGGCTATGGATGAGGGTCTATATTCTGCCGTTGAGAGAACAGTTGAATCCAGCGAAGATGTTGGTATGTCTGATCGAAAGGCAAATAATTTTCTGGTTCGAGTGGTAGCGCGGTTCAAAATGGCTGTCAGGTGAGGCGTCGGTTTCGTCAGGCCTATTGGCGGAACGACACTGAGGTTTATGAACAAAACGGCCTGTAAGGTAGGGAGAGGACTGTGCGTACGGTGTCGATGGTGGTAAATCTGTTCCTGATGAAATACCGTATTTTGCGAGCGTCGAGTAAATGGAGCGTGAGGTATTGGACCTCTTGAGGGGACGGGGGTTGTCCTCCACTTCCGTTGTAATTACGGAGTTGTCGAGCTCGAGAAAAGCATCATCCAACTTGCGCTAAATTCCAATCAGCTATGGATTTGGTGATGTGAGGCGAGTGTTGTCCCCTAACCTTTGTAGCACGAAATCTGTCCTGAGGCTCAGAGGGCGGAAGAGGGGAAGCCATATTCTGTTCTCGGGGAAGAGCAGCCAACATCCACGAAAGTTCCTGCAGTGCTGACTAAGCAGCTTCCGCTTTCGGCTACGTGATGTAGACAAATGATAATTACATATGATGACTAGAATAATTGTGGTATTTCAACTCTTTTCCAGTGCGCGACGTCGTTGTTTTTTAATTATCCCAAGTCGCCGTACCCTCTCCCTTTCCTCCTTCCGCTGCAGTGCGAGCACCTCCTCTTCCTTCAAAATACCGACGACTCGATGCGCTGCACGCTTATCCTTCCTCAGGAAGAATTCCTTGATAAACATCTTATAGAGTGGTCGGATATGTCGTTTAAAGGACATGTTCCGACGAATATCAGATAAATCTAATATCCCATCTTCGACAGGAGACCCGAAAGGTACACCGTGGGTTGTACGCCACCTCTCAGATGCTGGGTATCCATGCCGGATTAGATGATCAAAGAGTGATTTGATATTTTGCAAATTTATAGACACCCTCCACGTCAACATGGCTTTGACGACGATATTCAAGGTGGTCCGGTCAGGCTTGAAGCCATATCGGTGAATGAGAAGGTCCTTCGTGCGCAAGATATATCGCATTAACCGTTTATTCCGCAGTCTCCGATGGAACAGGGGCCCATGGAGGTAGATGTTACCCAGTGCAGTCAGGTCTTCGGGCTCGAGATGCTTGTGAGATTGCTCTATTACACGCCTCGCCATGCTAAGGTGCCCAGATTTAACCAATAATTGGACAGCAGCTATGGTCGTCGAACCCTGGGTGGGGCGAGCCATCATAGCTGGAACCAGACGTAGGGCAGCCAGCTTGCTGAGTGACGAGCGAGCATTTGCACGTAACAGGCGATCTCGAAGCGTTCGAGTGGGGTATTGAGTAACAGTTGAGTCAATGCGGCGGGCAAGTTTGAGGGCTCCGCCCTGTATGAGACCATATAGGGTCTTTCGACATATGCTGTGAACTGCACGAGGGTTGGACTGCAACGAAGGGGATGCCAGCTCGAGTACTTTGATCGCTAAAACATGCTGACGATGAGATATGAGCGTACGAATGATGCGGACGAAGAAACGGGGTGTGAGAGCAGCAGTATCACCGCGAAGTAAAATCTTCAGCAGCTTAACCACTTCCCGGGGATGATGAGACGCGATCATGATGAGGAGAAAAAATCGTGCGGATGCTTTGAGCCGATCGGGCATGTAGGACCTGGAGTAGAGTTGTTGCATCAGATCTCCGATGGCTTTGGCAAGGACAGGCTGGGTGAACTCTTGTCTGGTAGCTTGGAAGACGGACAGAACCGCCTCCAGCAGTTGCTCTAGCTGGGCGTTGCTGAATTCGGAGTTTGTAAAGAACGGGATCACGTTATCCCACTTCTCCTGAAAGGCTAGAGATTGCGCCAAGGAGATAGAAACTTCTGGTGGGACGCGAATGTTATGAGAGAGGCAGTCCAAATAAAGTTTATACGCATGGTTAACATCATCTGCAATCAACTGGCGAAAGGCATCACCAAGGTGTTCGGCACAGCGGTGAGAACGAAGAAGTGGTTCTCGCAACATAAGCAGTAGCTGATCCCGGAATGAGCCCTGAGAGATCGGGAGGCCGTTTGCAAATGCTGCGAAAAGCTGTTCAACCTGTCTAGAATCGGCCTGTGTTTTGGGCGACATCTGCCACAGCTGTCGTGATGAAGCGTAATTCGCACATCCACCCAGCAATGGCTCATCCCGGAGTTTAGAAGCGATGCGGACAAAGGCAATCACGACTGCACGGTCAACCTCTCGGGGCCTGTTAGGACAGCAGTTGTCCTTCCACGAACGCCAGAACGAACGTGCTATGTTCTGGATCTCGCTCCATTCAGGGTCTACCCGGACTTGGTTGCTAAGCGAGGTGTACAAAATTGCCGTGCCGATGACCACCCTCCAGTCGTGGCTATGCGCTGTCGATTCCAAAATTGTTGAGTTCGGAAGAGTCTGTGGGAGATGGTACAAAGCTAGGAGAACGAGATTACTGAATCGCTCGTTCACAGAAAGTCCGCCCACAGCACTCGCATGTGCACAGGCTGTGGCCCAGGAAGAGACTGAGGCCGGCAGACCAGGACTTTGATAACAGGGGAAAAGTGCTGCGGTAAAGGCGATGACGAGGTCATGGATACTAGTACAATGGGTCCTGTGCGCTGAAAGTCTGGGATGGGAGCAGTATTGGATCGAACTAAGGATCCGCGTCTTGCCCGATGGTGGAAGAGTGTTTCCGTTTAAAAGGGTGACCTTCCACAACAAGACCATAAGACCCCGATTGCTTTGCTTTCTGATGATATCACTGAGAGCATCCACAACTTTAGGTGGCACTGAATCAGGGTGACATGAGAGGAGTGCGTCGAAGTACATGATGTGAATAAAAGGATCGTGAGATTGGTGGATAATCCGCGAATAGTAAAGTCTGGCCATCTTCATTGCGGCTGAAAGGATATGAGTCGCGAGATCCTGACAAATAAGGAGGTAAGCTTACCAGTAGAGCCCGTAGCCTTGACTTGTTCTAGATACGCTCTCATCGCCCAGAAGTTATCTCTCTCCCCAAACACATGACCCATGACCTCTTTCTCTCTCACAACCCTCATCGCAGCCTCCCAATAACCCTTCCCTCGAGAGGTGTCCCGAACCCATTTTCTGTGTCCGCTATGATACTTGTGTGTATTCAAGCTGTCGGACATGCTCCCAAATAGACAGAGTAGCTCACTACTCTGATTCTCATCTAGTTTATGCAGTAGCCCCGACCCAGAATCGCTGAACAGAGACGCGACCGCAGTAATATCCAAGCTCCCGCGAGATTTACCGATAGAACCACTCGACAAGGACCGCACAGTGTCGGCAGCGATAGCAGCGCTTGTACTAGGAGACGATGCCAACCCCGTGCCAGGATCAACGGACAGATCTCCCGGCAAGGCTGTACCTACTGCTAGAGTGGGGTACATGAAATTTCCTGGCGGCTTAGGCCTGGCGCCTATATGAGCAGGAGGGCGCTCCGTAACAGTCGTAACAGCGGCCGAGTGAGTTGGGAAGGGGTCGGAGGTGGGAGGCAGGCTTGGCTGCGGCTGGAGCCTTTCCATTTCCGATCTGCCTGGCTTTCCGGCACCACCTCCTGGGGAGGCGCCTAGCTGTGTCGAAGCACAAACTGTAGAATAGCCATAATCTGATTCGTCCAAGCCAACTGTTGAAATGTCCACAAGGTGGGGGTTGACGGGAAAGATGCTCCGGGTATGAACCAATAATCCAGTGCTGACGGTGGATGCATTCAAGTCACCGGTATATGTGGATTCCACTTCTCGCGAATTAAGCTTGATAGGATAGGATATGTACCGTGTCCCAAGAGAAGTGCTAGGTTCCGACCAATTGAATTCACAAACCGTGTAGAATTAACAAGAAAAGAAAAGAAACCCACCATGGAATAAACGCGCTATGTGTGCCACGATAACGAAGAGTGAAGTGACACCATCGCAACATTCCATTGCATGGGAAGCGAGGTTGGCAACTGGGCACCACGCGTCACAGCTTGGTGGAGGACGTCTTGACTGGCCCCCGGTAAGAGGAAGGAGCACAGAAGAAAGCTTGCCAGCTCGCTGTCCCTGTGCGCGTCGGCGAGGAACAGGTGAACAGTTTCTAGCGGAGCCTGAAGCGGAGTTCAAACCTTAGCAAGATTTTCCCAGGCATCTATACACACCATCCACAGTTCTTCCTTGACATCCACAGCTCGACACAAGTTGCCTTGAAAAATCCATTGGCACTACCTGGTATGCCTGACCAAATACAAATATCCCTGTGCTGAATTTAACCTAGGAGCAGAGGTCAATAGGGAGGTCAACTTGAACAGGAACCAATTTGTGCGTCCCTCTTGTGCACAGGATGATAAGATTCTCAAACCTCGTTAGATAGCAAAAATCAACAATGGGTGCCTCTCGCACAGATAAGGAGTTATACTTCGAGAAGCTCAAGGAGCTTCTCAACACCTATCGTAAATCCTTTCGCTTGGTTTACTGGAAATAATCCGCTGATCGAACCTCAGCCTCAATCTTCATTGTCAATGTCGACAATGTTGGCTCCAACCAAATGCACCAAATTCGCTCGGCTCTACGCGGAAAGGGTGTCGTCCTGATGGGCAAGAACACTATGGTCCGCCGTGCTCTCCGCATCATCATCCCCGAATCCCCCCAGTTCGAGCGTCTCCTCCCACATGTTAAGGGAAATATCGGCTTTGTCTTTGCCAGTGGAGATCTCAAGGAAGTCCGCGACATCATTGTCGCCAATAAGGTTGCCGCACCTGCTCGTGCTGGCGCTTACGCCCCCAAGGACGTCACTGTTCCTGCTGGTAATACTGGTATGGAGCCTGGAAAGACCTCTTTCTTCCAGGCTCTCGGTATTCCCACTAAAATCGCTCGTGGTACTATCGAAATTGTTTCCGACGTCAAGGTTGTCACCGCGGGTACTCGCGTTGGGCCATCCGAAGCCACCCTTCTCAACATGTTGAACATTTCACCATTTACCTACGGCATGACTGTTATCCAGATTTACGACCAGGGGAACACCTTCTCCCCTGATGTTCTCGATATTGACGAGGAGGAACTTGTCGGCCGTTTCCTTACTGGCATAAAGACCATCGCTGCCATTTCTCTTGCCCTCAACTACCCAACCATCGTCTCTGTGACTCATTCGCTCGTCAACGCCTACAAGAACGTTCTCGCTATTTCCTTGGGCACTGACTATACCTTTGAGGGCTCCGAGAAGGTGATGATACCCAGTGTCAGTGAATCCCAAAGTATCCAAAACTAATAGCTATTGCAGGTGAAGGAATATCTTGCCAACCCAGAAGCATTTGCATCGGCAGCCCCCGCTGCTGCTGCTCCCGCCGCCGCCGACGCCCCCAAACCTGAGGAGAAGGAGGAAGAGAAAGAGGAATCGGATGACGATATGGTACGTGTTTTTGAGCGTGCAATTCATGGGAGAAGCGCTGAAAAATATAAAATAAAATAGGGCTTTGGGCTGTTTGACTAGGGGAGATAGTCATCCGAAGTTATTCCATACGTTTGTGTATAAACTCTTCATAAATAGAACAGAAGCGGAAGATCATCGGTGTGAAGCGAGAACCGGAACAAACAGGAGTCACCAGAGCGTGACCACTGTTATTCTGGCACTCCAAGGGGAGAGGGAAATGACATGGCCAATGACGAACGTTTGCGAGTCTGACGGGGATGGGCACACGGCGTAACCAGCAGAGTATATAGCACCCAGCGAGCGTAGCCAGCGTTGCACGTTCCTCGCCGTCTATCCGATTGTCTTTCCTGATCTGGCATCGCGCCCTCGGTTTTGGCTCATTTAGCTATCTTGCCTCTATATAAACCCTTGGTTGTTCCCCACCACCCACCCACTCCCCCCTTAGACCCTGCTTTCGCACCGCTGACTCACCATGGATAAGCTCGGCGGTCACCTCATCGTCGTCTCCAACCGCCTTCCTATCACTATCACCAAAGATGCCCACGGCGAGTACCATTTCAAAATGTCCTCGGGTGGACTCGTCTCTGCCCTCTCTGGCTTCAAAAAGTCCCTCAACTTCACCTGGATTGGTTGGCCTGGATTCTTTATCCCCCCCAAAGATCGCCCCCACGTCGACCAGCGCCTGATGGAGGAGTATTCCTGCCAGGCCGTCTATCTGGACGATGACGTAGCTGACCGTCACTACAACGGTTTCTCCAACTCGATACTCTGGCCCCTCTTCCACTATCATCCCGGTGAAATGAACTTTGATGAGGCCAATTGGTTAGCCTACCGCCAAGCTAACATGCAGTTTGCCGAGGCCGTCCGCCAACAACTCACACCTGGTGCAATGGTTTGGGTCCAAGATTACCACCTCATGCTCTTACCCATGCTCCTACGCGGACTCATCGATGGGAATAGCGCCCGGGATTTCACCCAGGAGCAGCTATCTCAGATCACTGAGGGAGTAGAGGGCGAGGAGTTTCCGTCACCGAATACTGCCAGTATCCCCGGCATCAAAATCGGCTTCTTCCTTCATACTCCATTCCCGAGCAGTGAGATATACAGGTAGGTTTTCTGTCGCTCCTAGCCACCCACCTTTCATAACAGCGTTTTCCTAGGATCCTGCCAGTGCGAAGAGAGATTCTGTATGGCATTCTCTATTGTGATCTCATCGGCTTTCACACCTATGACTACGCGCGCCATTTTCTCTCGTCATGCACACGTATCCTTGGACTACCGACGATGCCGAACGGTGTAGAATTTGAGGGGCGGCTAGCTCATGTTGGAACATTCCCTATTGGGATTGAGCCCAGCTCCTTTGTCCAAGTACGTTGGGCGTACAACTTGCAATGAGATGTTTTAAACCGAAATCCCGTATCCAGAATCTGCAGAAACAGCCCGTCAAGGACCGCATTACCCAACTCGAGCAGCGATTTGGTGGTGTCAAAGTCATCGTTGGTGTGGATCGTCTCGACTACATCAAGGGTGTGCCACAGAAGCTACATGCTATGGAACTGTTCCTAACACAACATCCCGAGTGGATTGGGAAGGTACGTCCAGATTGTATTGGTCTCTAGCTGTTGTTAATCTTAAATGTACTGATATCAGGTCGTACTTGTTCAACTTGCTGTACCATCACGCCAGGATGTCGAAGAATACCAAAATCTCCGGTCAACAGTGAATGAACTTGTCGGTCGAATCAACGGTCGGTTCGGCACCGTTGAATTCATGCCCATTCATTTCATGCACAAGAGCCTACCCTTTGACGAATTGTGTGCGTTGTACGCTGTTAGTGATGTATGCCTTATTTCCAGTACCAGGGATGGGATGAATCTGGTATGTTTGACTGAACTCTCGTCTATTATGCGCTCAAGGACAAATTTGGGTACTACATAGGTATCTTACGAGTACATTGCCTGCCAGCAGGCAAGGCAAGGGGTGATGATACTCTCCGAATTTGCCGGAGCCGCTCAGAGTCTGAATGGGTCAATCGTCGTCAACCCTTGGGACTCACAGCAGGTTGCGGATGCTATCCACGAAGCCGTAACCGTGGATGCTGCTACACGCGTTGAAAACCACCGAAAGCTGTTCAAATACGTGAACAAGTACACGGCTGCATTCTGGGGAAGCAGTTTCATCAAGGAGATGAGCCGAATCGGCGTGGAAGACCCAAGCAACAATAATCAAGCTGAGGCTGAAGCATCATCCAGCGGAGGCGCTGAGAGTTCCACTCCAATCATGGTTGCAGCTTGACTTGGTAGCAACTTAGATGTAATGTTATTGTTCGCTTCATCTCATTATTCGTGTGGGGTCATGTTTTATTAGGTAGTTATCCCCTACACCAGTGTTTCAGACAGAGGTACCCAAGAACGAAGTGGAAAAGTCTCTGCGGCGTGCTTGGGCGTCAAGATAGGCGCATTCTTGATGGCGTAAGACCTCGGAAGACAGAATCCGTCATGTGTGATCCTATTTTTAGGTTCTTAACGGGGATGATCCGTACGGTGACCTCGTGTTGCTTTTAAACGCTATGTCCTGTCTTGTACATACAGTATAGACCAGGTCCAACGACAACCGCATAGCTGTACTGGGGGTGTATACCTCGTGGGCGCTTGGATGAGACATCGTAAGCCCCTTGGGGTTCTTGGCATGGGCTTCCAAAGCCAAGCTTGAGATAATTCTGATTGTAATGTGCCCTGACAGGCATAGCCTCATGCATTCCTCTGGATTGCTCCACATGGACGTCGTTGGGGAGCCCAAGAGGCTGGGCGTTTCTGCTTTGAGCATAGGCCCTATGGCGCCATGCGCAAACCAGAAGGTGCGCTTTTTGAGGAGTCGAAGCTAGACTTCAAGAGGCAAGGCAGGTTGCCTGTGCACCAGAACGAGGGAGGATTCCATGCATAACTCACTGTTTCACTCAGTGAAACAAGCATGATAACGCCTCGAAGATACCATGTGGACACTTAACAGCACCATGAGGAATTTGTCCACCCAAAAAAGGAGAATGCATGAGACTAAAGGATCCCGATGATATTGAAGGTTTAAAAACGGAGATATGTGGTTCACAGCGGGTGTCGCAGTACGTCTCGTGAAGATGGATGGTTCCATCGAGGCATCAGCTCAGCCAACCAACATGTGCATTTCTATAACGCACTTGTGTGCCCAGACAGAGCCGAGAAGTGAGCTGATGCGTTCGGCCGCGGAAACGGCTCAGGACTACCTATGCCGTTACTTCCAAGTTGCTAAGATTTGCTCAGCCGAAACCAAGGTCTCTCAGGAATGGTTTGGTCCTTAGCTGTGCGCAGCATATGAAGTTCGGCGAGGAATATACGTCGGAGTATCTGTGAAAGCCCCCTTGTCGCGCACTGGTAGCCCTGCCAGGGCGCCGGGTTTCGGAAGTTTCTCCGTCAGTGTCCTTGCGACCCTCGACAATGAGGATCGGCTTTCAGCCCAGGAAAAAAATATCGGTCTAAGCCTACACGACTACTGTGTCTGCAGCTGGAATTTTTGAGTAGAGACCGTAAGGAAGGATTATACAGAGCGAAAGCCGGCTGACACGGAATATAAAAATGCGTCAATCAAAGACTTGTTAGGCTGCTCTGCTGGCAATCGCACAACATCCTCGCTCGATCTGATTTGCATCAAATTATTTGTGCAAGGAGCGGTGATAGAAATATCAGGCTTCTAGAAAGAAACTGAGGACAGATTGTAGACTTTCGTGTCGGTCACACCAGGATCATTGAGATGAGAATAATCTCGGATGACAGATATATGATCCCCTTTCTCATAGCTCGCTCTGAGTCAACAGCCCTACGTTCCGAAATTAGGGTACTCATATACCAAGGTGGTGATCGATCCCAAGGACCACGCTCCAATCGAAAGAAATCAAATAGAAATTTTGGGGACGGTGGTCCTAGATAGGATAAAATTTCGAAGGTCACAGGATCTGATCAGCACTGCCTACCTGTCCACTAGCGCCGCCACTTAAGGTCGCGGAAGGGAAAGAAGGTTGCTCCTCGACAGGAGTCCCAGCCTTCGCTGGCTTACAGATCTACTCAGAGACTCTCGTTAGAGGCGGACTGGCGTAATGGTTAACGCGCCAGTTTCCGGTGTGGGGTCGAATGATCCGCAACGAGCTGGAGATTTCTGGGTTCGAGTCCCAGGTTCGTCGTCATCTTTTTTGGTGCAAGAACCCGGCGATTTGGCAGAATCCTTCATTTCAACAATGTACCACGGCAGTTGCGTCATGATAGTTCAGCCCGCAAAGATCTTTGCACCTGTAACCAGAGTAGTGTACGAAATACGTGCGCGGGGTCAGTCCGCCGGGAAAGCGTGCTTAATTCTCGTTCTGATTTGAATTTCCTGCTGCGCCACACACCTTTACAAAAGTTATTGAAAGGACAGTGTATGCAAATCAAACCCCTTTCATCTTGACGTTGCGATCACGAACTTCTCAAGGCTGCTATATACGTAAAGACTTAACAACATATGGTTTGGCGTTGACTGCGGCAGCAAGGGGCTCCTTAGAACCGCCAAGCCCAAGGGTATAAGGTGGGAACTCTTGTGCCAGGTACACCGGTAGTCGATAGCGATATAAATGGGTCGGATCTGGTGGCTGGCTACCTAGTTCATGCTCTCCACCGTCGAGTAACATCGTATGACGCAGCCGTGGCTGAACTGGCAATATGTATTGCGCTTAATTTCGAGCGGGATTCACAATTTAATATAGCAATTCATGGCGACGGCGGACCCACTGTGGCAACTGTTTCTGGGGCTGAACTGCACAAAGTGAGAAAACATGCTGTTACAAGTAGGGTGGACTATATAGTGCTGTTCTTGATATCTAGCTTCAGGAATGGGATAAATGGATAGCAGGAAGGCGAGGCGGGTCGATTTTGGGGAGGCTTCGACACCGGGCTCAGCTAGGGGTGTGTCCAATTGAGGACAGGTTGGGGGGACACAGCTCAAGTGGCTTGGACGTCGGGAACGCTGCCCGGTAATCCTCGTCAGAAAGGCCGAGCAAAGCAGTGTGTGTAGGCTGCGCTGGGGTTACTCAGCGTCGGGGGGTGGTCAGACCCGTTGGACCGCCTCCTTTTATACAAGGTGTGCCCGAGATTATATTTGTCGGACGATGACTCCACTTCTGACTCTCGGAACATGCATTACCCTCTGGTTATTATGCACGAGGATGAAGTGAGGTCCTGGTGTATGCGTGTGGCCATGAGAGGCACGATGTTCATGTATAGGGCTGCTAAGTACTTAGTAGCTCTCTAAACCCGAAGAACTGGTTTGGTTCAGTTCACAATGGCTGAATGCGCGAACCTGCTATGGAGTGTATGACGTAACCATGGCATGCTGTGTTTGAGCGTCTTCTTTTTTTTCTTTGTTTGTTTTTTTTTGATTTTATGATTTTTGGCTGTTTATCGTCCTTTTCTCCTTTACTCTAGGTCATTCTCATTAGGTACTGAGGAGCCGGACAGCCGATTGCGGGTGCGGAGCTGTATTACGCTGAGGGGTCAAATCGGGAATAAGGGGTGAGAAAAGAGAAAAGCTGTGTGCTGGCTTGGCATGGTCTTGATTAAATAAGGAGGGTTGTGGTTCACTTTTGCTCCTGCTCGTTCTCTGTTCTTTCAACTGTGCCATGGCGAGTGAGGAAACAGCCAACATTCCCTCCATCAATGTCACCGACGCAAATTCATCGTCCCCTGCCCTCGTCTCAGAGCTCGCCCCTTCCCCCAACGCCGCCCTTCTCTCTCCCGCCTCACACCCTACGCGCCCCTCGCTCGATACCCCCCCTTCTCCCGTCCCTTCCGATTACTCTGTCACCTCCACGTACCCTCCTTCGCCTACCACTTCTGTCAACTCCAACGGCCAGTTCAAGACTACCCTTGCTCTCCGCGAGAACCAGCCCGATGACAAGTCGGGCCTGACTTCCCTCAACATGCTCAATCCTCAGGATACGCAGGTTGCCACTCACCGCCGTAAAGCCAGCAGTGCCACTTTCAACAGTGCCGTCACGGAAGCAGATACCGAAATGGGCGATTTGACAAAGGTGAAATCCTATGCGACTTCGCTTACCCACGTCAATCCTCACGCGCCTTCGACACCAAAGACCACCGAGCCTTTAGCTGTGGGTGATAAGAAAGAGAAGAAAAACAGGAAAAAGAAAGACCAGAAAGACGCGAAGGATCCGAACGGCGAGCACGAGGATCAGACCACTCATCAGCGTGAGCTACTCCAAGATGAAGGTCTTGACCCTACCCCTTTCGCGTTCAAGCCATATCAGCTTGCCCACATGCTTGATCCCAAGAATATTGAAACGCTTAATGAATTTGGGGGTACTTCTGGCTTGCTGCGCGGCCTGGGTACCAGTGCTGAACTTGGGCTTACAACCAAGTCACTTCCGAGGTCGGGAACGACCGACGACAAGTCGAACAACGCTCCCGTCACCACTCCTTCATCACCTAACAACGATCTTCCTACAATTACCCTCACAGAACCCGGTGGTTTAGTTAGGGAGCCATCTGGGACGGAGGTCCATCCTGCATACATGGCCACCTTAGATGATCGTAGACGCATATTTGGCGGGAATTATCTCCCTCAAAGGCGCAGTAAGAGTTTACTACAGCTAATGTGGCTCGCGATGAAGGACAAAGTTTTGGTTCGTCTGCAGTTTTTTCTTGCCATCGCCTTATTCAGCTATTTTGCAGATCTTGCTTTCGATTGCTGCGGTCATTGCATTGGCTCTGGGTTTCTACCAGGATTTTGGGACCCCCCGTGAACCAGGTCAACCGCCTGTTGAATGGGTTGAAGGCTTTGCCATTATGGTCGCAATCATGATTGTGGTATGTACTTTTCGAACTTGACATTTTCCTCATTTCACGTAGCGGAATTAGGTCCTCGTTGGCTCTCTCAATGACTGGCAGAAGGAACGGCAGTTTAAGGTATTGAACGAAAAGAAGGAAGAGCGTGGTGTCAAGGTAATCCGCGATGGTCAAGAAAAAGTTATCGATATCAAGGTGAATACTGCTATTTGAGTTATTGTAATCTACGTTCTAACATGTTTTCTATCCTCAGGAAGTTCTTGTGGGCGATATCGCACTCCTCGAACCTGGCGAAATCGTTCCTTGTGATGGTGTTTTCTTATCTGGACATAACGTCAAGTGTGACGAGTCTGGGGCCACAGGGGAGTCGGACGCTATCAAAAAGGTTTCATACGATGAGTTGGTCGAAATGCAGAAGAATCGGGACGTAGGTCATACGGACTGCTTTATTGTTAGCGGGAGCAAGGTTCTCGAAGGAGTTGGAAGATATGTTGTCGTTGCTGTTGGCATGAAGAGTTTCAACGGTCGCATTATGATGGGTAGGTTACCATTGTTCGTAATCCCAGCGGCTTACATTCTAACAAATTAACAGCCTTACGAGGCGATGCCGAGAACACTCCTTTACAATTGAAGCTCAACAACCTGGCTGAGTTGATTGCCAAATTGGGCTCAGCTGCTGGTCTCTTACTCTTCACTGCCTTGGCGATCCGGTTTTTCGTGCAACTCGGTACTGGAGATCCTCCCAGGTCACTCGCCTCCTCTTTTTGAGTGTTCGTGTTCGTGCTCATATAATGTACTCAGGACTGCCGACGAGAAAGGCAGGGCTTTTGTGGATATCCTCATTATCGCTGTGACGTTGGTTGTAGTTGCTGTTCCTGAAGGTACGCTGAGCGTTTTGTCTGAGTGGCGTCAAATAATATCTATACAGGTCTTCCACTTGCCGTGACTTTGGCATTGGCATTTGCCACTAAACGAATGACCTATGAGAAGTTGTTAGTTCGTGTTCTCAGCTCATGTGAGACCATGGCCAACGCTTCGGTCGTTTGCACGGACAAGACTGGCACCCTCACTCAAAACTCCATGACAGTTGTTGCTGGCTCCATTGGTATTCATGCAAAGTTCGTTCGTCAGCTCGACGATAATGCCGAGCGTTCGAATGCTGACGGCAAGGGTGAAACACGCAAACACCCCGAGGATTTCTCCATTGACCAGGTGAAGCTCAACGATGTGATGTCGCCCCAATTACGGGATCTTCTCAATGAAGCTATCGCTATCAATTCGACGGCTTTCGAGGACGTTGATACCGAGACGGGCAAGTTAGTCTTTGTGGGAAGCAAGACGGAAACTGCATTGCTTCAGTTTGCAAAGGAACTTGGCTTGCGTAGCTTCAGGGAAACACGCGACGGTGCCTCTATCGTTCAGATGATACCTTTCTCGAGCGAGCGTAAGACCATGGGCGTCGTTATCAAGTTGCCGAGTGGTGGCTATCGTTTTTATGTAAAAGGCGCCAGCGAAATCTTGTCCAAGAAATGCAGGTATCATGTCGTCGTCAATAGGGATGGCGACTTTGATTCCAGTGGCACTATTCAGACTAGGCCGATCGACGAGTTGGCTGAGGAGAACATCAGCCGTACTATCATATTCTACGCCAACCAATCTCTGCGAACGATCGCTCTTTGCTATCGGGACATGTCTGAGTGGCCACCCGTAGGAAGCTCTCCTGATGATCAAAATGAGGTGAGTCAATCTTACTCGCTGTGCGATTGTGTCGAAGTAATCGAATCCCGATGTCATTAGGTTTCGTACGAGGAGCTCTCAGAAGGCCTGACTCTTGTCGGGATCACTGGTATTGAAGATCCGCTTCGAGATGGTGTCCGTGACTCTGTTGCCAAGTGTCAGCGTGCTGGTGTCACTGTCAAGATGTGTACTGGTGACAACGTCCTAACCGCTCGCTCGATCGCAAATCAGTGCGGTATATTCACACCTGGCGGCATCATCATGGAAGGGCCTGTTTTCCGGAAATTGACCCAAGCCGAGAGGATCGAAATTGTGCCTCGACTGCAAGTTTTGGCTCGTTCTTCCCCTGAAGACAAGAAGGTCCTAGTCGAGACACTCAAGTCCATTGGCGAGATAGTTGGCGTTACTGGCGACGGTACCAACGATGGACCTGCCCTCAAAACTGCCAACGTCGGCTTTTCTATGGGTATTGCTGGGACCGAAGTTGCCAAAGAAGCCTCGGATATTATTCTTATGGATGATAATTTCTCTTCCATTGTCAAGGCCATCATCTGGGGTCGCTGTGTCAATGATGCTGTCCGCAAGTTCCTGCAGTTTCAGATCTCTACGAACGTGACGGCGGTCGTAATCACCTTTGTCACCGCTGTTGCGTCGACCCAGGAAGAATCTGTGCTCACGGCAGTGCAACTTCTTTGGATCAATATCATTATGGACACCTTCGCTGCCCTCGCATTGGCAACTGATCCAGCTGCGGAGTCGCTCCTTGATCGCAAGCCAGACAGAAAGACAGCTCCCTTGTTCACTACGGACATGTACAAGATGATCTTGTTCCAGTCGATGTACCAGATTATTGTCGTTCTTATTTTCCACTTCCTTGGTCACCAGATCCTTGGCTTCGATTCTTCTGGAGACAACGACCTCATTGTGTCGACCTTGGTTTTCAATGCTTTCGTATTTGCTCAGATCTTCAACTCTGTCAACTGTCGACGTCTTGACAGACGACTCAACATATTTGAAGGCATTTTCCGAAATCGATACTTTATTGGTATCACCCTTCTCGGTAAGAGAGGACGTTGTTTGTGCGCCGTTATTTTCTGAATCTGCCCCACAGAGGTTGGTATTCAAGTGCTCCTTGTCTTCGTTGGAGGAGCCGCTTTCCAGGTTACTCCCATGCCGGGCCGTGAGTGGGGTATCTCATTGGCGCTTGGTGTTGTTTCGATACCTTTGGGTGTCTGCGTTCGGTTGCTACCCAACGAACCATTTGACAAGGCCTTCCGCGCTATTGGCCTCTTCGGAAAGGAAGAGGCGTTGCCTACCACGCGTCCCGATAAGGAGACATGGAATGGTGCTATCAGCCTCGTCCGGGACAATCTGAGTTACTTCGCTAATGTTCGTGGTGGCCGGATGCGCGCTTCCTCTTTCGTTGGAAAAAGCAGATCAGCTCGTCTGAGCAGCGACCAAGAGAAGCTTCCCATGTAAGCCTTGACCTTTCCTTCCGTTGCAGAATATTTAATAAGCTGTCAATTCAGGCAATCTGTCTTGATGATGGTTCCTACCCTCATTGCTGGAACAGTTGCTACGGGGGCACGTTATACCCAGCCTGGCTCACTCTCTGATCCTGCGCATGCCGATCCCTCGAAATCTTCGGCTGCCCTCTGGGAAGGCAAACTGCAGATCCACCCAGATACGCCTAGAGACGACCTTGCCTTTGTCAGGTTTGGTGGCAACCAGAACATCGCATAATGACCATTTCGCACACCGTAATGTGCTACCTCCCTTTGTTCTTGCTGAATATGTGATCTTTCCTCATGGGCCGCTGCTGTACCACGCCTCACCAGGCCATGTGAGGCCGAGCGGGACAGACAGCTTAACGGGGTGCTAGCTTGTTTAGCAATGAGCACGGCATCGACACCAGACCCAGACACGACTTCTTTATGCTCCCTCAAGTTAAATAGAATATGCACGCCACTTACTTATGGCACCCCTTCGACTTAATTGCTATCTCCATCCTCTTACTCTTCTTGCGACGCGACGACAACGTCATATTCCGKATAATCTGCCACGGCTCGCTGGTTGTAGCTTAGGTCCACACCCTTCATGTGTATCCTTATATTTTTTCCCCGATTCTGCATGTGCATACACTTATTAACAACCATGGTTTGAACGAGGTTTTAGATAGTTATAAAGTCATCTTGTGGGACCCTAATAATCACTCTCTGCGTAGTAGACATTTTACTTGCAGGATAGAYGAGGTCTAATTTATCCAATGAAGACTTCTTAGGCTAGTGCTATGGAAGGGCGATTCTAATGTATGTTGATAAAAATAAGGGCTTCACCGGGAATCGAACCCAGGTCACTTGCAATCGCTCGTACAAGCCCAAAGCAAGTATCGTACCTCTGGACCATGAAGCCTTGTTGAGAAGTGGTGCTTCCAAGGTCAAGTGCCGTATGCAGTCACAGTCAGAAAGGGAGAGAGACCCTCCAGCTCACAAGCTCGCCGACCTGCTGTAGGGTCTTGAAGGCGCGTTCAGAGGGAATGAAGAGAAAAAAATAAAAAGGGCTTCGCCGGGAATCGAACCCGGGCCACTTGCAGCCGGCGGTGGAGACCCAAAGCAAGTATCGTACCTCTAGACTACGAAGCCGAGGTGCTGATTAGTCCCAGCGTGCGACCACGGTCATCTCGGTGCCGGACGCGTGCGCGTGTGGTGGAGTGATTCCGGGGGATGCGATGCTGGCGGGTGGACGTTGCGAGCTGCTGAGGATGTGTGACCCAAACAGGGATGTGTTGTTGTCCCTGGCGGGGTGTATTTGGAGTGGCCACTCGTTTTGAGACCAAACCGCATCCTTGTCCACAACGCTGGAGGCTCTCACCGCCCATCATGTCTTTCTTCTCCTCAAACGCGACCTCAACAGCCGTCGCAGCTACCAATTCCGCGAGTGCAGACAAGGACATCGAGGTTGCTGATCTTCCCAGCGACTCCATTTCCTCCCTCTCCTTTTCCGGCCAGGCAGACTACTTGGCTGTCGGAAGCTGGGACAATAGCGTAATGGCCATCTTCTCCCCTGCAACCCAAACCACTCCTTCTCTAACCCACAGCCTAGGTGCGAATTTATGAGGTTGGTGCAGGAGGCCAAACGCAGGGCAAGGCCATGTACCAGCATCAAGGGCCAGTGCTATCTGTCTGCTGGAATAAAGTGCGCACGACGTCCTTTCTCGTTCCACAGCTAACACGACTATCGAACCGCAGGAGGGCAACAAAATTTTCTCCGGAGGCGCTGACAATGCAGGGCGTATGTTTGATGTAACAACCGGCCAAGCCACTCAAGTCGCCCAGCACGACGCGCCGATAAAGGTCGCAAAATGGGTTGACGCGCCCCCGTCGGGTATTTTGGCCACTGGGAGCTGGGATAAAACCATTAAGGTATTTGACTCGCAACCCCCGATAGCCAAGCCCTTACATCGCACCCAAGTACTGGGACGTCAGAACTCCCAACCCTGTTGCGACTGTGCAATTGCCTGAAAGATGTTATACCTTCGACGTCCAATACCCCGTTCTCGTTGTTGGCACCGCTGAACGCCACATCCAGATCTTCAACCTGAACAACCCCAATACCGCATACAAGGTTTGCGCACATCGCTTATCATTTGCCAAAATTCATCCTCCAACGACCTGCAGACGATAACGTCGCCTCTGAAATGGCAGACACGTGTCGTTTCATGCTTCACCGCTTCACAAAATAGTGGCTTTGCAGTGGGTAGCGTTGAAGGCCGAGTAGCTATCCAGTGAGTAATACAGTGCTGTTGTGCGCAGCAYTAAAACCGACGGTCTCATCAGATACGTCGAAGAATCCGATCCTTCGTGAGCTGCTCCTCACCCCACGAATTTAGTTTGTGACTCATTGGAAACAAGAAACAATTTCTCCTTCAAATGCCATCGTCGAGATTCAAACCCTACCAGCAAAGATCAAGCCCTGGTTTATGCCGTCAATGATATTTCCTTCCATCCTGTTCACGGGACATTTTCGACATGCGGTACGCGGTTACAGGTGTATTGCTTTGAGTTTACAGGCTAATACTCCCCTAGGCTCAGACGGAACTATCCACTTCTGGGATAAAGACGCTCGAACACGGCTCAAGAGTAAGTCATTCCCCAATGGTTCCATCACGCGCCTAACACATAATTAGGTTTCGAGGCCGCCCCCGGACCCATTTCATGCAGCGCCTTCAATCGTAATGGTAGCATATTCGCATACTCCATTTCCTATGATTGGTCAAAGGGGCATTCTGGCATGACACCAGGAATGCCCAACAAGTTGATGCTGCATGCTTGCAAGGACGAGGAAGTCCGGAAGAGACCGAGGAAGTAGTCCGTTAGCTCTTGCCAATGTTGTCATATCTTTGCTTCACCTWAGTCCCTGTACCTACATATTGATATTCTGTTGCTCTATGCACGCTGGGCCCTAGGTTCGAACCAGCGAACCCACACCACCAACTGATACCGAAATCCCCGTTGGCCACGAACATTTACATAGGAGGGCCTTTGTACGCCAAGGCGATAACGGCAAACATAACGAGCACTGCGGAAACCGGCGCGAAATCAAAGCAGCTGACCCCAGCAAGGGTCCCAGAAAAGGTCAGGTATTATATGCCAGTAACTCTATCTGTTATTTACGCACACCACAGCACAACTAGGCTCACCCCTGAGTACTGAATGCTCAGGTTCGCTCTTTCTATAACCATTTAGTCTCTTCTCTTTCTCTAGGCTATTAACCCCTGCTGAGTTACGCCTCAAGGAACGTGTTTTTCTCAAGATAACCGCACTGGTGCTAACTACATAGGTCTGAGATCTGATTGTATTCCCCCAAAGGGCCCTATAGCACGCTGCGAGAAAGCTTAACAAAACACAAGGCGGAGAAATATAGAACTCGGTACTCTGGGTTAGATCTAGCCAGTCAAAGACAACTAATTTGGCCCGAGGGAAATGCAAGCATAAATAGAAAACTAACTAGGACCTATCGACCGGCAAAGTAGTTACCTCCTGGGGATTAGAACAGTTGGCAAAGAACCCCTAGCAGATATATAGAAATCGCGGAAATCATCTTCGTACTGCTGAGGCTTATAGTCCGAAGGGAACTTGAAGTCAAAGTGGTGAACAAGCAAGCAGATCACCATGCGCATTTCCAACCAGGCCAGCTGCCGACCAATACAATTCGCTGGACCACAGGAAAATGCAAGGTACGCATTTTGGTTGAGCCTGTATGCGTCTTTGTCGCTGAAAATTTCCGGTTCCAGTTTCTCCCTCTGCTCTTCGGAGAGCCAGCGTTCTGGGATGAATGAATCGGGGTGCGGAGCAAAGTTACGGGGGTCCTTGTGAACTAAAACAAAGGCGATGGAGGCTGCAGTTCCGTCTGCGAGATGACTGAGGGTAATGCTATCAGAACAGTCAATTCCAAGGGGGAAGCGTAGCTTACTATGGTCCAATCATCGCCCCACCCGCTCCTGTGTTGACCTCTCTTTGTGATCCACTGAGTACAGGGGGCCAAAGGCGAAGCGTTTCAGACCTTT
>JAECYV010000007.1:137283-158724 GCA_023014305.1 Lepiota subincarnata
AWYMAACACTTACTGTCACTCATGATCTCGGCATTTGTAGGCTTTTGCTCCAACACACCACCCTCGTCGATCTTCATAACAGGTAAGACATAATAAGAGCCAAAGGAGCAAAGGTGGCTCACCAGGTGGTAGAACAAATCTTTGTGAGGTGAACCTTGGAGCCTGCGCTTTATCACGCGATCGATMGCGTACCGACGGTATTGCTTAATACCATGTAATATAGGCAGATAATCCGCCACCCGRAGCATCAGCTTCCCAAACCAGGGAACGATTCCAAAGAAGAACAAAGTTCTGCGAAAGCATTCAATGAGCAGTTGTGTCGGTGCTTAGTAAGGCAGGAACCTACTCTTGCGATCCCTCGAGAAGATGCCACAGATCGTCCTGATCTCCATTCTTCATCATTTCTGGGCCCTCACCAAACCTGGAAAACGGTTCATACCCTGAGGGAAAACAAAAAAAACAGCAAGCAGAAAACGCACACCAAGTCACTCATTACATCGAACCTGCATCATCAAAAGGACAGACTCATTTCACTTCTCAGGAAAGAAAAAAAAGGAAACGAAACTCTTACGTATAATACCCCATCCACGCAGTCATATCGACTGGTCCCGGTGCTTTTTGTGTGAGTAACTCGATCAACTGGTTTGTCCTTGTCACTAGGAATTCTTCGTAACGCTTGATAGCCGCAGGGTTCAGGGCGCGAATCCATGGTTTCCTTCGACGGGCATGCTCCTTCCTGTCTCGCATTCCGACAAGATTTCTAACTGGAGCGGCTGCAGGAATGCGACCTTCCCAAACTGTGAGRGCATGAGAGGACGTAAAACAATCAATATAAGGGTGACCACCAACATTGGCCTTTAGGGTGTCCTAAGGCACCCATCAAGGGATCGACGGCTGCCGCATTGGTAATTGACACCTCATTCGGACCTGTTATTGGGATCAGTGTTGACGGCTAATCCCAACTCCCAACTGAAAGGAAACGAACCAATCCGTACTATCTCACCATACTTCTTGTGCAACGCAGCGAGTAACTTGTGCTGCTTTCCCGTTCGCGTGACCACCGCCCAGTAGATTTTTGTAACCTTGCACAACAGTGGACCGGGGTATCGAGCGACAGGATGCCATGGAGACAGACGATAGAGGACGATGGATGAGACTAATGTAAGATAAAACCTGGCGAAGGACTTGAAGAGGCACAGGAGAAGGGGCTGGGATTTGTTGCCGAGGGTAAGACATATGCAAGCCGGGACAACCAAGAGAAGCGCGAATAAACGGGAAAGAAGGACACTTTCATCACGTCTGAAGACTTGGTGGACGACCTGGAAGGCTCAAATTCGCATAYAGTGAGACTTCAAGTTAAATRTGGGTGCACGTACGAGAGCGGCCACGACCGTTGGCAGTAAGTCTGGTGCAAAGCCTCCCATCACCAGCGACGGGAAGGAAAATAGCAGGGAAGTTGGGGTACGCAGGTATTGCGAGAACAATTATACGGCCGGTTTTYCGTGGGCGTTGATTGCTCAATGTCTAACCTGGCGCAGGTGTGATGTGATCTCTGTTGGAGCAGGCTGGAACACCAACCCGCCCCTGAACATGGGACCCGATGTGGGTGCGTACTAAGGCTACTTGGTGTCACAATCAGGCAGGGACAAAAGGGCGTTTACGTCCCTTGACATTTGAACATCATCCCCAGTCGTTCTGGGTGCGCCCTAGTCAGGTTCATCAGTCCATGTGGAAGTCAGGGTCCCCTGTTCTTGCCGCAAAGAAAGGGCGACGCCAGGGATATATACATAGGTCCACGTGCAATATACATATTATTAGGCTCTGTGGAAGTGAACAAAAGAAAATGCCTAAATATGAAGAATAAATATTTGATATTTAAGTATGAAGGACRCCATTCATTCTTCYTTCAGAGCCGGAACCTCAAGTAGAGGATCCAAATGAGATTCGGGGTGACGATAAGACTTTCCGACTCGGTCAGCCCATGTGAAGTACTGAAGGGAAATAGCTTGAACGGTAAACGAGTRCAAGGCAAMACAAGACACACACCTGTCCATAGTTGCAAGTGAAATAGAGATGGTGGAGCGTATGGTGAGCGGGTCCATTAATGAGATTTTCCAAARCGTGTCCAGTGATCATATCCGAGTCATGGATCTAAAAAAACTTTCGTCACGACACTCAYATCATGTAAATGATAGTGACATACAAAAATGGTCCAGAAGTTGATGGCAACAAACAGCGCGAGGTAGACCATACGATGAAGAGGGAACAGGAAGATGAACAAGTGGTACGGCACTGATTGAAGATAACCATCAACAGGGTGGAAGGCGTGTGAGGCAAAAGGCGTTGGGACTGCCAACGCRTAGTTAGGCCAACTGAGCGTGAGAATGCAAGTTCAACACATACCAATCCATTTGTGATGAGGTTTGTGTAASATTTTATAGAAAAAGGGTATGTGCAACCAGCGATGGATCCAGTAGATGCAATAGTCAGTAAATAGCAGAAAACTAGACAAGTGTCAATAGTTTGCATACTCAACGGCGGTTAGCGAACACCTACAATGGCACAGATACGACGAGATATGCRTARCCGTAGGTGTCCACCCCATCGTAGAGTCTAGAGTAMCCCATCACYTCGGCTTGGAACCATGGAAGCGTCAGGAGGGCCATRAATGGGAAAGCCTTGAGACTGGATCGGATTTCAAGTTTGACTTGATTTTTGAGAAACCGRGGATGTCGCATCATATCATGATTGAAGAGGAATTGATACGACAGTCCAGCGAATAAGAAGTAYAAAATATGGATCCCTATCAGTGTCAGGACCATAATGGAGAGAGTCTGCCGGGGAACATAGTCGCGAGGCCACGCAGATACTTGAAACGCCGAGGGCAYCGCACTTGCAGTGGCGCGTAACGAGGCAATATGGTCGTCAGTAATGGGAGGATGTGGCAGCCGCGCAACGAGTTGTGCCCATTTTGAAGTTGAAGGGACGASGGATAATATAGGAGAGGTGGTATTGAAARTATTCACATTTCCGGGTGAACTTGCAAAGGCAGAGAGAGGGATGAGTTTGGCCCAAACACGGTCCAGAAAATAATCGTCACAGATTCGCAGAACCAAATCCATGGTGAGAGTGGCGCGTTTTGCGTAAGTACCGCGAGAATGTGGATGGCACCGCAGCTGTGAAGGCTCGCCCCACTATGGTGGTTTTATGTGATTTTCATACCCACAATCAGACCACTTTTTATATCACGTGAGTGTAATATGTTATCAGATAATCCAGTCTTTCCCACCTTGGTCCGTTCCCAGTGCCAGCGACCACCCCGAAATGACCTTGCCGAAGCCCGAAAAATGGTGGCCCARGCTAAGCCCTGCCTGACTCGAGTCCCTAGCGGCGCGTCCTTAAGCGATCGGCAAAACCTCCAGAAATGTAGGTTWCGAGGCTTGGCTACACTCCAGTGAAGCTGGTCAAAGTCCTATCCACTCGGAAGGACTTGAGTCCAGGTGTATCAGCACAAAAACCAAATAAACGAATGKTTGCAACCCACCTACGGCGGACCATATCAAAATGGATTTGACAGTCGGATGGAGACATGCCCATACTCGAGCTAAATGCTCGGCTCTTCGGTGACGATCCAGATTGCGTAAAGTTGAACGAGAGCAATTCTAGGTCGTGTCACACGAGGGACTTAGGCTACGAGTACTGACAGACAACGACAACACTCGCATTTTCAAGGAAGTCTATCCAACCRGGCAGTGTCCACAGAGGTCTTATATAACTAGACTTTTGTTTGGTTATGTGGGTGAACAGACAAGAAAAAAAGGAGGGAYATAAATTTTGATTGAACAGACAAGCGGCCCAAGGTATTAGCTATGTAATATCGACCGAATTTTYGTARGTTGCTTTCGCTCGCCTTCGATAATGGTCGGGGTGTTGGACTTGGGCATCCTCAGTATCRTAGCAAKCATACCCAACTAGAGCGCCCGCAAKGGAGTAGAGAAAAACTTTGTGGAGTCCACGGGTGGCATGTTATCATCGGACTCCATACGARAAGRSTGATTTGACCCCACACTTCGCTTCAGGCGGTACAGGGTCGTACCGGGCAGGGYYGTCACGAGGCGCGATGRAATGGGAGATAACAGTGAAGGTRTACACAGGAACCCGAWGTTCTAGCTGCGTGCGCACYCAAGGTAACAAATAGATGCTGCAGAGTGGGTCATGACCAAGCAAGGTGGAYTCTGGAGCCYCAAGGTCAGTACATACCTTGCATMACCTGAGGCTTAGGCKKCAGACTCMTACCTTTCGGCTACATGTTTATGCTGTARGTGTCGTCGAGCACCGTTACAGTCTATTGCCTGAAGCAGGCTATCAAATCCGAGATAGSTCATCACCTACTGTCGAACTTGTGGARAGCACYRATRCTGYGAACATCGCTTATTGGCACCCACACTGCACAATATATCAATGGYTRGTTCAGGTCTGTYGTACTCCACRACTCCGAMGTCAGGTCGATGCATCAGACGATAAGGCTATCCAACTTYGAMCTATTCAACACTACAGAGTATTCGCCATATTTTCCACTCAGAGTSAGTCCACTTGTATAATGTTGTCCAAGTACCACATAGGTTCGGATATCTTTCCTGGACCAAGTGTCCACCATTTTTGTGGCCCCCACTTTGATGGCCTCAGGTATTGCTGAGCTCCAAAGGTTCGTACGCCTTTCGCTACAGAGCTTTTATTTCRTTTGACCTCTCCAGGACAATTGTGACCCCAGCCTTGCCATTTAAAAGGAGCAAGAGCCTCAGCGACATAGCCATTGAGGTAGATGCTCTGCCCGGTGCTTTCTAACGGAAACCCGAAAGGCTCAACATCAAGGTTCCTTCATTTCGAGAGCCCTTGGGGGGCTCCTCAGTAACCCCTTGCTGATGATTAATAGTCCCATTAACAGTCACCGCCAGCCTAGCCGATGCGTAAAAGAGGATGGCTGGCCCTAATTACTAACTCCTGGGCGACATGTCCGAGATCATTCCGACATCCTCCTTGACCAACGGTATCTGAGTTATTCCCACAACCTGGCGTCAGTGCAGAGACATCCTTTCCCGGTTTCTGGGAAGCAAAATATCGTATCGTCATCGGGCGTTGACAGACTTAAGCACCCGTCAGCAGCTAACACGCAGTCGAACAAAAATGTTGGCTCTCCTCCAGGTGAACCTCTCGGGCCGAGAAGGGCTCTGCCGACTTGGAGGCCCTAAGCTGAACCTTGCAGTAGTGCAGGATTATGACCCTGTTCCTCGTGATCGGGTATGTTCGGAGACTTTGTTTTACTCGGTCTCGGAGCGARATAAGTACCGTCATCTTATCATAGCATTCAGTGGGGGGGATATTATTCGCAATATAGAAGATCAGCAAAAAAGGCTCCTCATGACCTGGGAAGCCGCCTTCCTCCTACCTGCGTGACAATGGCCGAGGGAGGATTCACACAGGAGAGTCACAACTATCAAACGCTATGGGCATGGGGAAGAAGGCTGGTGTCTGGGACGTCAGTTTTTTGATTTTCAAACCCCCAGCTCTCCTCTTGTTCTTCAAAGGGGGTGGGCACCCGAGAACTAGGTGTGCGAGCACTTTGAGAAGTTTGGTGTACAGCATACTCTTGGCCCAGGTGCTAGGTGGGTTGTTTTGATGTCGGCGCGCATGCTTCGATATAATTGGGCTGCAGCTTGGGATAGTCATCTCAGCTCTCTCGTCTGGATTGAACAATTTTTCTGGCCGCAGTCGCCACTATTATTTGTGTTTATCTACCAATCTCAATCCCTTCCCATAATTTATATCTAGTGCGTTGGGCTCACTACTCGGCCATTGTAAGATGCTTACCCAGGTGGGTTATTTTTACGCCGTGATGGCACTTGAACGGTTTCGCAGAGGCCAATAAAGCTAGAGGCCGGCGTGCGAGAAATCAGGATGGGTCCTGAGTCAGTCGCTCTGTGGCGAGTGTTGTATATGTAGTTTCAGTGTCTTTTAATACCTCCACGGGAAAGGCCCATTCCACGAGCCGCCACGCAGTGAAATGCCAAGGCGCTGGGAACCTGACAGGTGTTCCCATGCTGCTCGTGCTATCAGATTGCGGCAATTTTCCATCGCATGTTGAGCGATGACCGGAAAGAAAAAATTACCAGTGGGCCATCTTTCACAAAGTTTGGGGGGGATTTCAGGACCCGAAATTCACGTTTAGACGTGACCCGGCGCGCCTCTTTTATATACTAGCGGTCTGTGGGAACATACGGAGTTGACTCGCAACTCCTTCATATTGGACTGCGGAGGTGCCGAACTGATGGGAACTGTAGCGGAAACTGCAAGCGACCCGAAATTCCCCTTTTTATGAGACGGCCGCTGTCCGATTACCGGTCGTCGAGGGGCAGACAGCAGGCGCCGGGTGTGTTGGAGACCAGAGTTAGTGTGCAAGATCCATGAGCAGCACAATTGTCTCCCTTGACCGTAGGGCACCCTCGATGCCACCAAATCACCGTGAGGCATATACCTGCAATCGATGTTCAATGACAAAGTGTCTATTTCAGAGTGTTCCTAGCAAAAGGCGAGCTGTGTGCGAGAGCCGCACAAGATAAAAGAGATGATGCATTGAGGGCGCTATGATTCGCCCCACCATGTGTGAGTCTTGTTAAGATGTCACTTGGACAGTTCACATTGGTGGGAGGTCGGCACGGGATGTGAGAAATACTGTGACCTACAAGATCGGAGCTCCATAAACATCAAATACTGACATTCACAAACCTCAACATCCCACCTTGTCCAATAACAATCTTTTACTTGATACTCCATGGGCATGGGAGTCGTTATGGCGGGACCAAACATTGGATCAAAGGGGCTAAAATAACTCAGGTGTGACCTGGACGGCTAAGCCTGTTTCATGSTTTGCAATGCTTGACCCCCTGATTGGGTATCAGTCTGGGTGTATCATCGTTGTTGTTGGGAATGCGCTTGCAACCGTCGCGCGCCATGTCGTGCTTATGGGAATCCCTGGGTATCCTTATAAAACACTAGGGGGCCCGACCTCCCCTGCTTCTTTGTGTCTTGATTGAAGTATACTTGCTGTACTTGCTGTCTCCCAAGATGCTCGCTTTACGCGCCCTCACTGCCTTGGCTGCCGCCTCCTTTACTTTCGCCAACCCCCTTTTCGCGAGACAAGCAACTAACACCAATGCGCAGATCGGTGATATTCTCGACGAGCTCTCTGTTCAAGGGCGCAACCATGTTTTCAACGTAGGTGAGCTGGAAACTTTCTGTTTCCGTAGCCGTCCCTATATTAATGAAGCCGTCCCTCAGTTATGATGCAATCTAATCATACCGCCACCGACGGCACCGTTGGAACACAGGTTCAGCAGTTGATCACGGCCTTCAACAGCGCATCCTCTGCTTTGCTCGCGATCCCAGTTAGCAGCGGCTCCACTACCGTTCAGCCCACGAACATTGAACTCAGCCGAGTTTTCGGTGAAAACTTACAGTGCGTCGTCCTTCATGGGGCTTTATACACATCTCAACCACTCTGTAGAGTGATTTCCACTGGTCTTTCCGGCTTGCAGTCACAGGGCACTGTCCCCAACTTTAACGCCATGATCGCACAACTTGATCCTGCTGTTGCCAACTCTGTTGTCGCTTTGAACACCACGTTACCAGGCACGATTGGTTTTGTCCATACCTTGTAAGTACTTGCGAGGATGTTGAACCTGTCATACGTTTGTCTGAAAATAACACCCACAGAATGCTCGACGCCCAACAATTCCTCGTTAAAGAGGGTGCTTGGCCCCAAACCTTGGCTGCTATTGGCTTCTGAGTGTAGATTCAAAGTTTTACCATGCTGCTCCCGTTCCCTGAGACGGCCTCAGAATAAATTGTTGTTGTAAATTCTTGAAAACGGCTTTATTACTAATTATCATCAAATTCTGTCTGCTGGAGAATTTGTTTACAAGGTGCGGTGACGGGACCCTCGTTTAAGCAACGCCCCCCCAGGGCCAGAAGATGGGAACATTCCTGCTCGGAACTCGTGAGTCGCATGAACAACATTGTTATGCAGAACGTACCTTTTGTATTCCTGCCACTTGGGATTGTTGCCGAATTTCTTATCACCTATGCGTTCAAGCGGGGGGACGCCAGAAACCTGGAAAGGACGTTATTTGACGGCTGATTTCAGTAAGCCATGGACCTACTTTTCTCAAAAGGTACCATGTGAATAAGGGGCTGGCCGCGGCTAGGATAGCGGTTCCAGCAGGGAAATATGCTGTTTGCAATGAGACTGTAGACAATGCCCATATGCCGCTCCATATACCGATTTCGCCGACATAGCTATAGTGGGTGATTATGTTCTGAAGGATGCTTAATCCCAGTTGGTGTCACAGGACGCACTTGGGATGTCGGCTTATACTCCAGAGGCCGGATGAGATAAAAGGCTCGTCGTGTTGCTTGGTTTCTTTGGCTTTACGCCATGCGGATTTCTGACGGTCAGCAATGGACTCGAAGAGAAGCGAACTAATATAGAGCCCGAAAGCCGTATAATCACGAACGCCAAGAGCAGGATTGAGATGGGAGGGTAAGGTATTGACCAGCCAAATAGGCAGTCCAACGATGGAAACCCAGGTGGCTGTGGTGATATAAGCCTTGTTTTGTAGAAGGAGCAAAGGGGTACCGGTAGGACTCGCCTTGGGCAAGCCAGTATGTGGAAAATAGCTTGGGATTTTTTTTGATTTGGTTAAAGCGCGAATCGCCTCCCGCCTTGATCGCCCGCTGGTTGGGATTCTGGTTAGGCGAGATTACGGGTACAAAGGGCTGCTGTGTGACTTGCCGCAGCCAGGAAGGTCCCAAGCCTAAAACTCCAGATGCAGACAGCAGCGCTGAGTAAGAGCTGTCGTGGGGCAAACGAGGACAGGGGTGGAAGAGGGCCAGAGACACCGTCCCAAAATCTTGCTTTGAGGGCGGGATAATACAAGGAGATGAAGGTCGATGAGATCCAACCTATAGCACCTCCGAGGTCGTAATATTTATCATTTTGTTGTGGAACAAAGATGATAGCGAACACTAAAGGGGGAGGGGGGGGGCGCTGGTCAGATCTGAGGGCAAGGATGTGTATATATATATGTATTGGATATTACGGGTCTGAAGGATATATGCGCTGGCGATGGGTGGTGCAAGGCGAGAGAACACGGTCATGGTTGAAGTGTAAGACAGACAGAGATCGCCTCGTCTCGACCGAACAAATGTGGCGGATCCGGGCGCACAAACAAAGGAATTGCGAATGCGTGACGGGGAACGACGTGACAGAATGTAGTTGGTTGATTGGGTTTCTAGCAGGGCTTGGTTGCCGTACCGCACGACGAACGACCCGAAGCCCTGCCAACTCGCTGCCCACTATCGCCAATAATATTCTCTTGCAGTTGGAGAGGTATCCTGGGYCATTTGGAACCAGACTTGCCGCGCGGGGGAGCCTCACGCTAATCAGCGGGTAGGTTTTGATTTCTGTATTTTATTTGATGCTCAGCCATAGCCAATAAAAGATTTATCAGGGATATACATACAGAAAAAGGCTGTCAATCAGGTAATTCGTTTCTTCATCCAGGCAGGCCCTGCGGGGCTGTCTGTCGCTGCCGAGGCCATCCCATGCTGAATATTCTCATCCCCCAGCGCAACGCCACCCGTCGCAGTGACCACCATCACCTCTCTCGGTCAGCCGTCCCGAGCGAGTCCTCGAAACCGTCTGTCCGACATTCATGTGTTTGTCTTTGTAGTTCCAATGGATAACCCACAGCACTATCAGCCCTTGTCCCATGCACTGAATCCCCCCGTCTCGTCAACCACCCAGGCCCAGCCCACGTTCACGGCCAACATGTATCAGCCCAAGTCACTTGCACCCCCCCCTGCCGCGACTGAACAGGAGGAAGAGGAAGAGGAAGAAGCGGAGGACGAGGATGACGAGGGAGTCGTGGAGGAGCAACTGAGCCGTGCTGAGCCGGATGCACGGGCAAGTCATTCGCCCGCCCAGAACCAGAACAGGTGATTATCGTGGATTCTTCCTCACGAGGCAGACCCCTTATCGCCCCAATTTATCAGTGCCGATGATTCGAGGGCATCTCAACAAAACGTCTCGCAGACAGGCCAGGACGCCCAGGAGCCTGAGCGCAAGCGCCGGCCAGGGCGACCCCGTGGCTCTAAAAATAGGAAGCCTCGTGTCGGATCTGCAAGACAGGATGGTGGTTTCTATTACCAAGGACAGCTGCAGCCGGCATCTGGACCCCCTCATCTGTCTGATACAAATCCACAAAATCAGCAGTACTATGAATTCCAATGGCGTGTTTTGAATCTTTGTGCAGAATTCTATGGCGCTGCTGAGGAACTTGTGGTCGGTCACTTTGCATTGTTGTTTGTCATCACCGCTTGAATTTCTTGCTCTCCCATTTTTTACATAGAAAGCGACCCCTCCAATGGTCGTTGCCCAGTGTTACCATATGGGGCCAGGCGCTAAGGTCGACCCTCTCACAATGCTGACCGACGCCAAGCGCGTATGCGACACGCTAGTGAGTTGTTGTGTTCGAATCACTGTCTCGGCTCGGGTTATGACCCTATGGCGGCTCCGCCCCTGCAGTTGGCAAATCCTTCTCAATTAGTCTCCCAGCCCCCTCCCCCCATCTTCACCACAGTCCCGACATTCTATCCTGCAAGCGCCCCTGCGCCAGTCCCTCCACCAACCAACGCGGTTGCTTCGTCCAGCAAGACAACATCGGCACCCAATGTGATTACCAATCCACAGTCGTTTGTTGTTCCTTTGACAGCGCAGCCAGCTGCATACCCTCACGCGCAATATTCTATGTATCCCTCTGGGCAGTACCCTACAACACCATACTACCACCAGTATTATGCAGGGACTTACTACACTCAGCCCATACCCCCTGTGCAACCCCAGCAAACGTGTACGTCGGCCCCGCCCTCCACGCCCGCACCCGCCGCCGTTCCTTCTGCTCCAGTTCCTTCTGCTTCAACAAATGCCGCTACCAGTGCCGTGGGAGCCTGGTCKGAYGAGGAAACGGAGAGACTCAGAAAACTGGCGGAAGAAAGCAAAACAGTTGGGACAAGTGGCGAGATAGAGTGGGATTGGGTGGTGCATCAATGGGGCAATACTCGGACRAGGTGGGCCCATTGGGATTTTCTGAAATTCATTCTCCCGTTAACGCTATCCAAGGCACCAAATCTTGATCAAGGCAACCTCCTTAGGTCTCAAGGAGAGTTCTGGGAGAGCTCCAAAACGGCGACGCGAAAATGAGAGTGAGGGTGCGGGTCAAAGTCCATCAGTATCTACAACTCCGTCTGCRGTGGCGACATCGGCGCCCACAGCCGTGCAGAACACCACCGTCACGGTTTCGGCCGCTCAGACTGCATCACCTTCTCATAGCCAGCCAACGTCCACACCAGCAGCCTCACCCGCGCTGCAAAATCAGCAGCGCCCAACTTCGTCTAAAGGACTCTCCGCTGCAACCACCCCTGCACAGGCGGCGACCCCAACATCCAATCTCCCTTGGCCGATGCCTACAGTTGCTGTGAATACACCATCTCCTGTAATTAGTGCTTCTTCGGTCAATCAAGATCCGCAACGAGCGAGCTATTATCGTCCTCGGCCAGTGGACGGTRCACAGAAAACGACTCCTATGGCACACCATCCAGCTCCTCATCCGTACATGTACCAACCAAACGGTGGCGCCAGGAATGTAAGGGAAAATGGAAAGTGAACTGGACACTGGAAATAATACCTCTCATTTCTATTCTTGGGGCTCAAATTTGTCTTTTCTTCTGTAGTCTGACATTTGTTTTGTTATTACYGTAATGCATTCTCCGCTATCGCATCTCAAGCATGCTATCCAAAGCAAATAAAAGTGTAGCCSTGGCTTAATCTGTAACGTATTTTGACGACGTCGCATCATTTTGGCGCTCTGATGTCTCCATCTTCATTACCACCACAACAACGTCCTACAACCAGCTCGAAACCGCCATCCTCACCTCTAATGTCTTCAACACCGGTACCCCCAACGCCAACGGCCGCACACTCCCCATCTACGCCCTTGGCGGCCAATCAAGGTCGGCGCGCAGTGCCTTCAACTCCACCGTCACAACGGACTCGCGCCAGGGACCTATTAAGAAAGCATTATGGCTTGGGAATAGGACTGCCGCAGCCTCTGTCAGGAAATGCCGCGGATCCTATGAATATGGGTGAGCGACCCCTGTCATAAAGTTATGGACTTTCGAACTCTAGGGGTATTCATGGGAGTATGGCAGACTCCACTGCGTTTGATGCAAAGTCGTATTATGARCAGCTCATCACCACTTCTTCACTCCCAACGTTGATTAAACGGGAGAATGAGCTGATTACAGGTATATTCAATGCTTATCGGTTGTACTGAGGAACAACGGCTTCTCTGACATTGAACCAGAAATCAGGCAACTAGACAGTGAACGACAGTCATTGGTATACAATCATCACCACGAGCTTATCGCGGCCAGCGACACCATTGCAGCGGTAGGTGTTCCGGCATGTCTCACTCATCGTATATTAGCTCAGGAGGCATGCATAGATGAAGACTCGAGCAGAGAGCCTGGATTCGGATCTTGACCTCCTTCGTGCAGCGTTCTCGGAAATATCGCGTCTGGCAGCCGGGGTCTCTACAGAACCTGCAACGAGGATGACACAGGGCAGCGAGAAGGCGCAGTAACTGTTAGCAAATGCCATGGCCTGTGAGACGTGAAAAGCGGCCGTCCATTCGAATGTCAAGAGATCATTCGGGAAAGTGTGGGACCCAGCGCAGGGGTTAATAGAAGCATGTTTCAATTTAATGGAGAGCATTCATGCTACTCGGGGTATGTAGACAAGCTGGTCCGAAGCGACACCTTAGAGATTACCTTCGATGGTTTGATATWAAGTATCGGTGTTACCTCATGGATGATAGAACAGGGCATGCCGGTCTCAATCAAATAGGTAGCATAGAATGTCTAGAACATCCAAGTCAACGGGCGATGCTTATTACTGAATCAGGATCATCCAGGCGAGGATGAAATAGAACAGCCTGTAATAGAAAGTTGGAATATTTCAGGGTGTTGAARCGGTAAAACGTACAACAGTGGGTATACAGCGAGAAGGATGCGTTGTTGCTCAATTTTTGTGCCGTCCAGGAAGTTGACAGAGGCTAKAGATCAGAGATGTCAGTGTCAAATTTTAATGACAAAGGGGACGGAACGGTACCCCATATACACCATGCCCACGCTAGCAGAGCAATGGGTGCTCTTATCCAGATGACGCGTACAAAGCAGGAAATTAATGCCGCAACATCCAACGGCGCGATACAATAGCCAAGGACGCATAGACCTTGGAAGAACGATCTAAAACAATTCATTTGAGCCTCTAGCACCAGGATTCTGAGAGTATATCATTACACTCTACCTCCAAGCAACTGKGCAGGTTGTCAGTGTCGCCGAAACAAACTTCCGTGAAAAGTGAAATATACCTTTGCTTGGATAGTGACTGCGAGAGCTCCGAGGGAGCAGATGACGATGACACTGGTAAATACACCCAGGGACTGGTCGGCCGGTGCCTATATCCCGAGCGTATGAGCATCCATAGCATATAAACACCCGGCGTTAATCACATTAATGCTCAACATGATGCCAAGACATAGGCAGAGCAGCAGAGGGCCCCATAGATCCCAATCCCTGCGRTATATTCAATGGATAATATCCAAGCGCGGGTAGGGCAGCATACCTAAGGACTTCTCGACCAGTTGACCTTCTRGGRTACARYACTTGGACGAGTTTTGAATAKATCGACAACAGGTCACGGGCCTGACGAGGACTGGTTAAGAAGGTTCTTGAAACCTGAGGAAGGACACACAATCGTAGCTGTGACGGGTTCATCCAAAGTGTCAACGCCAGTGTACCTGCAGSAATGTGAGGTTCGTATTATGCGGCTAGCTATATAATAATCACCTCGTCTCGACTCGCAGGCCACCAACGGTTTGTCTGGCTGCCGGGCGTTGCGAATTTGATGTAGAACTTCCAATGTTTCCACTCAGACCGGTGTCATTTAATTGCGTAGTCCCGCTTGGGGGAGCTAGTCGCTCGGGTTCGCGCGCCTTTRCTTTGCCTTTGGTCGCGTTCTGAGGTAGCTGCGCAGGGGTTGGGTGYGAGAAGCCGGGAATGGCGTCCTCGTCAAAGTCGTCTTCGTCGTCTAGTGAACGCATTAATAYTAATTATAGCCCTGAGGCAGCCCCATCTCACCGGCCTGGATGAACTGAGAGTGGGCYGAAGTCAAGGGGGTCGTCGAGGGGTCCATGAGTGCAGTACGTTGCTTGCTTCCCTCGCCACGGGCCCTCAGGCTGAGTCACGGTCACGTCAGGGACACTGTGACACTACTTCCCGATCAGGAAGTCTGACGCGTCCCCATGAATTAAGGCGCAGAACATTGGCTGCTCTTCCACACTACTTGCTCTCTACCACTACACACAACAATGGTGAGTGTGGGCTTCTGCAATATGTTCTTGCTCATTAACGACCGCACAGGGTAATGCTCCCTCCGGAATGCCCCCTGGCGATCTCCCAGGCGGAGACAAGGACAAGAAAGACCAACAGCCCCAGAAGAAAAAATGGGAACCACCTCTCCCCACCCGTGTTGGCAAGAAGAAGAGGCGCGGTCCTTCCGCAGCGTCCAAGCTCCCCGCTGTCTTTCCCACAACCCGATGTCGCCTCAAGCTATTAAAGATAGAACGCATAAAGGACTACCTATTAATGGAAGAGGAGTTCGTGCACAACCAAGAACGCTTGAAGCCAGAGGCTACGAGAGAGGAGAAGAACGAGGAGGACCGGTCTAGGGTTGACGATCTACGGGGTAGTCCTATGGCTGTTGGCACGCTGGAGGAGATTATTGATGATGATCATGCTATCATCAGCACGGCGTCAGGACCTGAGTTTTATGTGTCTATTATGTCCTATGTGGATAAGGACTTACTCGAACCTGGCTGCCAAGTGCTTCTGCATCACAAGACTCAGTCAATCGTTGGCGTACTCCAGGATGATGCCGATCCAATGGTCAGTGTCATGAAGCTCGACAAGGCGCCAACAGAGAGCTATGCAGACATTGGTGGGTTGGAGCAACAAATCCAGGAGATCAAGGTACAACACTTCCCTATATTCTCAACCCCGGACTAATTCATGTTAAGGAATCCGTTGAACTACCCCTTACACATCCCGAGCTGTACGAAGAGATGGGCATTAAACCGCCCAAAGGTGTCATTCTCTACGGTGTCCCAGGGACAGGAAAGACCCTCCTGGCGAAAGCAGTRGCCAATCAGACATCTGCCACCTTCCTACGCATTGTTGGATCAGAACTCATCCAGAAATACCTTGGTGACGGCCCCAAACTTGTCCGTGAGCTATTCCGCGTAGCCGAAGAACACGCGCCAAGTATTGTTTTCATCGACGAAATAGACGCTATTGGCACAAAACGGTACGTTAATGAAAATTTCCTCATCTTACGTTCTCTCTTCCTGTACAGAGTGGAGACTAACACGCACGTTGGAAATAGATACGACTCAACTTCAGGGGGTGAACGTGAAATCCAACGAACCATGTTGGAGCTCCTAAATCAGCTCGATGGCTTCGATACGAGGGGTGATGTCAAAGTCGTGATGGCCACCAACAGAATCGAAACGCTCGATCCCGCTCTTATTCGACCAGGTCGCATCGATCGTAAGATCGAGTTCCCGCTGCCGGATATCAAGACCAAGCGGCATATCTTCAGGTCACTTACTTCTCTACCTTATTTTTTTTTACGGGTAACACTAACCACCGTTTGGTTTACACAGGCTACACACGTCTCGGATGAGCTTGAATGCCGATGTGGACCTGGAGGAATTTATCACCATGAAGGATGATCTTTCGGGGGCCGATATCAAGGCTGTATGCACAGAGGCTGGTTTGCTCGCGCTTAGAGAACGAAGGATGCGAGTCACGAAACAAGATTTCGCCACTGCACGAGAAAAGGTTGGTACTTTTCCCCTTGCGTTTAGTTTGTGACCYTGGCTGAAAAATGTTGCGCTCCCATAGGTGCTATACAGGAAGAATGARGGCACACCGGAAGGTTTGTATTTGTAGATTCTCTCTTTTTTTGTTTTGTTTTGGCGCTTGTCATGTTTCTCCCGCGTGCAAATACATACGAGCGCGCTTATTTCGAGACCGCCTGCATGAGACGCCCGCCACGCGGTTCACGGATCACACACAGCCCAACCCGTTTATGAATCGGCATCAGCTTTCCGTGTCCGTGTCTCAAGGAAATTACGGGCACACCTTCTCCCGTCAAGATCTCCCGAGCGCGGAACCTTATCATCTGGAAAAATAAACTTTTAAGCTCGCCCGTTCGAGAATTCATGTTTTGTTCTTGCGCGATTAAATCCAAAGCCAAAGAAAAAAAAACAAGTGATACTCGTTACGACACTTTATTTCAAGTCAAATGGTCCGGAGTAAAAGAACTATACACATTATAATGCGGTCAAAATGAAGATTTAAARTACTATGGCATATGCCAGAGTCCCATACCCGTGGGAGAGCGTCCGTACGAAARCATAGGTGTAAAAGGGGTGCAGGATGTTGTAAGTCTATGGGGTATTTATCAAAAACCTCCGTGAGAAATGTATAGTGAGTAATGCAGTTTAAAGGCAGTAAAGTATGCAAGAATTTGAACGTTTAGATGGTGATTAGATGAAATGCAGAGATGAGACAGTTCGTAAAGCAGAAGGATGATTTAGCAAGCCAGTGATCTGCACTCAACTTGAACGTCAATTTCCATGAACTAGCAAGGAAGTAGGAACCCACCTCAACCATATTCTCCCCCCTCCACTCCGATCCCTGACCAACTCCCACTCTCTCGCTCCCAAGGGTAAAACTCGACCGGCGAGCGCATCCGACAACATCTGTCGTCCCTCACTRGTTCCCTCCCCCTCTAATACCCATTCCCCGAGCCACCCATCACCGATCTCCTCCTCCGGAAGAACTACTTCCCTCAATAGSTGYCTATGCCTCACAACCCTCGCGGTCCAGGCCCATTTTCTCACCTCCAGCCAACCGTTGGCTGATTTAGTACTTCTCACCCGCCCGGGTACATTTACCAATCTCAGCTGCGGTATCTCATCTGTCACGGGTGGGAATCTCTCGATTAAGAACCGAAAGTTCCCATTGTACCCTGAGAGTGAGGCGGCAGGCATGATATGAGCGTAATAAAACGGCGAGGGGAGGCTAATCGGATTGTCGATAGGTAATATGCCAGGAGGAGAATACGGCTCAAGGCACTGCCCATTGAACAATAGCCACTTCCTCGAGTTGTTCCCGTTTCCATTTGCACTACTTCGGTACCCAGACCTAGGAGGGCTGGTGTCCCAGCCGCTGTCTTCCTCAGTGTCCAAGGAACTATCATCCGACGCGGGCGGAATGTATCCGAGATTGCAAATGATGTCCCCAACGCTAAGATGTTCCCATAAGCCTGCCTCGATGAGGTGATTCTCGCAAAGCAGTACACTTTCGGAATCTACTTCCATTTTAGTGCAAGGGACGAAGACTCGGAGGACAGGCGCGCGAACACGAGAAGTGGACAGGCTGAGGTCATGTGGGGATGTCATTCGAATAGGAAGGGGGAGAGATGTCGACATGAGAGGGGGCGTGGATGGCGTGCTGCTGGAATTACTACTTTGGCCRGTCCGCGGAAGAAGGGAGGTGGAAGTAATTGGGCTCCCGGAAATCGAAGAGTCGCTCGAGACATTGAGGGAGGCAAATCGCCTATGAGGTTTCTCGAGTTCGCCGAGTTCAGAGACATAAGAATAATCCAAATTGGGCTGGTGGCTGGTGCCCTTCCGCCATGCACTAGAATAGAACCTGAGCGCGCGTGGTTCTTCTGGCGGTGGTGGCGTGACGGAGGGATGCTTGAAAAGGGAACGCCTACGGACATGTTTRGGCGAGTCACCWAATGGGTCAATATTGTTGTTTATCGAGATCATAGATGAAAGACTGTCAGCAGAAGGCCGGACGGCATGGGTGATGCGAAATGGATGCGGCAATAAAGGATCATCAATGGATTTCAGTTTGACGGGGAGGGAGTGGTGCTTAGAGCGCTTAGATAGCGCCGGGAGGGCGGCAGGGACATGATGTGATTTGTGAGGCTGTTGCTGTTGCTGTTGGTCTCTGAGGTAAGAGAGAGGGGCGGGGAACGTAAGTTGGTGGGAAGGCGAATGAGGGGAAGGGACCCGGCGCGATTTGCGAGAAAAGTCTCTGGGTTCTAGCGGCAAGGAAGCAGTAGAGCTGTGAACAAGGGCTTGGAGAAGTAAGACGAAGCGAGAATGGGCCCGAGCGAGTGCGGTTAGTTTGATGGTGATGTAATTGTCTTCGAGAGTTGGATACAATGCCGTTAGGATTCGAAGGGCGTGCATCGGGTAGCGGTGCAGAGGCAGGCGTTGGGAGATCACTACCAACGGACACGAGAAGAGGGTCAGCCGAGTAGSAAGGAATGCAAAGAGCAGGAAAGACGCACAGAAGAGGTCAAGGTCGGATAGAGAGACAGGCACGTCGTGATAGTTGGCCAACTCGCGGAAGCACAGGGCATCGGCATAGCCAGGCACGAAACGCGCCAGAACAACGTCCCTGAATTCGCGAGTGCGAAAAAGCGAGCGGCAGTCTTTACACGTGTTGAGAAGGGAGAGCAAGTCTGGCCAGTCGAGGCGCGCAAGGAGGACAGCAAGGACGCGGGGGGATTTGAGAAAAGCCAGGAGGATGTTCGGGGCAGAGGTGGTGGTGGTGGTGGTGGTGTTGGTGTTGGTGGGCGGGGGTCGGAAGGAAGAAGGGGGGGGAGGACGGGGAGGGCGCCTAGCATTCATGAGGAGAGGCATGGAGGGGAGGAGCCAAGCGGAGAGGAGACAGACGCGGTAATTTAAATATCCATTGGAGAGACAGAGAGGAGATTTCGGCCATTAATCAGCCCACGTGCCTCCGCAACCCCCCGTGCGAACTTTCTCTCTTTGTCTCACACATCCTTCCATGCCGCCCCCGCAGGTAAATACCCTTTCCGCTCCATTGGCCGTYTAGCGTCCCTCACCCGCTCCAGGTTCGCGATCTCGAGCGCGAGGTTTTCGGAGGTTCAGACTCAGAATTCTCCACAGACGACGACGAAGGTCGGTCGCCCCTCTCCGTCCCACCGCATATCCGCTAACACACCTTCCCCCCTAGACCTTCATCTCCAGCGCCCGCCCCCGCAGCAGCAACAGCTACAGAGGTCCCCTCAACGAGATGTACCAGAGTCGTCCGGTGCCGAYTCGGAAGACGAYTATGTCCACCAGAAGCATGTCATAGGCAAGGCAAAGAAACGCACTCCGGGGAGCAGGAAAAAGCGCGATGACGGAGAAGAACGCCAAATCCAACGCAAGAGAAAGAGAAAGGTCCCCATTGAGACAGACTTGAGCGAACTACCGCCAGAGCAAGGTCCGTCTTGACACCCCTCTGGCCATGGTTTGTGTCTTTATCCCCGCTATCCAGCCTCCAAGCTGCGCCTTGACATGCAAATCGAGGCCATCTTGAAACCAAAAAAGGCTTCTCGCCAGCGCAAGAAAAAGAACAACGAGGAAGTCCTGGATAGCTTTGCTGACGATGAGGTGGCACGTCTCCGTGAGGCCATGAATAATGCAGCAGACGAGGACATCCGTGCGAATAGTGAGAAGCTTCCAGCCACGGGCAAATTGCGGCTTTTGCCCGAAGCGATGGAAACTCTGCGAAAGTCAGTTCCATCAATTCCCATTCACATGCCTCAATCCGCCCGCCTTCTTCTCCCTCTATTCACTACCCTGCATGATGAGTCTGACCCATATATCCCTTCTATAGGGCTTCCCTGGCCCAATCCATGATTGATAATAATCTTCTCGAAGCAGTCAAAAGGTGGCTTGAGCCTCTTCCTGATAGGTCTCTGCCAGCTCTCAACATCCAACGCGAACTTTTCAACTCGATCCGCAAAATGGAATTCATCGACACCGCCGTCCTCAAAGAATCCGGCCTAGGCCGCATAGTCTTATTCTACACCAAATGCAAACGCGTCCACCCTGACATGTCCCGCATCGCCGATGAACTCGTATCCACATGGTCACGGCCCATCATCAAACGTTCCGCCTCCTATCGGGACAGGGTCGTTCCTGTCGCCGCTAGCGGAGATGGTGGCGACACCCAGCACAGAGAGAGACTGAAYGCCATTCTGGCTCGTGCAAGGGAAGAAGACAAGACTCGTGTCAGAAAGAATGCGGTCATGATTCCCCAACGTGAATTGGGCACTTACACCGTAGCGCCCAGATCCAACACGGGTGTATCGAGGACAAATATGAGTGTCGACGTGGAYATTGAGAGGAGAAGAAAGAACGCAGAAAGACTAAGGAGCCTGACAAGAAAGGTGAATCCGAAGTGATTCGATGGTGTACTCCTATTCCTATTCCTGTGTATATATGGAAAGCAATAAGCATTTTGCTGCCAATGCCCCCTCGACGCTGTCTGCCATTCACAGGTTCTTTGCGCCTGGCTCCTAACATCCATGTCCAACTAAGTACCCCTGCGGAGATGATTGGTGACAAAATATAGACACAACCAAATGCGGGTCTCGGCGAATTGCTGCTGCAGCCTCTTGCTGTTGAATACGTTATCCTTTATGTGAGTTTTTTTTTGGGTGCAAACGGCTGTTGTGATGCACTACATGTGCTACTATATGTGGCTTCCTGAGCTGGCTCGCAAGTCAACAATCAACCTGAACGGGTGTATTTACACAGGAGCACCGAGCTTTTGCAGCCTTACTTGTGGAGCCTGTGTACCCCTAACCGAGTGCGGTAGCAATCTCAACTGAAGAACTTTCCTTCTGAGAGGGACTCCTTATGCGCAATTTTAAGGTGGCTAAGCCATAKCCACATGTAGCGGCAAGGAAGTCATCTGGTCCGGTCTCAAAGAGGGAGCACCTTGCACGGGTAACCTTTAAACAATGCTATGTGTAAAGTCATTGCACTTATTACTTACGTACCGGCGCGCCTACGCTCTCCAAAACCCCCCCTCTCCTCCCCTTTGACAGTGTGGAGTATTAGTTTAGGGATATACGTCATTTTGGTCCATGGAGAACCAGCGATGCACAGCGTAACTGTGTTTATTTTATTTTATTTTATTTTTAAAAAAGCGGTTGGAAACCGTCGTGATCTCAACGTTCGTAGTCAATCTGACCGCAGTCGGGGCTGGTTGAGTGTATATATATAGTCGGCAACGGGTAACTCAGGTATTTGAAGGGTCTCGTCAGCCCTATAAGTAGGCAATAGTGCGAAGTGGTGTATTGTAYGKWMYTWAWKGRRG
>JAECYV010000007.1:158730-224310 GCA_023014305.1 Lepiota subincarnata
TYYYYTTKGRRSCCCCGGGRCTTCGTGAGCGTGGRTGTAAGCCGGGGAGGTGGGCTCGGTTCCGTTGGCGATCAGCGGAGGCTCTTCAGCAGTGATACGTATCTGTTCTCTTTATGAACTGGTCACGAGAGAAGAACGATATCTTAAAAACTCCAGCTGGGGGTGGAGAGTGGAGACTGAAAGGTTATGCGTACGTACATGTATATATGTACGGTACAGTACATAGTTCAACCTGGTGTGGGCGCTCGCAGGRTTGATCATGGGTCAGGCAAACAATTAGGCCTAGCAACAACACCCTTGTGAAAGATTAGGGGATTGCCCCGAGGACCTTTTGATCGTCTGGGGACTCGCGAACTTGAAAGCTGCCCCACGTGAACTTCTACTCCGAAAACGTGGGGACATCCCAACTTCTGATTGGCTATTCTTCACGTGTAGCAGATTTATTCCGCGATAATCATCTGATCATTGCTCATGCAACCAGAATGACGGGGGCGTCGTAGTTATTCTAAACTTGTGGACACATAGAGGGGGGGGGCAGTTTATTAGGCGCTTAGGGAGACCAGGGAAAGCGCTATGCTCTCCCGGAAAAAGGCAGGAAGGCACGAATAGTGGAAGCTTTTCTGGGACAATGAGGGAAGAGAAGGGTCTAGTTGACTTCTGGAATCTGGTATTGTGTTACGCGAGAGGGCACGCTGCAGAACACGTTGCAGCGATCCTTGGGTTGTGATGGACGATAAAACATGGGATGGGAGGGGGGTGCAATGCTACGCTGGGTGGAACAAGAGAGGACGTGTGTGCAATTTTACCTCTGGAATACTGAGCAAGTACAGGCTGGTCAAGAGGGAGTAGACAAGGTGCAGATCTAGGCGATCGGATCTTTGGGATGATGATCAGGGACTTGTCGACGGCGGAGTGTGAAACGGGKKKTTWWTTKSSGGKWWTTKGGGSYKGARKKGGGGGGGGTTTACCGCCAGGCCAAGTGTGCGAGTTAATCTCTGTTTGTCGCTGTGCCCGGCGTCCAACCCGCTCCCAGCTGCTCGTTGCTCAAGGCCGTTGGCGCCGCTCGCTGCTTGCTACTCCACCCCCAGCCTATTACTTCCCAGCCTCTCCTTCTACTTATTTTCCCMTCTTCATCTATTATCTATGCAGTCCCGTCGCGCCCACGGCCTCACTCCTCTCGCCATTGTTCTTCCCCACCCGCCTCTTCCTCGCCGCACCTCCTCTCTCCTCTCCCTCAACTCCGCCTCCCCCCGCACCCCGCGCAGCTGTGGGTCTCCGACCTGCTCCTCCATCTTTCCCGTCGCGAACAGGAAGAGTACCGATAGCTGGAATAGCTCCAATGGGCCCGATGACCTTGAATCGGACTGGAAGCCTGAGCAAGTTCTCCTGCTCTCGCGGGTCAGTGACGCGTCCCTTCCTATTTTCCGAGCTCCGGATATTGATTCTTTAATCAGACACTGGACGCTCTTCCCGCTCACCTGGTCACACCCTTCAACGGTCCCATCCCGCCTTCGAATCTGCTCGATAAAATAGCTCGTGGGGTCTCTCAAGCTAAAGGCCCRGTTGATTGGCCCCATTCTCTTCGTGCTACGCGCGTCAAGCTGATCGAGCTCTCCCGTTTACGCGCTAAAGAGCAAGCTGCTGCTGAACAACAGCGAAAAATCATCGCCGAGGAGTCGGAAAGCGCGTTGGAGGACGATGCCAACTATACTTACTTCCAGGGCAGTGAGGGTAAACCCGTTGGRATTGCCGCAAGTACCAGGCGACCCCTCTATCGTCAGTCGAGCATGGACTTCATGAATACAGTTGGCACCGATGTCAATAACAACGAACACCTTGCTCGGTATGTAGTCCCACCAGCCATCCTTTCCCCCCCCCCAAAAGGTTTTGCAATCCCGATGATCAGATTCACTTACCACACAATCTCTGTCGCAGGCTTTCTACACGTCTGCAACGCGCTGAACGCCAAGCAACCCACCACCCGTATCATCGCGCTGCTCGTGCAAACATGCGCTGTACTTCTCCGCCTCCCGCCAGCAACGTCCCATCCTTGATCAATCCTTCCACTCCCAGTTCCTCCACCCTCAACACTCTTTCTTCCTTTTCGTCGCAGCCCCGTGTTTTGCGCCGGACCATATCATCCGTTTCTTCGCTGTCTATTCTGAGCAGCAGCAGCGATGGAGTCCTTCCGAACCCTCGGATACAGCGCCTTATGCGAAACGACACCTTGGCACCAGTGCCTCCACCAAAGGATACCCYAGTCCCTAGTAGAACCGGCATCAAACGTGCGCCTTCATTTAGCGCGCTCGCCCAGGAGTCTAGGCGTGAGTATCTCGCGCATACAACCATCGAGAGTGGACATGTCCGAAATCGTTCTGGCGGGTGCCCCTCATCTGATGAAGAGGAGAAAATTCGTAGCAAGCAAGCGAAGAAACCCAGAAACCAAACGACCCCTGGCACTAGGGCGACGCCACCTCCCGAGTCCTCGGCACCCTCGACTCCCGCTTCTTCACCTGTCGTTGTGAGAAGGAATGCCAAAAGCTCTTCAAAGACCGATGCTGCCCGCCTGGAGGTGAACACAAATAGCCCTATGCTTTCAAGGAGTTCGAAAGRAAGGAAGAACGAAAAGAGCGACGGCAAGGAGAAAATTAGGAAGGAGAACCTTCAGACTTTGGACAGAGGTAACAAGTTGAAACACCCCGCAAAACCGCTCCCGATGAATTTGCAGCGAAATCCAAGCATCTTGGGAGCGGAGCTGCCCCACCTTAAACACTCGCCATTGTCCACGGTCTACGCTATATCCTCCAAAAACAACCACACACACCCCCAATCACCCTCACCTGCTGCTTTACGGATGCCGTCAAGCACGCTGAGGGCGTCGCCGACTCCRTCGCCCTCACCTATCTCAGAGGCTCCCTTTGTCAAACCGACCTTACTGGGTCCTGGAGCTGATCTAAACCTGAGCCCGGCCTCGACTCAGAGGGTCAAGACCTTGCGAAGAGTTCGAAGACTAGCTCCCGCTCGACGTATTTCCTTCGGCAGCCTTGTGCCTCCTGGTGACGAGGCCGACGCTGATGGAGAGGGAGAGGGAGAAGAGAAAGGAGGGCACATCGAACTGGGCAGCGCTTTCCAGCTGCATTGATCACCCTCGCTAGAGGAAGGACGGAGCGAGGATGTGGTCTTTCCAGAGCCCACTCACCCGTCAAGACTGTATTATTATCACACCCTTGCCGCCAATTGTCATCAATACTTTTCACCTACCGCATACACCCACATCCCCTTGTGCATTATATCCGTCTACCCGCACCGCATGGACCGAACACTCACCATACACGCTAGTCASCATTCCATCTTCCGGAACACCCGTTACCGCATTTTTCACCGTCGGAGTTGAACAAACAACCCACTCACACTCTTTAAATTTCTTCAATCGTGAACTAGGATGAAGGCAATCGTATCCTCAATCGTGGGGTGACCATCCCATCGATATCACCAGGTTGTCAATTCGAAAATACCTTCGTCCAACCAGCATCAGCATCCCTCAGAGGCTGCACTCCTCTCGACCCACTGCATATCCCTCTCCTTTCGATCTACTTCCCCCTTCCCCTCCACCCTTGAAAATGATCAATCACTCCCAACAACCTCATCCCATGGAAGGGGGCTCATTTCTTCACCTGAATCAGCGTTGCCGTCTATTTGACATATACCACACTCACTCAATTCATCGATCATCCACTCTTTATTTCGCACCCAAAGGCAGCACATTGTCATTGCATCTGTTTCAGATTTTCGCAGACAACCTCGACAGTGTTGCGCCCTTCAACTTGGGCTTTCACACTCCACACTTCTCTCTGCATTCAGTTCACACTTGTCACATTCCTTCTAAGCTTGCTTTTCTCGATTGCCTTAACCCTGACTCATCTCGGTTGCGCATACACTCTGGTTTCATCGTCCTCACCCGCATAGTACATCGACATGGATTCGTTCGCTTGGACGAGCGTGTAACATCAATTATCGCTTCTCCCCTCCCTCTTTGTTCCGTTTGTTATAATACCGGTCCGGACTCTGTCTCTTTTTCTTTTCTTAACTTTTCGATAAGCCAGCTGATATATAGTTGTCGCTACCCCCGCTCTTTTAAGCTTTTCATCCATAGAGTTCTGGCTAGTTCTGTGTGCTCCTCTCTTCTTGCTCTCCTTCGGTTCTGGTGTGCTGGGTTTTTTTTTTTCGGTAATGAGACTTAGAAACACATTGGTCTGGTGGAACTGCTTTCATTGTTTTCTTCTCTTCTTTGCTCTCTCAACTTCCGCCTTAATGATCTGTTTCCTACGGCGTTGCACGCCTTTGGACCCGATAGATCGAACTGTGTGGAATGTATATATACATATCTATATTTGTATATATATTAACCTCATTTTAGTCGAAGCTTCACTCCGAAGTGGGTGCCGCACGCTAGAAAGTCATGGGAATGACATTGATGTGAAAGCTACTGTGACGGCCTCATTACCCAGACTTCCACCGCCGCCGATGTTCTCCGTTACTCTATCGAACTGATGCCTCGAGGCAACTCGAAGGAGAGGAACCAGGGTAGGGGTGAACTGTTCTAGCCCGCGCCGAGGAAACCCCCCAAGAGTGGTAGGGTTGCCTGCGATATGTCAACATTTTCCACCTCGAGGTGATGGGGGACCCCAACCCTTCTGGCTGTTGTTGGGCCTCCATGTTCTGAGGTTTTTTTGTAACAATCTGGGATCAATCAAAAGCACCATCAAGTAGCCCGTCAGTTGCGTAGCGATAATAACTTGGAGGGGCCATCATTGTAGAAAATGTATTGACTGGAAAGAGCACGATTGATTACCCCAGCATCTACAAAACCTCATTTTCGTTGTCATACCTTGCGACTTTTGATCAAAGTGAGAAGTCTTGATAATCTTATGTAATCCTCCACAATTGACCAAAATACCTCACAATGCCGCTAATATGTGTTCCAACAGAAATTCATTTTGGACATTTTTCTACATTTAGCAGGTTGYAATGTATTTTTTAAGAATTTGAAGGGATTACAATGCAACTCAATAATGTTTGAAGCATTGTAGAATATTGGAACAAAAATGAGAATTTGGTGATGAGGAATGATCGATCGTCTTTCGACACCCCCGACAATGACAAGGGCGTGTTGTACCTACTCTAGGGCAGGCTGGAGTATTGATATCCTTGGCAGCTAAGCCTTGCCCTGACGGCATGTTATTCACGAAATTGGGCGCGTAGCTGAATAAAACTACATCTCCGGTCCCCCCCCCATAGAAGTGTGTGTAGATGGAACGGAATCAGTAGGAGATCGAGCTACAGCCGATAAATTGCCTCAAGTTTCCCCCCCCCCAGACCGGGTGGCTTCGGAATGTCTTCTGAGTGTCTTCTGTGGGAACAACCAGGGATTTTCCCCTGGGGTCTGTGGATTAAAAACGAAAAGAGGAAAGAGTCTGATATATGTGGGGAGATCGGAATATCCATAGCTTTGTGGCTCCAGGGTAGACGAACCAGGCTGGTTCCCGCCTGCGTCATAACCCCAGGGGACGCAGGTATAACCCGCCCCAGCCTTAACTCAAACTCCGATATGAATGAAAGGTATCCAGCGGTGCGCAGGAACTCCCGCGTCGCGCAAATGATTGACAGCCTCCTGTAGCGCCTCTGCAGCGTCAGCCGCAGTTCTACCGCCACTCGCCGCAAAGAGATGTTCATACACAATTCTGGCCACTGTTGGCCCATCGTCGTCATTAATCGACCACAGCGTCGCAATAGCTGTCTTGAAACCGGCAAACAACATTCCTCCAGCCAGATGTAGAGATTCGTTCGACATTGTTGTGTCGCCCATCGCCGTCTCACATGCCGAGAGAAAGACGAATTCTGCGCTAGGCAGAGGCACGCTGATGAGCTGCTTCAAAGATAATTTGCCGTCGTACAGTAACAGGCAGCTGCTCAATGGATCCTTCGCGCCGCCTTGTTGGCCATGACAAGCCAGATGTAGCCATCCGGCGTCAGGTAACTGGGCTACCACCTTCCCCACAGTGGCATTCCTATTGACGAGAGCAGAGACCTCCAACTCTCCAACGCTCTTCTTGATAATTTCGATCTCCCTAATGACACTCGGGAGTGCAGTATACTTGTGATCGGAAGACTCCGATATGCCGACTACCATTAGCCTGGCTTCGCTAGCTGGTTCAAGCTTGCGGTCTCGCCCACGTATTAAACTATTCAAAGTGGAGGTATACGATGGGATGAACTGGTTCGGGGGGCCTACAGCGTGCAAGGGGAAGTAGGTGAGAGGTCCTGTTGGACACCACCAAAGCCTTCCGCCGATAATCCCATTCTACAGGTAGCATCAGGTACATGGTCGGGACAAAAGTCAATCAACGTACGTTTCTCAAGGTATCGTAAATAGGGGAAACGATATTGGTCCATAGCCAATGCAAAACTTCATCAAGCACGATTTGTTCCGCGGTTTTCTGTTTATGTACAATGCGACCTGCACGATCTCTGGCGTGGATCCCAAATGCTGCCAGGACCTTCTTGAGTCGTTGATATTGAGCTTGGAGGACACCCGCGTCTACTCGCCGGAGTCGTAGATGAAGCACGGGCGTGTCGAGGTTTACGATTATGAGCGCATCGCAGCGCTTGAGCGTRCAGCTGATCATCACAACCGGGCCATGAGCTGCCGCTGCCCGCAGCTTTGAAAAGGGGGTGGGGAGGAGGAAATGTTCAAAGCCTGAGAGGGCTCGAACTTGTTTGAGAAGGCCATCTCGTTCCAAGGCTAGCTTTCTCATCTTGTCAGAGGTGGTAGTTGGTATGCTTTTCGGGTTGTCCCCGGATTCCTCGCCCGTAATTGTAGCAATTTGCCGCAGCTCGTAAGATATTCTCTTGAAATCACCTGCGAGGTCGGGATATTGTTGCTCGAGCTGAGACAAGTCTGTCTGTAAATCTAAAAGTTGGTTAAAGGTGATGGACAAGCTCTGTTCAAGAAACTCGACGGCCAACTCGTAGTTGCCGCGAGTGATGCAAGCAACTAGAGCGTTTGCTGCAACGCTCGAAATATCGTATTTAACGAGTGCTTCATGTCGAATGGTGATATTGGTCCCTAGCCACAGTAAAACGGGGAGGATGCCAAATGCATAGGTGTATGCAGGTATAGACTCAGGGGATTGTATGGCGTCAGAGAATACGGCCCACCTCCGAGCAAGTTGCCATTGGTGATCTACGTCGGCGGCCACGAATGTCGATGCACGGTGATAAGCACCGAACGCCAGTTTCTCGAGCTCTTCTTCATGATCAAGTGAGAAAAGCTCTGCATATATCTCTCCTAGTGCCGTGTATCGTTGCATACCGAAGGGATGACCTTCCGGAATGTTAGTTGTCGAGGCCAAGGAAAAATGGAGCGCAGAATGCAAGTCAGCTTCGTCTCGCAGCCAGATGTACCGATTGAAGTATTGCAGCGCCAAATGGTACTGTAGAGCTGGAAGATCGGAGTCCTCCAGCTTTTCCGCTGCCTCGACTGCCGCTTTTTTCCATTTTAATGCGGCATCTCTATTTTCCCGTCCCCCGAAATATCTATAGCGCGTCGAATAGAGCGAGCCCATGGTGCTGTAACAAGCTGAAAGCTCTCGACTGTCTTGAGGAGTATTTTGGATTACCTCCTCCATCGAGGCGGTTGCGCGATCGAGGTCGGTGGTGTCACGGGAGACCTGGACCTTATATTGGTACAACAGGGAGATATTGTGGAGGCATTTCAGGAAGAATGGATCGGTTCTGGGTGTATTCTCGCGGGCAAGATGAGCCCAGTACAGAGCACGCTCCAAATGTTGGATATCGTTGTGCTGACGATATCGTGAGGAGTACAGTATGGAAAGATTATGTTGGTAGGAGTTTAAAACGACATGACCAACGGGGAGCGTAGATACCGCAGATTCGCTTAAATCTACAGCTGTCTCCAAGTCGGAGGAAGAGCCGAACCTGCGATAAAATTCTGAGTACGCGATGGCTAGCTGGCCTTTGAACATGGCATGGAGCCGATGTCCACTAGGCGTGGCCTTGAGTGCGTTCTGAAGGTAATGCAGAGCTTGCTCCAGGTCCGCGGTGTCATTGTCTCTCTGATATCGTCTTAGGAATTGCTGACCAACTATATGGCAGAGATGGCCGAAACGCGGATTGGTCCTAGGCAAAGTTGCGGCCACCTCCAGCGCAACTCGAAGGGCCATATTCAGGTCATCGACTTTAGAGAAAAGATGGTAACGCTCTCCGTATGAAATTGCCAAGCTCATCGACCAAATCATGTGGTTCAGGGTTCCTTCCTTTGCAGCTTTTACTGCGGCATCGTTCAACTGGATCGCACGGTCAAGGTCATCAATGTTATTGCACACGGTTGCACGGGCACTTAGCAGGTTTGCTAAGTATATTTGCCGGACAGGGAGGTGAGGGTTTGTGGCTGGGGTGCTCTCAACTGACGCCACAGCACATCGTATGCCGGACTGTAGGTGTTCCAGATGTCCCGTGGCTGAGTATAGATTATGATACGTAGATGCAATGCTGCTCATCCACCAGACCCTATCGGGATCATCCTCCGGGATTTCGGACAAGACGCGACATTCCAATGCTAACGATGCATTTAGATCCTCCACATTTCCGAGGCAGGAGTAGATGTCGAAATACGAGACAACCAGATTCTGTTGGTGCCAGCGCAAGTCAGAATCATTGGGAGCGACGGTGGCTAGAGCAGACTTCTGAAGCATGATAGCCAAGTAGAGGTCCCAGACGGCGCCTTTTTGGCGGTAGCGATTTCGCAGTGAGACTGCGAGGCGCTGTTGATAATGGGCCAATCGTGGATGGTCGTTTGGAGTCGCCGATAAGGCTAGAAATGAGTAGCGGATGGATTTCTGCAGGTGATTGAATTGTCCCCATCTTTCAAACATATATCGGTACAGCATCGCGAGGGGCGGTGTGAAGAGGCCCCCTATTTTCGAGCACAAGATTCCGGGAATGCTCAAAACATAGGCCAGAAGACGCCCAATCGTCTTTGAGCGATGTCTGACTGCTACCGAATCCATCGTATTCTGCTTCTCCAAGCAGCAAGTATCTGGTGGTGGATGCAGCGAATGTCAGACTCTAGGTTCGTCGCGGTTGGCTTGGAGAGTGTAAGACGCCGCCCACACGYCTCACTGCCTCGTGGAGCGACTGTGCGAACAGGATGGTATGAGGACAACCAGGTTGGTAACAGCTTTGATGCAACTCGTAGGGCGAATGAAAAACATGTAAGCGTAGTGTATTTGAGAAGATCGATGATGCAAATAGTAGTTATAGTGGCTAGGTTTATTGTTACAGTGCACTCTTAGAGATGAATCAAAATCCTCTGAATGCTGGCCACTTAGTTGGTGTAGAGCATAAGAGCCATCCCAACATCTGAACAAGAAGCGYTACCTGTTCCGCGTTCGCAGAATAGACTGTACATTATGCCACCCACAAGGAACAAGGGGATAAATAGCACTTGAAACTCCCCATCCAGCAGGTTGGGGGCGTGTATAATTAGCTCGGAGCGTATGAAGATACATGCTCGTCTAGAATCCATTAAATAATGAATGTGAGGAAACGGCCCGTTCAAATTCCAAAAGAAACACACAATGACTGCCCCACATCCATCTCGTCTAAGGCCGTTTTACCGACAATCTACTCGTCTGCCGCCACCTTTTGAGTTCGTTCACGAATTTCTGCCCTTTTCTGGGCAAGCAGCTCAGCCGCCCGGATATCCCACTGGTAGGCCCAGTATCCAACGTAGCCAAATACACTCATGGCTATGAGATGACCTCCGGGGTCTGGTTGGGTTCGACGAAGAAAACAAAAGGGATGGTCAGCACCTGGGGCTACCCACCTGGACACTGGAAATGCACGCACTTTCGAAGAGGTTCCTCTTTTGGATGCCAAGCTGGCCAAAGCGTGTTACGAGGCCAAAGACAGAAAAACCGACAATGTTCGAGATCAACGACATGGTGAGGAACGCGACGGATGAGCTCGTCAACACCCGTTCAGCTGTCAACCCATAACAGGGCCAAGCAGATTGCACAGCCACCGCTAGATATCGTTTGGGTTCGCTCTTTCTTTCAACACCAATTTCAATTGTCAATGTCGTCCCCAGAAAGCACCGACCCTACCCGCCAGAGCACGGAATTCAAACTTAATATTGCAAGGCAGAAGAAAGAGGATGGCGATCAAGCATTCAAAAGCGGCGAAACACAGCAAGGCGAGCGATGTCACATCCTTGGACCATCCATCACCATGTTGACTCGTGTTGGCAGCCCTTAGAGCCTACCATGAAGTGAGCACCTTTATAGTGCTTTATGCCGTTTTGCTCAAGCCCGTTAGGCACTTCTTTTTCTGCAGGGGCTAGACAAGTACGCCCGTAATTCATCAATCACTTGGACACGACTTATATTTTTGATGACCATCCTAGGGCCGCTCTACAAAGTCTTGGAATTACTCAGCCGCTCACTTCGACCAGCGATACTACAAAGGATCCGAAGGAAAAGGAGCGTACGGAGGTCAGTAAATTGAAATGTTCTCAAAAAGCGCTTCCACCCACAGCTCTATATCAAAAGGTGGATGAGATTATTGAGAAAGTCTACGCTAATATGGCTGCATGTCATATTAAAAACCAGAATTGGAAGCGCGCCGTAGAGACCGCAGAGAAGGTTCGCGATACTTGGAGTCATTTTCGGGGACCTACCTGACATTTTACCACTGCGTCCTAGGCACTGCAGAAAAACGAGAGCAATTACAAGGCCATGTTTCGAAGAGGGAAGGCGCTCGGCGAACAAGGCTTTTTTGAGAAAGCTAGCAAGATTTTGGAAGAAATCAAGACTAAGAGTCCAGCAGGTCCGCCTACATCCTACTTTGATGTCGGTAGTACTGACCTTGAGCTACAGACGCCGCAGCTGCAACGGCAGAGCTTGCGCGACTAAAGCTTATAGATGATGAGCGCGAGCGGGCTCACAAACAGAAGTTGAAAGGTAAAAGGCCCTTGATGCTAAAGGGGGCATCAACTTACCACTGCCCCACCTACTAGGTTTCCTCAATAAGAAGAAAGACGAAAAACCAACCACACAAGATTAGGATGTAGCGCAGTTACGCAGAGAAGATGGCATCCATGCCTTAATTTTCCTCCATCTTACCCTCAACCACCAGATAGCATATCCTCATTTCGCCTGTCCGTGCTAACGAGCCGTCTTACCAACATAATAAAATACATTAATATTCTGAATCGGGCAACTTCTCAAATTTGCGCGAGCTTTGCAACTTCAGTATGAACAAAATCCTCCAGTTTGAAACCACCCTCAGGGGCCCCGATGACCCCAGCTTCCTGCAAAACTCTGATCTTTGATGTTGGAAGCACGAATTAAATACAGCCAAGAAAGCGTACCCAAGTGTGTCAAAGAGTACTTTCGCCGATACCTCCTGACAATCGGCGAAATAATCGACAGTATCTAACCACGCCTGGGTAGATCGCAGGTCCAATCTTCGTTAGAACAGAGACAGGGATTGTGATGTACTTGTTGACACATACCTTGATGTCCTTTTCCGGATAACCGAATTTAGCTTTGATGAAGTCGATGCTGCTCTCCATGCGGTTCTCAGGAGAGTTGAAGTTTCGAACATGGGCAGTCAACTGGCCAAGGAAGGTTCGAAGGGGACCGACCTGAGCTCGTTCGGGGTGTGCCGCAATGAGCCAGGAGGGCCATGGGGTCGGAACAGATCCAATCTAACCGCCAGATGCGATTAAAAAGAGAAAGCCTCAAGACATCCTCGTGAAGTCAAAACTCACGAAACGGACGTGTCCAGCGTCTGCGTGGGGCTTCGTGGTGAACCATTCCCACATGAAGGCACTGGTGGATCCGTCATTCACGGAATCGATCAATCCATTGATATCGATGTTCACTGTTTTTGCCTCAGTATTTCCATCCTGCAACAAAGAAATTAAACTGACCTTGAAACTGGAGGTTACTTACAGGCCAACCCTGTTGCAGAGCCAGGACGTATGCCATTGTATGGCTGCCGCTATTAATCAATCTCTGGTGAGATTCTCAGGAAGCCAGTTTCAAAAGGTGGTCAAAAATCACCTGCCATACCGCGAGATCCCAATTTTGGTTCCCTTAAGCTGGGCGATGTCTGTGTACTCTGAGTTGGCTCCAGTAATCACGGCCCTAGCAGCGGTTGTCTACACAGACATCGATGATTGATCTAGGAGGTCGCACCAGTTCAATGGAGTGGAAACATAGCTGCCGACGAGTTTGTAAGCCTTTGAGCCATTCGCTATTCCGGAGATCAGGGGATCGGTCAAGGCGCTTGAGAAACGATATTCAGGCATTCTTCGGGCCGTGGATAGGCTGGACGATGAAAACCCTCACATCGCAACGTCGATTTCGTCATTGGTCAGACGGGAAATGAGCTGCCCTGTTCCACCTGACCAGGACCGGGCATGAGTGGAAATAGTGATGTCTCAAGAGATTGATCTTCACTTGGACATTCGACAAGGGTAAAGGTCGCCTCCTTGTCCTCCTCTGCGAACTGAAGGAGAGGGGACAAGAAATGTTCCCGAACTAAAGGAGAACGTTCCATTCACCTTCGGGAGTTAAAGGGCTGTTGCTCACCATATCCAATGCGGAAGACCATGTTGAATTGCTGCACAGACTGGTTTGAGAGCGTGAGGCTCCCAAAGATCAAATGTGATGATGACTCATGACGATGATCCGTATGATGGCATCTGCTGTGCAGTATGTAACCCCAAATTTCTCCGGGGCCGGGGACTCGCTTTGGCCAGAGTACGAGCGCGAAGTTCGAACAGCCGACATCGCATTGCCACGGATTCGGTTAAGTTGCAACCGACGCGGGAGGCAGTGCAACTGTCCCTCATGAGAAACGCCCCAGCCTCAAGGTAAGCTTCTTAGATTTAAGAAGACGAGTAAGTCAGGCTGACGACACATCAACCCTCTTCATTCGCGATGCCTTTCTGGGATCTCGCCAGTAAACACAAGAGAAACGCCGCAAGTCCTATATTATCCCCTCCACCAGCCGCTGTTCCTCGCATTAGACCGATGCTACCGACTGTGCCCCGTCTAACCCCACTGCAACACCAACATCCTTCGTTGGCTCCACCCGCAACAAAGATCCGACTCTCGATCCTTGCCACGGCCATGATCGACGCATTGGGGGGCCCGGCTGAGTTCCAACTTCGATCCAGTTTCGATCCAGTCACAACCATGATACCCAACAGCAACTTCAATCTTCCGCCAGGAGTATGGACAGATGATACTTCGATGACGTTATGCCTAGCCCGTTCCCTCACTCGGTCGCCGGATGCGGTGGATGGCTTTGATGAAAGGAGCCAGCTACAGGCTTATTGGACTTGGTTTCACCAAGGCGAGCTTTCTGCCGTTGGGTGGTGCTTTGATATTGGAAGCACGATAAGGCGTGCATTACACATTTTCCAGATGCAGCGGAATCGATCAATGGAGGAGATCCTTCGCATCATCCAGGAATCCATGGGCGGGAACGTGTTTGCGGGAAACGGGAGCTTGATGCGTGTGCTTCCTATTGGCCTCGCATACTGGAGGGATGAGAATCGGGCGCGAGCCTATGCAGCGAGGAGTAGTCGTGTGACACATCCGAGCCCGATTTGTGTTGAGGCTTGCGAAGTTTGGACGGGAGCGATCGTCAAGATAATGCGAGCTACATCAGGGAAACATCAGCTCTCCAAGTTGGACTTGCTGGAATATTTTGCATTATACCCATATTCCAACGACAAGCTTCGGATGGCGCTGACGGTGCCAGCATCTGCATCGCCACTACCTTTGGATGCTAGCTTAGCGGAGAGGGAAGGCTATTACTGGCTTCGCCATCCACTCCTCCAAAAAATCGCAGCTGCCAACAAGCCAGGGACACACACAGAACTGCCCGAACTTCCCTATCCAATGCCCTCTGATTTGGACGTCCCATCATCAGGGTTCATCCTGGATTCGCTTGTTGCTGTACTGTATTGCTTCATGAGCACGCAGACATTCGAAGAAGGCGCACTGATGGCTGTCAATATGGGAGATGATGCAGATACGGTTGGAGCGATTTACGCTGGCCTAGCAGGTGTGTGGTATGCGGAGACGGAGATATCCGATAAATTTTGGAGCGAAAAAGTACTTGCATGGAAGGGGGCACTCGCGAAGAGGGACTTGGTGGAGCAGATCGCTGACGAGCTGGCCACGTTTAGCGAGGGGTTGGCAAAAAGTTCTTGATATATTATTGTACTCGTATCTATGTACCACCTGTAATAGTGTCGGCAGTCAGCTTTGAACATTGCGGACGAGTCGATTAGACAACTGTTCAGGATAACTAGGATTATTGAATGGCACACAGTGGCCACCCTTGGGGCAGCATTCGTGGACAATAAAAAGGTATCATCACTGGTGGGGGAGAGTGGACCGCTGAATGACTCACCACAGGTTGTCCTCATGATGGTGGTGATCACCACAGCAGGAGTCACAGACTGCGTGGTGGTCACAGACGCGCGAGGTAACACCCTCGTGACCTTCGCGACGCCTGCTCAATGAGCCCTCTCTTAATGACAGGCTCAGGCGTGCGCGGACGGCTGCCCACAAAAGTCATTTTGGATAGCCATTACCGCGTCACGGTAGATCTACGCTCATACCTGCTTGCAATATTCGAAGAAGAGCCAGGAACTAGCGGCGTCGAGAACCGTTTCTTGCCCACCGACTCTGACCCACAGTGGTATCGCCACCTCATTGAGAGTACCTATGTTGCCATCAATCATAGGCCAGAGACTCGGCTCAAATACGAGGAGCCTTGTATGGGAATGGACGGTGTAAGTATCTGTTCACTAGCCTCAGGTTCAGGATCTGACCTTCGCCTAACCTAGGCAATCAAACGTGCTCAACAAATTCTTTTCCAGATGAAAGGCTCTAAACAGAACGTTCTGAAGATGGGATATTACTCTCGCAAGGTATGCTACCATCGAATCTTGATCAGAGGCAAAAACCCATCAAGACCAGAGAGGAGATGGTGTTGTTAACACCATAGTCACCGGGCTGCTTGGGCCAGATTGGGAAATTCTACTACAGCGGTCCGTCATGCTGCTTAGGACGTGAACAAGATCGCTGACAGGCATACCGCTCAATTAGGGTAGGCATTGCAATTGTGCTTCACTTACTGGTAGAAACGTCTATCTTCGTTTCTCTTCCAAACGGGTGCCTGTGCCAGATGTCAGGCGAACCTCTATACTTTACTCGAGTGCAGACGGATCTTTCAACTGAAGCAGTTGGGAAGAATATAAAACGTTCTGCCTCTCACATGGACAGTCCCATAGATGGGGCGGCGCCGAAGCGTCGGAAGCTTGGAGCTTCGGGACAGCATCAAGGCAGCCGGCAGACGGGTCCAGCGCAAAAGTGAATATCTTGTTTCTTTTTATCTGCAAACGAACTTATCCCGTATCAGACTCGCTTCGATTTCAATTATCCGCGCCAGAATGTTCTACGCGCGACCTCACTTTATTCCAAAGGCAAACAAGATCGTGATAGGTCTTCCTCTTCAACGTGAGCTAAATAGTCCTCATAGATTTCCCTTACTAACTTTCGATTTCTAAAGATGTCTTCAACATTGATAATAGGGAGGGTACTCGTTACCATCGCAGAACAAAGGTAGACTCAGCTATCTGCTATCAGGAGGAGCCTAGCGCCAAAGAACAAGCCCTAAAAGCTCGACATGCTTTACGGTACATCTTTCCACGACAGCACGGATTGAGCAATCCTTTCCAGTCAGCATGCCCGTCTTGGGCTTTCGGGTATAAAGATTACACAGATCGTGAAGATGAAATCAGGGTTCGTTTCTCAATTATTTATCCTACTTACATTGTAATCCAACGGAAGATCAGCGGGCAATAATATCGGGAACCCACAAGAGCACTCCCAAGCGGTTAAAGGATATCCTGCCTCTCGTTGATAAGATGTTATGGAGACATACGAAATGCCCCTATAAGATGTTATTTAATAAACTCTGTCCTTCAAAGGTACGATATATCGAATACATGCCATTTGGCCTGACCAATCGGCCCTCGTTTCACAGATCAACGTGGAAGCCAATGCGGGGCTCGACGAGACGACTATCTTAGTATGTATATGTATCGTTCGCGCGGCGAGAGGCTTGGAACTGATTAATTGTAGGAATGGATGTCAGAACGGTCAATCCAGATAAAAACGCAAAACACTGCCGAGACCAGTGAGACATCTGTATCGTTTGGGGACACTAGCCTTTTCCCAAACTTGGGAGGCCAAACACCTAAACCGCGTTTTGCCGACTTTGCCTGTTCTTATGTTGAGGCATGTAGACACAAGCCTATTGATGCTTATCAGGGAAGGGACTAACCACTATCAAAAGGTTTACCGTTATGTTGCTATCATCACAAAGGCTGTCATCCCGAAAACATTTTGGGGAAGCAGGAAGAATTTCAGAGTTATCATGAACTGTAGGTCTTCGAAGGCCCGCTTCACGCAACCGGGAGTCTGATTGCTCCAAGATGTCAAGGATTTTATCACTGGTCGTCACTATGAAACGCTGAGCTTGCACAACGCTCTTCAGGGATTCAGTACCTCAGATTGCAGCTGGCTGATCCCTCCAGGAGCCGGCGCCAGACAGCAACATCGCGTCTCCGTCACCGACGCTTTGAAACGGAGAGAGTTATTAGAAGAATTTCTCTTTTGGTTTTTCGATTCTTTTGTGTTGCCCTTGATCAAGGTAAATCTAAGTTCTCCGCTGGGCCGCCCACACTTGACTGCCATCGTTTAGACTTCTTTCTATGTAACCGAATCCTCGGCTTTTCGCAATCAAGTCCTATATTTCCGACAAGATGACTGGGTGACGCTATGTTCACCACTGGTGGAACGCCTCAAGTCCTCCACGTTTGAAAAACTATCCCAGGTGACTTTAGTTGCTTTGTCTAGTCTTTTGTGCTCAAACAGTAGCAGCCCGAGGCAGCCGAGATTTTGCGCCAGCGTCAACTCGGATTTTCATTTGTGCGCCTCTTACCAAAAGAAACGGGCGTTCGGCCCATCGTCAACCTTCGAAGAAAGCAACATGTTAGTTATGCCCGCTGCACCATTTATCAGGTTTTTCACGCACGACCCTGTCATAGGAATCTGGAACATCGATCAACAGAATCCTTGAAACCACCTTTCATATCCTCACCTATGAGAAGGTAAAATCACATTCATTAATACCCGGCTCTCGTGGCCTCACCAGCGTGCCGTAGAAATACAGGCCTGAATTAACTGGGGCATCCGTCCGGAGCGCAGATGAAATCTTCACTCGGCTCAAGAATTTTAAATCACAACTTAAACGAGATAAATTTGGCCGTCTGTGAGTATCTCGAGAGATGCGCAGAATCTGCGTTTGTAAACATATTCTCAGGCCGAAATTATACTTCGTGAAGGTGGACGTGCAAGCTTGCTTCGACACTATTGATCAAGGGAAACTTTTGGATATCATCAAAGAGCTAATATCGAATGTTCGACGTGATAACTCATTATACCGATACACTTATTGAATACTTTTTCATCAGGAGTCCTACACAGTTCGTAAATACGTACAGATCCGACACGCTGGCAATCGTGTCCAGAAATCCTATTCGAAGAAGGCGTACCCCAAAGGTATTGCATTGCATCATCCGACTGACTTCCCCGTCGGACTGAGCAGATATTTTCAGAACAAGACCCACATTTCTTCGATATGGCTATGGAACTTGCCAACGCTCTACGACATACAATTTTCATTGATCAGGTGCATAACTAACGACTTGCCACGATCCTTGGCTGACATTACAAAAGGGCCCACCATCTCAAGCAACGAAAGCAAATGTGCTTCAACTACTCAATTCACACATCATGGATAATATTGTCAAGGTTCGCCCAAATGGACACACTTCGCGACTACTACTTATTTAATGCAGATCGGAAAGGATTACTATCGTCAAATTGTCGGCATTCCTCAGGGATCCGTATTGTCTTCATTGCTTTGCATTTTCTTCTACGGCGACCTCGAAAAACAGTTTGGGTCCTACATGGATGGCCAAGATAGTGTAGGTCGGAGCCCGTCGATTCGAACACTTATTGATTCCCTTGCAGACCCTTCTCAGAATGATTGACGACTACTTGCTTATTACCACCAACGTTTCCAAAGCAAAATCTTTTCTTGACATGATGAACCGAGGTGGGTTACTGTCTGTTATGCGTTTCGCAGCTGACGGGGTGTAGGGCATGACGAGTACGGATGTTTCATATCCAAAGAAAAGACGATGTCCAATTTGGACTACGATCACCAAATCACGAATGTGGTCGACTCGCGGACGCGATGTGAATACTGGGTACTTTCCCAATACGTCCAATATTGACCCTCTACTAGGTTTTCTTTGGTGCGGGTACGCGATCGACATGAAGGACCTTTCTGTGTCCGTTGATTATACCCGGTATCATGGCATCAGTACGTTTCGCGATATCCGTCGATGAAAAACTTAGCCTAAACATTCATCAGACCTATCCTGTACTTTGACTGTCTCTCGAGGACGTAACCCCGGCACTGCCTTCGTTTCGAAGATGCTCTTGTGAGTTTTCCGGCTACTCCCCAACATCTTTCACTCAGCTTTCATGATGCAGACTTGCCAAAGCCCGAAGCCACGTCATCTACTCTGATGCAGAACTGAACAACAAACGCGTCATTAATTTGAATATCTATCAAAACTTCTTACTGTGCGCGATGAAGATGCATTGCTATCTTCGCGATTGGGACACTAGGAGTCGTGTGCGTGCTTGCTTCATCAGGGGTGTGTATGCTCGCTGTTTTTTTTTGGGATTCTGACTCATGTTACGTTACGAAAGACACAGTACAAAAGATGATAGCTTACGCATGTACTTCATTGCGCTCACAAGCGAAACGGAATGGCTCAAGGTCCAGTCATGATAGCTACCTCGTGAAGAGAGAAGTGATTTCATGGTACGTGCGGGCTACTGACATGAGACGCGTCGAGTAAATTAGAACACAATTCAGGCTCGGATACCATGCATTTCGCGAGGTCTTTTCCAGGAAACCGACCCGGTACCAGTTACCACTCAAGTGGCTCAAATCAGAGCTGAACAGCACACGATATCGGAATTACCACCGGCGATACGACACTATAATTAGAGATGGCATGCTTGGGATGCGTGAAATTGTTCATTAAATAATATTGGCAATAATATGTCGGAGGCCTTGTTCTGTAGTACCTGTGTTAAATACCCACCTAGGGGGGGGGCACTTACGAATGTACTGGATTAACGTATATGTTGTTGACTCGGGCGGACAGGATAGTTTAAGCCCTAATTATGACCATTAGGTCTTATATCACTCACTACTAATCGACAATCGTCGATTGTCTGTAACGTCATGTGGCGAATTGAAAGTGCCACGATCTTGATAGCCAGGTCTGTTCTGTTACGGTACCCCGATGACTATATTACCGTCATCAGACAGATCCCAGCGATACTGTACATACGACACCGGAATTTATGTTATGACACCTTAGCTCGACCCTATCGAAGATTTGCCCGTTTGATTGTTTGCCATCAATCAARGTATCGGAGGTTTCGGGACAAGATTCTATTGTACGATATACCATACATAGGCGTGCTCAGACAATATACATTTAAACACTTTAGTTAACTTCTACGAATACGATCTACAGACACTGGCTGTAGAACGCGTTGAGGACTGTGCAAGTCGATCCGCTGACACAAGCGGTAGGTCCAGCCCAGCCTTGACCACCGCTAAAAAAATTGCATCAGTTACCGCATTCCATTCAGAAGGACAATCTTTGCTTACCATTGACCGTACCTGGTCTGGGTCGAAGCGGGGGGTGCAGTAGTACTTCCACCACCGGGAACAGTGGTAGTGGGAGGGTTGGTGCCAGTACCAGTGTAAGTAGTGCCGATGTCTCCAAATCGGATGTTGGAGTAGGTGACAGAAGCGTTGGCGTTTGCAGTCTCGACATCTTGGGGTGCACCGGAAGTGGTGGCACAAGTGCCGCGAGCAATACCGGGTTTGCTGGCGTCAGCAGTGGTCGGGTAGTTGGAGTCGAGCCAGAGCATGTTGACGGCGTGGTCGTCCCAGATAGAGAGAACGAGAACCATACCCCTGTTCATGGCAGCACCCATACCGGACATACCACCCTTCGACTGGAAGCTGGTGGTGTCACCAAAAGCAGACTTTTGGGCATCACAGAAGCCAGTGGTGATGGAATCATAAGCGGTCATTCCTGGAATGTTGACCTTGGAGTTTTGAATGACCTTGCCGTCTTGGACATAGAGACGACGGATCTCGCTAAGAGTGCCGGAAGTGCTGTTGTTGCTGGTGAGGAACTGGGTAACGACGGTGAACTTGCGGCTGGTGTCGACGGTCATGCCCTTGCCGTAGAAGTTCTTGACACCCATACGGAAGGAGTTGAAGTCACAACCGTCGGGGTCGCAAACACCGCTATAGCGACTATCGATGGCACAGTCGGCGCCTTGGCAGCGAGTCTGACCGGTGACTTGACAGGGGTGGGGCGTGTATGCTGCAGAAACCGAGTTGGCCTCCCAGACATCGAGTTCGCTACAACAGGTACCGTAACCACCGGTTCCCGCGTTAGCGTCGTTCGGTGAGGGAGCCCAACCAGCAACGTTGGCCTGTAAGAGGATGCATCAGGTTTAATTGCCTCGCGATTTCCAAGAGTTTGGTGACTTACCTCTCCGTTGATAAACTTGATGTCACGGGGACACTGAGAGTCACAGTAACCAGTACCATACTTGGCACCAGCTTTGTTTGTGGTGTACTTGGACATACCACCGTCGGCGTCCATTTCAGAGAAATAGAGAGCACCGTTGAGGCCGCAAGGGAGGTTGGAAACATCTACGTCGAAGGTGAACTCCTGGTTCAACAATTTGAACATCTGATAGTGCGTGTCGTCGGCCATGAGGTAAACACGGGAGCCAATATTCTTCTGCTGGCTCTGAGTGACGAATTTAAGGGTGAGGGCATTGCCGCTCGAGGTGATGCCATAGGTACCGGAGTAATCGGCACCATCGAGAGCACAATTCGCAGCACACGTCTTGCCGTCAGGGCAAAGAGTTTTGTCCCAGGTGTTCCCGGTATAGCAGTTGGTGAAGCCGCTGGTGGTATGGAGCCAGCGCCAGTTAGAGTCGAGGACGACTGAGCCGGCACCCTGAGTGGTGCAACCACTACGGGTACACTTGGCCCATGAGAGTTTGGGGTGTGTTTCTGCGAGCTGTGTACCGACTTGCTGGCCGAGTACAGCAGCGGCGAATGAGAGTACCACAAGGGCAGATTTGGGGAACATTTTGGTAGGACTGAGGCGGGGAAACCAGCGAGTTTGAGTACCGTTGTCGAAAACTACGAGTTCATCCCTGCTTAAATAGAGAGGTGCACGGAAAATCTCCGGGATCGTGAAGGTGAGGCATCGCCCTATGCAACAGCAACCTCCGGGCGATGGGGTTTATGCTACAGGGCTAGGTGAGGCAGGATTGGCACCTCTTCGGAGGGACCTTAACGGTAATCATCGGAGCTTGCTACACCAAGAACAGGAAACATAGCATTTTTGATCACGCGTGAGAGGGCCCGAGCCCAGCTTCTTGAAGCCGCGACCTCGTTAGCTTGCAGGACGCCTCGATTATTAAATTTCGGTGTCGGCAGGGCCGGAGAAACATCCATGGAGAGACCGAAGAATATGCGGGGCTGATGGTGTAACGACTTGGCTTGTGCGGTTATCAGGTGTTCGGCGTGACGTAGTGACAAAAATAGACCTCCTGCGGTGAAAAACAGGATATCTTGTGGCTTCCAATGACAGGGCAAGCGGTGTATCATATTAGCCAGGGCTTGGATGGTCAGCAGCCAGTTGTGGTGATAGCTCTAGGCACAAAAGATGGTAGTGGTAAAATGCCCAGGTTTTGGTGATTCTCTTGGCAAACTCTTCAACAAGAACCCCACTGAGATCCGAAGATGGAAAAGATGGTTGAACGGTCGGCCTAACATAGTCAAACCAACTCCACATCACAACTTCGCGAAACATTACTGGTTCTGTAACCGGCGGAAAAAGAAGGACTCGAGGGCGACATGGAAAATCACCGTGGTTCATCCGGGTGTACTGGTTCTTGGCACTTAGACAGATCCCAAAGCGCAAGCAGAGTCAGGGTGGGTGAAACAAAAACCTCGGCTTTGAACATAGGCCCCGTTTGCACAGGGAGAAATTCGGTATCAGTGGCCAGCGCTGTTGAATAGTGCATATTATATTCGGATATTTATCCTAACTGCATGACCACCTGTCATACTGGGTGATGATGGGTAACCAAGTGGTCCGTAATATCGTTCGCTGTGTCAAATCCTTGCTAATTTCCCCATAAAGAGCTTGTCCTACGCTCTTTTAATTGTCCCAGTTTAGCTTCTCTTTCCCTTTCATCGACACTAAACATTCTCCGAAGGTTATCCATCTCTTGGGCCTTCTCTGTAACATTCTCCATGGCCTCCTTTGCATTTGCGCGAACTGCTTCCAGGCGTTCCGCCTCGGCGTTAAGTTGGCCTAGCAGTGTTTCGTACCGTGTTTTCGCATCAAGATAAACCACTTCTTGCTTCTTAAATGCAGCAAGAACCTTTGAGTGATTGGCATGTACTTTGGCTTCATCCTGAAGAACAGGAGTCAAAATAAAGATACAGTGAAGATACCTGAGGGAGCTTTACTTTGACTGCTTGCTTCTGGAGCCTCTGTAAGTCGGCAAGTTCGCTAATAGCCAACTCAAGCGCCTTCTTTTCCACTTTGGATTCTTCTTTAATTATTTTCGAGAGCCTTTGGTTATCTTTAGCTATTAACATGACCCTGAGCTTTTTGGCATTCTTGCAAGTAGTAATTCGTTTACCTTCCGCCTTGGCAATCTTGGACTTTTGCTTCGGCGTAAGCAAGCATTCTGCATTGCGAACTCGTTGATCAAATTCTTCGTTGGCCTCGACTGGGGTCTGTGGGACGGCAGCTCCGGGGCCATTGGCCAGAGTGTCGCTGAAGACGGGAGTTTTCTCGTCCATGGCGTAATTACCTCTCCCGGCGGGGTCTGATCCAATAGGAAATTGAGGGGACCAGGCATTCGCAGAGGGGGCGGTTCCGGCTGCATTATCATATGCGGTCGGTGGTGACCGTGAGGTGTGTTCGTCGATGTAGGAGAGTTCTTGCTTGATGGGGGAGCCTGTTCGAGATCCAGCAGACAGCGTGTCAGGACTCTCCATCAGGGGGGATATATTGCGGTTGTCGTTCTCGGTTGGGGAGCCCTCTCGAGCGTAGGAGGACTGCGCTGCAGGGGGGTCATCTGCCGCTGACAACCCTTCTTCTGGCCCGGGTGGTGGCGGGAAGGGCACATCTTGTCCTGAACGGAAGGGATCGTTGTGCCAGCTGACATCGGTGGATTTGGGTGGTGCTTTCGAGTTCACCAGCGGGGCGGCAGTTGTGTTCAACGCTAACCCGTTGTCATATGTATATTGGGTTGGAACAAAGTCTGGGTCTTGAGAGGAGGCCATGTCGTCGTTGGCAAATACTTCAAAGTAGATTGTCTTGTGGGGGGATGTGTTCATGACGTTGTTTATCGGTACATTTACTCTCTCTTTTTACCTTGCAACAAACAGTTGTGGAGTCGTCGTCATTGTTAAATCTCGATGGCTTAGTCGGCTATTCCCGGACTGCAGCCCGATCTGGCGAAGCGATGGCAAACGTCATCTGTGTTGATCTTGCGGAGCCGATCGCGTCGATTTAACGATAACGATTAAATGAATGTCTCCCAGAATATCACAGATATCGATAGGCTGCAGGTGCCAACTCCCACTAAAATGCCGGAAAGCGAGATTACCTCGAGATTACCGACTTCGAGTCTCCCGCTTCATCGCTCTCATGCCCTTCACCTTCCGAGCCCTCAGGCCCTTCGCTACCTCCTGATGCTGAGTCGTCTTGTTCATCTTCAGCCTCTTCGTCCCCCTCGCCTCCTTCTTCACTTTCTTCATCTTCATCCTCCCCCCCGCTTTCTTCCCCCTCAGAACTGGCTGCTTCGGCGTAGAAGCTGTCCAGATCCTGAGCAAATGTTCCCTTGGGAGTGTCCTCTCGTGATCCAGGCTTGGAGTCACTGGTGGGAGTCAAGACGATTGGCGCGACCATCGCCCTTGTCCTGGGACCAGCAGATGATGATGAGATAGCAGTGGGCACGGGTGCAACTGATTTATCATCTTCGGACTCTCTGAGTGACGGTTCAACTCCTTTCTCGAGCCAATCTGGTAATAGACTGTCCATCTGCATCGGCTTTCCAAGCACAACACTCAGGGAGCCGAGGAGCGCATTGTCGTCATCTGATTTGTCAAGGTCAGCCACAGGGATACCTTAACTCGGGCCGAAACCACCCCTACCAGTGTGATTAGGTACATCGTCCACAATTCCAGATTTGCCCTCGAAGAGCACCAACCGCACTTGCTCTCTCCTCAGGACAACACCACTGCGTTCTTCTGGCTCCTCGTCAGCAAGAGTTGGCGAGATGCCTGCGAGAAGGGTGCTAATCATTTTTGCTCGATCCCGGACGTCATAATTACCATCGTAGCGTGCCAGGGAAAATGTATATCGGACCAAGAGCCCAATAGTCTGGTCAGAAGGGGACAAAACAAGCAGTTTCGCTGCCAAGGTAATGACTTGTAGCTTGACGAGAGTGGCCTACAATGATTCGTGAGTTGGATGTCGATAGTACTAGGCAACTTCACCACCTCTTGTCCGAAGCTTTTCGCGGCCTTCCTTAACACATCTGGCGCCCATTCTGCAACTCCCTCTGGGCCTGGACTCGATTCCGCCGAGGCTGCATGCTGTCCAACCAACCATATTACACAAGCTCGTGCTTGAGGGTGTTTAATGTCGTCAATCTTCCTAGCTAGATGGGAGATAATTGACACTGGTGCCCGAGAAAAACTAGGAACGCCAGACATGGATAGGGAGTGTTGTGTTTGTATTAGTGTTTTCAGAACCTGAACTGCTGGGCCGATAACGCTGTCTGGTCGTGTAGTTGAGCAAGGACGCCTCTCGCGAATATACTATACAAACCGTTTCCACTTTGTATCATGGCCATTAAAGCCGTAAGGCATTGCTGTGCTGATTCGGGGACGACAGAGGCGCAATATCCAATAGCATGCACCGCTTCGCTCACTACGGCATCATCAACATCATCCGAGCAGTCCTGTGAAGTAGCTTGACAATGCGCGGATATGATAAAGGCTCCGTACGTACAATGAACTCCCGCAATATTGCGCCGTGGTTTTCAGGAGTTAAAATTCTAAGTAATATTCGTAATTTGTCAAGTTTGTTTACCCGCGTATCGTCTGTTCTAACCAAGAATCGAGAGTAATAAGGTGCAAACAGCTCCTGGGTGCAAGACCCTGTCAATATGTCTACCAAAGGACAAGACAAAGCTCTCACCGGGGCCTTACGAGCGATGACTAGTAGGTACGTGAGAACAACACGTTCCACTTCCCGAGACTTATGCAATAACCTCAACAGGGGATTAAGGATCTTTTCCATGTATACAGGTGGACCGGCATAATAGAGCACCCTTGCTGCAGCCATTACCGACTGTGTGTAGACGCGTCAGTGGACTCGTGACATAGACATGGATAAAACACCCACTGCAGGATTGCAGCTCATCATCAGAATAGGTTCAACTGAGGACAGTAGTAACTTCAGGTCCGGGTCTATTTCATCTCCAGCAGGTCGGGGAAGCATAGTCCTTGCGTATCTCAGTAATAGGTTCATCAAGTCCACTTGACCCCACTCGTCCACGTCTAAAAGTATCCGGCATAGTCGACGGTATTGAGGATGAAGGAGGTCGAGCCTCGTTGGGCACACTGCATCGAAAGCTACAGCGACACTACCAATTGCCAGAGGTGACCGATCTTTGAGCAAGCTCGTTAGAATCGGAATGAGCGAAGGAAGATGCGTCGAATCGAGTCTATAGACCCAAAAATGTGAATCGCAAACTAAGCTTAGTCTCGTGTGTGAATAGAAAAATGTAGGCGGACATACTCGTAGCATCTAGGTATGGCCAGTGCTGCAGTTTTCCTCACGTATGGACTCACGTCCGCCGCACACTTCTTGATTGCCAAAACCACGATGTTCCCGATCATCGGCACCTTGATTCCACTCAACACCCTCAACGCCATGGCTCGAATCAGGGGATTAATGTCCGTTAGATCTTTTTGAAACGTATTGATGGACAACAAAGCCAAGTCTGGTTCGCGTTCTGCATATCGGAGCAAGTAGATATACACCAGCTTTCTGATTTCGAGATTCTGCGAAGCGACATTCTTTACCACTTGAGCGAAGTACTCTGAGACATTGCGACCTTTAGATATTAACTATACGACACCTTGTCAGCGATATCTGCATATCATAGGTAAGAAAGTAACACACAGCAATGAGCCTCTTCATCGCATCTAACTTTTCCCGATCGCTGTTTGAATCTAGCTGCTTGGGTATGTTCTTGGTCCTGTCATCTAGGTTGTCCAGGTACGCAGCACTCGTTCCACGTGTTATGGCAAGATCCCTCGTGTGTTCGGAGAAAGATTCTTGTATGCGCATGCCAAGCCTGGAGGCATTTTCAGTGATGGTGTTGAGATACTGCTGCCCCGACATGGGTGGTGACCGGAAAGAGCTGGTTCTTGACTTTTATTACGTCACGGGGCTGATCCAAGTCATACATTGATCATGTATGTACAATACAATACAACAAGGGATATCAATGGGTGAAGGATAGCAAGACGGCCTCTGTCATTTGGATGTCGAAACCTCCACTCAAATTAACCGTCTCCGTCTTCAAGGTCCCACTGACCTTGCCATCACTCGTTTCGTATGTTTGTCCACCCCAGGTCAGACCAGCTACATCGTCAGCGTGCCTGAAGACCGGGTTAGTGCAAGCCGCGTTCCATGCTGTTATTGCTACTCACGCGATGGCCAGCCTTTTGAGAGTAGCAGATGTCGGAGAACCGCCTGTGAAGGTTAAATCCACGTGTGTTTTAGTTCGACTAGATCCGGAGCTGCTCAAAAATGCACGAGAATTGATGAACACAGCACGGGCCAGAGTAGAACCTTCGTAGAATGCATATCCGGCGATATTGGCGTCATTGACTGTAATTTCTGTAATGCGGGTATTCCCGCTCGATCCAATAGCCTCTGCCGCCACAATGGCCGCATAATACTGGGGCTGAACGTGAGGGGGAAGGGGACTGGGTAGGGGGGTCGCATCCGTGGTTGATCTTGTCAATGTTAGTGGTTGTATCTGTGGAGCGAATTAGCTCCAAAGCTTGTTTCTATGCTCATTGTCTTTGCTTACGAGGTTATATTTGAACCCAATTCCCTCGTGGAAGTATATCCTCGAGGACTGGATTTGAGATCTAAACGAAAATCGCATAAGTGTGCGCAAGAGGCCGGTAAAGAGTAAGAGTCTCACGAAAATAGGGCATAGTCTAGAGTCCACAGTGCAGCACCGGCGGTGTTACTGACGCCAGGCGCTCCCTAGACCAATTATAATCAGATACAGGTGAAGGCCACCGTCGAAAAAACGCACATGACACGAATAGCTGTTGGTTTCACCCAGGACATAATCTACCCCTTGAGCCCGGACTGCTCTCGCATCTGAGGCGAATGCTGTAAGATTCCCCCTGATAGTTGCCTTAGTCATTAAATCCTGGAGCAGTCCCTCACTACCGGAGCAGAACGATCCGCTATAATGATGCTGAGATATCCTGCACCGAGAATAGGCGTAAAATGGGAGAGAAGAAACAACACAAAGGGACCCACGTGGAAATCAGTGACCCCGGTGTAGAGTTGAGAATCCCTAAATTGATTATAGATTGCGGAGAAAAGCCACTCGTGGAGTGAGAAGAGCCTGCAAATGAGGCTCCCCATAACTGCGTGTGAGAAGAGGACGTGATCCTCGCAGCGGCTGAGACGCTAGTGGCAAAGGTAGTCCATCTATTATTATTTTGGGTCAAACTGGCTTTGTTCTGCGGGAAATGAACATATGCTTACTCCCTGACGTATTGTGCTGCCGTATAATTTCGAGGTCTGAGGCCATTGTTGAGGTATAGGTCGGGTTCATTTCCGATTTCAATAGCATCTAAGACAATGCCCTGGTTCGCGATGGCCGAGGAAGCAAAGGCTCTCGCAATTGCCCCCGCTTCTAGCGTGGCGGCAGTGATATTGTTCCGACCAAAATTAACGCCCCAGATGACGTGGGTACCTAAAGGGAAAAAAAAATGATGGTGAAACGCATTTTGAGTGCTCCTTAGACGACGTGGTACGGATAATAAACATACCTGAGGGAAGAAATCGGGCAGCTTGATAATATGTGTCTCCAACAGTGATGTTAAGTGCCTCCGGGTATGGCACTATGGTAGTAGGAGCAGGGAATACCAGCTGTGGAGTCTATTGAAAACAACAAAAAAAAGCACGTAAATCTTCCGCCACTTTCAAGTTTGTGCAAACGTACTTGAACGTTAGGATTATAGTTCGTATGGTCTTCGCTGTTGGCGCCGATGCGGATGAAGGGTGGTTGACCAGATAGACCTTTCAGGTTGTTGAGGACGTTGGAGAGGAATTGGTTGCCACTGTTGAGTCCGGCCCAATCAGTCCAACGGTCCTGTTCAAGTGAAAATCCGATCAAGGCTGGTGCCACCTGTGCTGCTCCCGATGGTGCAGCTCCTGGTAGATTCACGGAAACACCCAGCGCATGGGCGAATAAGGAGAGGAAAACAAAGGCAAAGAGACTGTGGGTGACCATGGCTCGCTCGTCTGAGAAAACTCGGTCAACCGCGAAGCGTATATATACGGTCCTGGCAGAATGGTCTTGAAGCTTTCCAAGAAAGGGTGGGGTGGTAGCCTCATGGAAGTTATCAAGCTTCGGCCACAGTTCATTTAATAGGTCGCATCACGAAGCAAGGGAAGCGAATTGAGGCAAGCAGCGTTGGTTGGTGGATACTGGTCGTTTGCTGGTCCTTGCCGGTGTAAGCATACGGGTCCTTTGACAGGTGACACGCTCCATGCTAGGACGCTTAAGGTGATTGGAAATAGCGGCCTTCCAGGGCAAGTAGAGGGGCGAAAAAAAATTCGCGTGGGGCGAGTCATCGACGTGTTTATACCTGGATTCCCATGAAAAATAGAGCAGGCGGACCAAGGGTGAAACAAAGGCACATTGAGCATTACATAGCATCAGTGAGAATAACACGCGAAGTGAACACGGTGGGAGAACACAATTTGGCTTGCGGTCTGACATGGGGACTGACCAAATTGGCGCTTCCCGGTTCGGGAAGCAATATTCTGAGTCCTGGCAAAGTGCCCGTCCAGGCGTGTATGAATATCTTTGTCTTTCTCAATGTCATCGCCAAGTTCGCTCTAGTGAGCTGGATTGCTAGCAACGAAGTCTGAGGTGCGCCAAATAAAGACTAACAATGAATATTCGTTCACTTACGCCCAGTGTTGATGCTATTAGTACCCGCCACGTCTATTAGTAATCTCAAATCTTCCGAGTAACATGCGGCTCAGCACAATACCCGGTCTTCCACAGGGATTCGTCTCATGTCTGGAAGAAAACGCTATAAGGTCCGATACAGATTTTCTCTCGACGAAAACTGTGGATATTCTTCGGCTCCTGCCCCCTGGAATAGTTACACTGGCGCAGATCAAACAGTACAAGAATACCGTAATAGAATGCTCGGCCGCTTCTGGCCTTTCTGCAAGGTCTTTATTTGAGTCCACACTAAGTGTACCTTTCCACGCAGAAATCGGTTTGCCTCGCAGCTTGGCGGCTATTTCGCATCTACTAAGTGCTCACAGTGGGCGTGTGGTGGAGTTATCAGGTGGTAGAGATGTTAGGAAATCGGTATGTCAGAGAAAAAACCAGCATCTCCAGGTACTGACACTAATTCCTTGAGGAATTCGTCCTCAATGTTGTCTTACGCTTCCTTTCGGCCAATGTCGATCATTCTGCCTTTTGGGTGGATACTACTGGCGAATTCTCTCTAGAACGGGCTTCTCGAGTTGCATCCTTCGTCACCGGGGGTGTGAGTTGTCCACCTTTGACTTTGGCAGGCTCTTAATACCTAACTAGGAGCCCCAAAGTTGTCTCGAACAAATGCAACTCTCTCTGGCGCTAGGAATTGAAGATCTCTTTGGTATTCTCGACGGCTTGGCGAGCTCTGCTGCGGTGCGAAAAGCTCATAATATCCACCCGCGGTCAACATTCACCCTTCACGATATCCTGTACAGCCCGAAAATGGTGCGGTCCCACCAAAAACAGGATTTCTTATAATCGATAACATTACCTCAATCCTCGGACCTCTTCTGAGTGCCACATCCTCACAAGGTCACGCTTTTATGATGAGCCTAATGCGCCAACTCAGAGTGATTTCTCAAACCTGCTCGATCACAGTGATAGTTCGTGGATGATCTGTCTTAAATCCGATGGACCCTAATGTTGTTTGCAGGTAATAAACAACAACGCAACTAGTCTTCCTGGGGTTGAGAGGAAGCCTGCTCTTGGACAAACCTTCACCTTCTTGACGGACGCAACTTTGTGGCTGGCTACAAGCACTAGCGGCGAGGCCGAATTCAACGCCGGTTCATCTTCGGATGGGGACCGCACCATACACTCTGTTAGTGTGCTGAAATCAAGCGTTTTGGTCAGTCAAATTCACCATTCCGCTATACCCATCTAAAAGCTATCGGATGTTCAGGCAACGAATATCCGCGGGTCCTATGTGCTTCAGTCGGGGCTATACGTACTCCCAGATCTTTAACGCACTCTTGTTTAAGTAGCTTTTCCCTATTCTGAGCGTGACTCTCCAATCTTTTTATGGGGACCCTTCGGAGGTACAATTCTCTGGCAAGCCAACTCCACCTTGAAAATCGAGAATAAAACAACGTCAGGTATGGTCACGTTACTGCATTATCGCGCAATACTGGCGATTCCTCACGCCAGCTGGGACATTCGAATGCGTTTAAGGGGAGTAATCCAGTTGTTATTAAACCTGTCCGCCAGATATATAACACAGGCCCCTGAGTGTGGTTGGTCGACACCAATATTTCATCAGATGGCTCCCACTGTGACGAATGACATCCAAACCAAGGCTCGGACTCAACCTGCTCAAGTAGTCAATCCTTTCTACTCCCCTTCCACCGGAGACGATGGCGACGAAACATATCACTATGCTGAATTCAAAGTAGTCCAGCCCCTATTCATCTAAATTCTCTACTGAAAACTTAAAGCCACATTTCCCCGACGTTTCTTGGGAACCTTTGACCGCAGTCGAGGTCGATGATAGGGGCCTACACGCCGACCCCACTAAGAAAAACCTCTTTGGTGCCGCTACGAAGGTCAAGAACCTGACACCCACGATTGGAACTGAGTTGGAGGGTATCGATCTCCGACAGCTCACTCCCGCCCAAAAGGATGAACTGTAGGTCAATATTGCAACCAGACGGAAACGAGTGCTTGATGGGCTCTGCAGTGCTCTTCTGGTCGCCGAACGAGGGGTTGTGTGTACGACACTTTGACCGGTTCCTTGTCCCAATTACACCTCTAACCCCTCTTCCAGTCTTCCGCGACCAGGAAATTGATATTTATCAGCAATTGGACCTTGCCCGCCATTTTGGTCCTCTTCACAGGCACGCCACCACCCCTATTCCCAGGAGTGGTTTGGAAGAAGTTCATGGTCAGTTCGTTATTCCCCCGCGATGTGTAAGTATACTTGACCTGAGATCTAACTAGTTGTATACAACGATGCTTCTCGGCGGCCGGACACTTCCGCCTTCTCGAAGCTCGAGCTATGGCACTCTGATGTGAATTCCCACTCTTAGGACTAACTGTCACGGGCTGACGAAACTCCGAGGTTACCTATGAAATTCAACCACCCTGTACAACCTCTTTGAAGGTCATTACAGGACCTGAGTGCGGTGGTGATACCCTCTGGAGTTCAGGGTGTGTGACGGTAATTAATTCACAGAGGTGTCTCGTCTGCTGATTTTAGCCTTAGTTACGCTTTATACTCATCCCTGAGTCCCGGCTTCCAAAAGTATCTCGAAGGATTATCCGCCGTTCACAGTGGAGTTGCTCAGGCGGAGGGTGCTAGAGCAGCCGGCCTCACTGTTCGTAGGCAGGAAATTGAGACCATCCACCCAGTTGTACGGGTTCACCCCGTGACAGGATGGAAGAGTGTATTCGTCAACCCTGGTCCGTTCAGAGCTTTTCTCCTAGGGCTACCATAAAATAATAACGGAAATTCAGGATTCACCAGACGCATCGTCGATGTACCAAAAGCAGAGTCAGACGCAATTCTGACGTTCTTATTCCATCAAATCAGTGAAAATCCTGATTATCAAGTTCGATTCAAGTGGGAACCCAATTCGATCGCATTTTGGGACAATAGGGTACCGCAAACCATTGATCCCCGCAGTGGCATCCTGAAACTCATGAGCATGCCCCATACAGGTTGTTACCCATTCAGCGATATTCGACTTTTGGCCTTCAATTCGGCACGCCCTTCGTGCAACGCCTCACGGCGAGAAGCCACTCTCCGTTAGTGAGTACGAGAAGCAGACGGGCAAAGTAGCAAAGGATAGACAGCTCGAGATTTGGAGACAACAGGGGGTAGCCATCGAAACGTTGTCAAACGGGGTAAACAGCGTTCGAGAAAAGCGCGGCTACAACGATTAAATGATCGTGATTGTATTTGCGGATGATGATGGTATGAATGGTTAAAGCTTCTTTTAAAATTTGCTCTCCGAGAACTTGTTGCGAGGGGCTCGGAGTGACCAAAGATGTTCTGATGTATGCAAGCGACGGGACAATAATTCACTTCTGACCACGCGGCCTAGGTATGCATATCGCAAGGAGGCCGCAAGGGCTCAAAGTGGGAGAGAGGCTCAAAGTGGACAGAATACAACCACCGATCGCTTTTTTTTTTCCAAGGGCACTCTGAGATGGATATAACTGCCCTCCTTAATGTTCGAGCCTACGAATATCAGATTAATTTGCCATATTTTGAAACATGAATACCGATGAGAATAATAAGGCGTTTCCAGACCAACTCAGATGGCTGTCCCGAGCCACCTGTATTTGTCCCTCGGCATCACGAGGACGACCGAGATGGAAGTAGAGAGGGCTTAAAAATACATATCCCCATACATCCATAGTCCTGCGGTTCTCTTTCAAGTTACCCAAAGCTGTCTGGGCGGTTAGGCAGACTAAATTTAATCAGCAGCGCAGTTGGAGCCTGGAGGCATGTTTCTTAGAACGTATAGTGGCTCTTCGTTGGAGGCGATACAGGGTATTCGCGGCTGTATGATGGAATGATTGCGGATTATTCTCGAGATTTCACTCCTTCTTTTTCCCATCTGTGCAGCCGTTGGTATTTTTAGCTCCGGCCGAAAACTTCCTGAGCCTGTTGCCTAAATCAGCATAGCTGACATATTCGAGATCCCACCCGATTTGCAAGCCTACAAAAGTTATGTTATCGCCTGGCACCTTCGATTGCGTTCGTTCCCACTGACGATCCTCTAATACATTCGTATACTAAATAACCGGGCGTTTCTCTGTCATAGTATACTTCCTATTAGATGATGGGGCAGCTGATAACGGAGCCCCGTGAACATATGCATCTGGAGCTCATCTGTGGGAACACCGTGCTCTTACTCAGACTCATAGAGCGGGAACATACATCCTCATAGACTCTCAGAATGGCTTGCACATGTCATAGACTCCATTCTTGACAATGCGATGGCGCCATCTGATAGTAGATAGGCTTCCTTACCCGTGTGTGAGAACAAACAGACAACCGACAAAACCGACAGAGATGGCCCTGAAATCAAGTCAGATGGTCACTCTATTGCCGGTGCCACAAAGGGCTACACAACAGATGCAGGTAAACCGATGACGCAAGGCAATCTCTGGATCTCGTTCAAACAATAGATGTCACACTGAAAAACAAAAATGTGCGTGCGATTGAATTATGAAAACAGGGATGACCATGTTTGTGAACAGTACAAGGCATTAATACTGTCCGTGAAGATCACAAAAGCCGGATATTGTAGGCACTCCGTTATACAGGCGATGCGGGGGCAAAAACCAAAGACAAAAGCGTACCGTTGAGAAGAGTATGGCGAAAAGGTACGACGAATAGCTGTAGCAAGGGAGTAATGGACACAATAAGTGGATTATGGAAAAAGAGTAGGCTAATGTTAGCGAGATGCGGCTTGAGGAGGTGGGGGATGCTGGGAGGATCGCATAAAAGATTGATGTTGAAGGTGTTCTGGTGCGTAGTTGCGTCCATGGGCAGATGCGGATGCCGCTGAGGATGGCGGCGGTGGCGGTTGAGCGGGGGTGGCCCATGGGGGAGGTGGTACGGGTAGAGAACCAGAAGTGGACTGCAAAGGAGGTTGAGCCACCGGGGGAGGAGGTATTGTGCGGTTAGAATCGGAAGGCACTGGGTTAGGTTCCTGTGCCATAACACTCATAAGCTGGAAGGATCCTTGGTGATGCTGTTGGGGATTGGGTTTCGTGTCGACCGGTGATGGAGGTTCTACGACATTTTTATGTTTTGAGCGTGATGCCGACTTGTCGGCGGACTCAGCGGCCCTCGCAGAGGCGCGTAATGTCTCAAGGTCGATGCGAGGGGTTTGGCCCGTAGGGTCGGTCTTATCTCGTTTTCGCATCAGCTTCGCATAATCTGTACGAGTAAGTGGAGGTGAGCATGTGTGCTGCAGGCACCTAGGAGGCTACGTACGAAGCCCACATGCGTTACACAAGGTCCGCGCCCCATCGGGACCTCTTCTCCACTCAGGAGTCTCCCGTATATTACAAGAGTGGCATTTACCAGGAGGTGTGGCTCGCTGGCCAGACCAATGGGCGCAAGAATTTCGATAATTAACATTAGCATGTATGGTGAATAACGATAGTAGCTCACACTTCTTTTCCTGTATTTGCTTTTCGCCTGCCCTGTGGAGTTGTTTGCGCCTGCGGTGCTTGTAGCACGTTTGTTGCGAATGATTTGCATGTCTTGCTCGGCTGTCGATTGCCCTTTATCACTTCCAGGTGGGTACTGCTGAAAGGGGTGGTTCAAAAGGTAAAATTAATTTCATGAGGAATAACTTACGTCTCCAGCAGCCGAGTCGCCATTGACAACAGCCTCCTGAGCCAAATCCTCCCATGGCCGTTTAGGTGCGCGATGATCTTCCGAAGACCCGTGTATTGAGTCAGCTAGTTTGTTCCGTTCGCTTTCAGGGATGTTTGTCCGCCGGAAATCTTCCAACAACCGGACCACCTGCAGGGCCTTTTGCGACATATCCTGCAACTCCGCAGGCGTTGGGTGTACGTGGGGCATGTTCTGTTGTACATTGGCTACTCGACAACAGTCAGTGATTATGATATAATTGCGAGCCGGAACTCACCATAGTGATTTGCGAACGTGTACAATGCATTGCAGTGCTTGACAATCTGATCGAAAATGTGTCAATAGCAAGTAAATTGTTAACAAGATCTACTTTACCTCTATCATTGGATCATTACGGTCAAGGGGCCGCTCAGGCTCAGGTGCAGGTGCGGTTGGGTAGTGGCTTGGGCGGGGATCAACACTGGTGGGGACAAGTGGTGTTGTCCTTGCGAAGGGCAGTTGCTGTTGTTGCTGCTGTGGTTGTTGCTGCTGAGGTTGCTGCTGAGGTTGCTGCTGGGCTTGTTGCTGAGGTTGTTGTTGCTGTTGCTGAGGTTGTTGTTGTTGTTGCTGCTGCTGTGGTGGTGGTGGCTGAGCAGGAGGGTGGTGAGGGTGGTGAGAAATTGATGATTGAGGGTGATGGTGCTGCGGTGGATTATGTTGAGACTGAAGGTGTGGCTGCAAGGGCGGCGGAAGGTGTTGCTGGTGTTGCTGCTGGTGCGACTGTTGCTGTGGGTGTGGGTGGTGCGGGTGCGGGTGCTGCTGGTGCTGGTGCTGCTGGTGCTGAGGTTGTTGGACGATGGACTGAGGCGTTGAAGGAGGTACTGTGTTTGACTGATGATGGCTTTGTACGGAATGAGGATGGGAGGGATGATGGGGGTGAGGGGGTGGCTGCACAGGTTGCTGTTGAGGCTGCTGGGTGTGTGGAGGAGCGGATAAAGGCTGATGGTGTGGTTGGGAGTGAGTTTGTTGCCCCCAGGGGCTTTGAGGTGGATGGACGGCAGGATTGGGAGAGGGGTACGGGTTCCCGTGGGAGGTATGATTCGGGACTTGCGGGGGTTGATGGGGCAGCGATTGGTGAGCATGAGAAGATTGATGCGGTGATGAATGGGTTTGTTGAGTAGAGGGGTGCGATGTCTGTAGGAGGGACGAAGGATGTGTAGAAGGTTGATTCGGCGATGGGGCAGTGGCGGATTGCGAGGGATGGATGTGAAGCACATGTTGCGACGGAGGTTGATGAGCAAGCGTTTGTGGGTGATGAGGGGCGTGAGGGGGGTGTGGGGGATGGTGTGAGTGCACGGGCTGCCGTTGTTGCATATAGTGTTGTTGATAGCCATTATACCCAGGATGGCTGGAAACAGCGATATTGTGATTCGGTTGCTCCTGTGGTGATGTTGCAGCGGAATGAGGTGCATGATTTTGATTAGGAATTTGATGGTAGGGACTGTTTGGAGGTGGCTGGTTTGATGGGTAGGTGTTGTACGCCGTTGGGTATGCGTTCTGGGGTTCCGTGCTTAGTGGCAAGACAGTGAGCGGTAGAAGCGGCTTACGTGGGAAGGGCGCCCATCACGGGGAGCACTCATGCTTGTTGAAGACGGCCTGGGTCTTCTGGTTTGCACTGGGGAGTGAGGCGCGTCATCGCCACGCGCCGCCGGGCCAACATTGACTGAACCGGGGACAGGTGTTACTTGAGCGGACAGGGGAATGCCAGGTCGTGCGTAGACAACATCATGTTTGCTGTACTCGATGCCCGGCGGGGCTATATCATGTCCAGCGGAAAGTGGGGGTGTGTGCTGTTGTTGTTGTTGTTGTTGTTGTTGCTGTTGCTGCTGCTGCTGCTGCTGTTGTTGCTGTTGTTGCTGCTGTTGCTGCTGGTGTTGGGCGTGAGCTGGCATCGTGCCTTGCATGGGAGCCGAAGGATTCGAGCGGCTCCATTGCACTGGACGAACATGGTCTGGGGCATTCGCGGAAACATCGTTGGGGGCAGCGTTGTGCGGCGGCAGAGTGTCCTGGGGATTGCCTGGAGGGGGCCGGTAAAAGTTGAGGTCCTTGAGGGATGGAAGACGGAGGTCGCCGCTCGAGTAGCCACTCAGAGGATAGCGGGAGTGTTGGGCTGCATGCTGGGTCGAAGCCATGACAGCGGTGACAAAATCGTCGGTGAGCGTTGACAATGAGCCTGCAATGGATCGGCAAGGCCAGAGATTGAGATCAGAAGGTGATTTCTTTTTGAATCTGGGAGTGTTTGTATGTATCTCCCGATGACGACGGATCTTGTAAGCACGATATCTGGATTGGAGAAACAAGTCAATACAGGCGAAAACCTGCGACAACACAGATCACCGACACGATTCAACCGGGCCTGACCGGGTGAGAAAAGAGAGAGAGAAAGATTTACAAGCCCCCCCGCAGGCGGCGCGGGCGCAGAGCGCAAGCAGCTCGGTCGTGAAGCCCTGCGACGATGCCGTTGAGAGGAACGGCGAAGAGGAGGGGAGAGGAAGGAAGAAGGAAGGATGATGAGAGCGAGAAGAAGAGGAGAACGCGCCTGACCAAATCGCCAACCGCACTGCCTGTCCAGGCAAACACACCAGCTGGCTTTGGATCTCCCTGTCGGAGCTTGAATTATCCTGCCACCCTTCAGCCCCAGATCCCCCGGTGCACCTGCCTCTTCCCCTCTGATCTCAGTGGCCTTTGCACCCATCTGCGATGTTCCACTATGCGCGTCCTCTTGTCCCTGCGCTTCCCTCGCCAGTGGACCGTGCTTGCTTGCCAGCACCGCTCCCCAAATCGGGATTCGATTAGATCGATTAGCTATATCTTGTATTACGTACAATGCCTGATTAGGTACCCGATTTACACCCCAGCTCCGCAAGCCCTCTCAAATCCATCCCCTCTTCCGGTACTATGTGCTACTCGCAGTTGCATGCAGAACCCTCTGTATCTGCACTCTTTCTCGTTATACAAGGATCCTGCTTGCCAAGAAACAAATCATAAAACCCCCGGGTCGTGTCGACCAATCCAACGGTTCCCCACGTGGAAACCTCGCGTTACGTTCCTGATCAGATCGTTACACAGGGCCGCCCAAAAGGCGGCGCACATGAGATCATTCCAGATTGAGAGTCCGCACTTGATAAATTCGGTCCAGTCAATCGCTCTCGCGAGGCCTTCACTTGGCTTTCATGAAAGTGTTGCATACAGTCCCAATTTCTTCGGCCTGGGTTGCATTAGGGCATTAATGAGCGAGCAGTGGTGTAGTTTTTTGTTGTGCATTCAAGATCAGATCATCCGGAAGAACCATCCTCGTCCCCAAAAATGACCCACTTGGAAATCAATACTGTCCTGTCCTCCCTGCATCAATCCTATCATCTCTCCCACCTATAAATCCTTCTGTCAGCATTACCTGTGAATTTCTCGGGATCTTCTCACCCTATCTGCGGGCCAAAATATTCACAGCATAAGCCGGAACAGTATCACAGACCCAGCTGCTGAGTGGGGTGAACACTTGCGAGATGGGATGGAAGTTCCTGTTCCCATCGGGATCCCATTCACGCGCTATTGCTGGAGTTGAGGATGATAATCRAGGAACCAAAGGGGTGGTCCCTATTCCGCCCAAATTTTTAATCCTGTGGGCCCGCGAAGACTACAAAGGTGGCCCCCCTTGTATGAATGAGCCCCTCATGATTTCAGGATTTGTCWGGGARCAAGGGGGCAACATCGTTGCTCAAAGAAATGAAGGCCTTGGGCAGACAAGGCAAAACCAACCCTGGCCTGGCCCCCTTTTTTTCCATGGTGCCGAGGAGTCCAACCCCGGTAATRTATATGAATATCATTATTCCTGGTGCCATCATTCGCTGGGTATATACACCCTCCCCCAACTCTCGCAAGGGACCTGCCAATTCGACCTCGTTTCGATAACTATTCCTGGGCACCTACGGGTTCAATTCAATCCAACCACATTCCTGATGCAATGACGCCTCAACCCCACTAGCACAGGCAGATAATGATCTGACCATCAACCATTTGCATCCTTCTGCACCCCGGTTAGTCGTAAAAATTGAGTCTTCGACAACCGTGACCGTGTTAGAGGCCCAAAGGGGTATAGACGCCCTGATGTCGGCGCTTGGCGCATCAAAAACCCGTCTAGCCCGTGAGAAATGTCCTTGATCGCGATCGAGGGTCGCAAGCGCTCCCTGATTCCAAAATTGGTCGTTTTGGCATTGACCCCGCTCCGCTTCACACCATAGACCCTCAGAGATCAGATCCCCCCTCCGGCCATGTCAGACGTCCCGCAGACCGATGTCTCCCGTCCTTCTGCCCTCCCCACCGCCAACCTCCAGCGCGGCGGAACCTCTCAATCTATAGTAGACCAAAACTCTGCAGAGTATCTCGACGCGATTGAAGAGGAATGGAATAAGCGAGTAGATAGTGAGGTTGAAACCCTCGTTGATGGGATGGTGGATCTTGTCAGCTTGGCTTCGGTAGGCACCYCGGTGTTTTTTTTTGCTGCGCTCCGTGATTCAACATTCTTGTAGATCGGAGACAAGGATAAGTTTCGTGTTGCACAGGAGTCGTTCCAAGCATCCTCACGCGCAGAGTCCGTGGTGTGTCAGATATGAAAAAGCCAATTGACCTTCCATTGAATGCCGAGCCGTTTCAGATACGGGCAGCAAACTCTCTTCTGTCGATCACACATTCAATGAAACTCCTGTTGCTGCTATCGGATGAAGCACAAATCGCCCATCGTCGTGATGTCGAGCTTCAAAGCGTCCAGAAAGAGCGGGATGAGATCAAGGAAGAAGTGTCATCATTGCTAACTGACTTGGTGCACCAGTCTTGCTTTCAAACCACTGCCACTCTGCATCAGAGTTCGTGAGAGATGAGATACAAGCCCGGCATGTAAGCGCACTATACACATATATACGATTTCCTGTCACGATACAATACTACCATGTGTATTATTATCGTAAATCACATCCAACAAATTATTGAATTGAGCCAATCATCAASCAAAGCAAAGCAAGTGTCCGGAACACCCTATGCCTCAATTCCATCAACATCATCGGTCCAACCAACAATTTTTCGAAGGACTTCCTGGTCTATCTTGCGAGCTTGGAGCCTATTCTCCTGGAGACGCTCTAGCCCATATTGAATACCCTGGATTTGAACCTCGAGCGAAGTATTCTCTCCCGCCAGCCCCGGTAGCGCGACTCTCTCCCGCAATTCATCCATATCYGCGCTCAGGGACTCTAATGTCTGTAACGCGGTAACAACATGCAGCCTTGCCTGTCTCCTATACTTCCCGATATTCTTCAACAACGCCAGATTGTCGTCGAAGACTTTGACCTTTTTCTTGTTGCCTCCCAATGTAGTCCATAAAAGCGCAAGAAGTTCGTCGCGATCAGCGTTTGTGCTTGTGATATCACGAAAGATGAGCTCGTGAATTGCATCTAACCGCTCCTCCAAGTCATTGAGATTGCTGAGATTGGCTTCAGCTTCAGTGATTAAACGAGAAATCTGTCTCGATAGAGTATCCATGGAGTCGCTAAACGCGGAGGCAACGAGCATCTTGGGCGACCGAGTCCATGGTGTCATCAGGGTATCAATTGAGAAAAGAGGTCTTTTGATATTTGCCTCCTCAATTGTTCGAAGTGCATGTTCATTGGCTGCCATGATCCTGAAAAAGAAGGGTAATTCAATAATTACTCAAATTACGCGTGTGTGAAATTCGTACATATCCACCGATCCACCCACTTTGGCATGCAGATTCTGCAAACGTCTCGCCGTCTTCTTCGCGTCATCGACAAAGCTCGAAAGGAGTTGGGCAAGGACATCTCTCGATTTGATCGTGCTATCTCGGACCAAAACAACGAGGTCGGACGTTGCCATCCCAGCTCTCCTGACTTCTGCGGACAAGGAAGACCCTCCGGTCGTTTCATCCAACAAGTTCTGGAGTGCCTTCGATTGAACCTCAGCGAGGTGCTGATAGTCTGGCCGTTGAGGCAAGTTCATTGGAATAGGACGGCACATAAGGGATGAAGATATGCCTGGAAGCCAACATAAAGGCGCGAATGCGGTGCGCAGCGTCTGTGATACCAGCGAGAGTATCACACTYAAGAGGAAGAGGAAGAGGACAAAGCCGAGAGGTCTTCGGAGCAATGCCAGCCCTATTCGAACAACATCCAAGATGTATCGGAGGGTGAACGAAATTGCCTGCATTGCACCTTGAACCAACTCGTCTCTGGAAATTTTCGGTGTGCTATACGTTGGTGGGGGCGCGGGGGGAGCGGGGGGCGCGACGCCTTCGGTTGTAGGCTTCTCAGAGTCCCCCTGAACAGGCTCGAGTTGATTTGTCGGAGCATCTGGGTGAGAAGAGGCCTCAGTCGGGGCAGCAGCAGCGGCCGACAATTTACGCAGCGGTGTAGACGGATTTTTTGGCCGCCGTCGCCGCCGCACAGTCCCTCGGGGGCGTCGGACAGCACCAGGGGCACCGCCCAGCAGACTCACACTGGAGCCATCGTGATCAGGTGGGGAGTACACGTCCTCCCATTGACCTTCATCGGCAGACAAACTAGTGTTGTCGTACAAGATAGCATCGCCAACAGAGGGAGGATTGAGGCAGGGTGTTTCGCTAGTAAACCTGCCTAGGGCTCTTGTCCTTGATCGAGTTCCATGGGGAGCGGTCGACATGGCTGTAGTAAGAGTTTGTTGATCAGAACCTCAGAACACTGCAGAGTCTATATAGGCATGCAACACGTGTGGGCGGGGTTGACTGCTCCAGAAGACAACAAGGTTGTGGGCGCATATGCACTTTGACGCCCCTATGATTCTGTTTCACGTGACATGCTATTCAAACTTACTCCACTGAGCTTTCACGGTCCCTTATATTATAATTTAAATAGTCATTGTCATTGTAATTGTAGTAGACTAGTGATCCAAGGATGATTATGAGAACTGCCACTAGAGACCTGTTAAATTCGATCCATTGTACCGAGGGTACAACAGATCAGTAATAAGAAGCAAATTCTGTTGTAGGCTCGATATCCATGACATAATTTAGAATAGACTCAGTATCGATAACAGATTCGGTTTATTGACAAACGTGCTACAATGTCTACGATAAGCTATAATGATCTTTTATAAAAAATATGAGCTCACCTCAGCGTCACGTGAATATTGTGAACGGCTTAGGCTCGCTGTTGTTCTTTTTTCAATTTTATCTGTTGTGGAAAATATATAAACTGTATAGTTAGAAAATCGGAACACCGGAATAAGGAAGTTAGTAAGTGTTCCGGTGGGCGTCGCTACTGTCTACCTTTTGTGATAGTTAGAATGAACTGGAAAATAATTAAGTGAAAATGAATTGTGATTGGTTCGAGGCTTTAGCCGTCGTGCCTCACCAACACGGGTCGTGTCACAGATGATATAAAAGACTCAGAATCATTTCTTGGGTCCGAACGGTTGTGATAATACAGTTTGCCATTTGGTCACAATAACAGGTTCAGAATCTTCTGATTTCATCTGTGACTTGAACCGAAGTTGTTATTGTTGTAGATTCCGTTTTAAATTCTACCACAGGTACCGAGTTCACAAACAGATTTGCTCCTTATGAGTAATCTGTTGTACCCCCTGTACAAAGGAYCGAATTTGACAGGTCTCTCTCTAGAGTGTGGCGAAGTTTATTATCAGTGACTACAGTCGCTCCAGCGGGAGGGATAGAATCAACGGTAGGTCAGTGTTAAAAATGATGCCGAGAAGATGGCTAAATACTCATTGCATCTCACAGCTGCGCTCGCCTAAAACTTCACCTCAGGCTGGTGTAGCTTCTGGAGCTTAGTCTAGCGCCACTTGAGGTTCAAACAAAAACACGGCCCCCGCGGTATTTAGGAATTCTCAGCAATATTCAAGGGGACGAATTGGTTTAGGTCAGAACATCACCAGGATTATCTGCGTRCACTTTCCAGCCAGCTACTTCCAGATGCTTGGGTTGATATCGGAGCATGAGATTGCGGGCAGGAAATGCTGCCCTTGAGGTGGACGACTGGACCCCTAACCCGCGCCTACCTCTTGTCGGGCGTCTGTGCCGGCACTTTCCGCTCAAACCGCCACTCCAGCACCTCCAACTCTTTGTCGAGTCCCATATTTGCGCCTCCGTCACTGCAAAAAAATCTGAATAGTTGCCACCTGCATTGCTCCTGACAAGCACCTTCCCAGCCGAGAGTAATGTCTGTGGCCAGTGCTACCGGCCGGAGTCCGAGGCCCCTTCCTTTCTTTTATCATTTCCAATGTCCTCAGAGGAAATCACTATTTTAAAAAGGGCCGGAAAATACGAATGCAGTTGATGCCGAGCAGCGGGTGAAAAAAACAGTARGAATGTGAGCGATATATTACTTCTTTTTTTTTTGGTGGGTTCAAGAAGAATCACGTGGATTAAACAGCTCGACTACGCAGGACAGCACTTTTTTTGTAGGCATACATATGGCATTTAGCAATGCTATGAAATGTAGATAGGAGCATAGCCGACAGGCGGAACCACCCTGCGGTCCCTAGCCAAGCGATAGGGTGCATCGGCCAGCGAGAAAAGAACAAGTGGCAAGGTCCGTGGGTACAGGGTTTTGAAGAGACAGGCAAAGTACGTAGTCGCAATTATGACAAAGTTGCAAAGACTTCGAAAGAACAATGTGCGTTAAGATGACAACGTGGGCAAAGAGGCGGTGAATTGCAGCATGGAAATGAGAGGGCAAAGACAATAAGGAGCGGGTCAGGAGGTACGGCAACGCCACCATATCTGGACTGATCGGCCCAGTCGGATCCGGCATCGCTACTTTGACCAGGTCCAAAGACAATAAGCCTCTTTCCTGCAAATATGCCAGTCACTCTGCTCCCGAGCTTTGCCTTTCATCCCCCTTCTATCACACCATACGTTCCCTCAGACCGTCTTTCCGGTTAAGCCTGCAGTGGAGAGCCACCTGGGAACCACATGTGAGCCCTCAAAACCTACCACAATCCCAAGTTATCTAACGATAGCCCAACCTAGCCGGAAACGCGACACCCCCCACAACCTAATCAGCAGGATGATGAGCTCAGTTAATACTCATCCCGTATGTACCTTCGTTTACTTTCTCTAGTGTTATTCTGACTGGCTTTCAGCATATGATGGGGGATGACAGTGGTCCTATTTCGGCCGACGTACGTTCCTGTCCTCAAGGCGCAGATATCTGCTAACAATTTTTTTGTACAGTACTTTAAAAGAGCTGTGCTCCGAGCCGCTCCAACTCGGTTCACGATAGAGTTTTTACCACCAGCAAAGGTTGGGGGAAGTACGGGCTATAGCTTTGGCATGCGTGTATCTCCCGTCAGCCGTGGAGATCGATCCTCAATATCCTCTCATGGCTCTAACTCCGAATATGATGTTTGGAGGCGTTGGGAGGACTGCCTATGGTTCCAAGAGGCCCTAGAAGTGGAGTACCAGCGTTCTGCAAGACAGAAGCGCCAACGTCTCCTACAGGGCAAAGGGGTTAAAAAGAATGGATTCTATATGCAAGATCGCGCATCATCCTGGGAGTCCCTGCCTCCAGGTCCCGACCCCAACTCCGTTGCTCAGGATTTACATGAACACGTCCCAAGGCTAACTAAGCGCGGCACGATCTTTCGCGCCAGTTTGGCTACTGTCGAAGCAAGGAACAGCGAACTTCAAGCCTTCGTCGAAGCTTTGTTCAGGGAGGACCAGCCCGCACTGATCAAAGAGATGAGGTCCACTCGCCTAGTCACGGATTTCTTCGGATACTGGCAGCGCGACGCCAAGCTTGTCTCAAAGAAAGGGAAGGAAAGTGCCCAAGGGTGTCGTGACTCCACGGCACAAAGCACCTTTTCCGCTTACTTTTCTACATCCTCCACTCTGCTCGACGCTCTAACTGGACATTCGCCCAAGTCTCCAAAACAGTCGAAGTCTCATCCAAATTCTCCCCAGGGGCCTTTTCTTCGTGCTCGGTCCTCAACTACCCCCACCGAACGGCCCCATTCTGTGGCTTCATCCAACGGCACTGAAACATCCCCCTGGCCAACCTCGGCTGTGTCTTCTATCAGGACTATCCGGCGTCGTGCACTTTCAGTCACGTCTTCCGAGTCCTCCTCGTCCAATCCTGATGAACCCCCAGAYAACGCAACAGTTTACAGCGAACCTAGAATTGCCGAGGAAGTTCCAATTGTTTTCGGTCATAATCCACGTCAACATGTCCAACACACCCCTTATGAATCCCCGAACTCCATGTTACACGTCTTACCAGAGGAACACAGTGATGAGGCTGCGCCTGTGAAACAACAGGAATTTATCACTCCTCTCCGAAGGCAACTAGCATGTCTCGCAACCAGCTCCAACCAGCGCAGGAATCGCAACTGTCAAATATTCATCCCACCTCCAATTACACCATCTTCTCCGACCTCCGAGGTTTCTGCCACCGCCTCTGAACCTCACTCTCCGGCTTCTCCAAGCCCTCCAGGTATTTTTTTTTTGTCTCGGGCCATGGGTACGAGTTTCTAATGCCTCACCAGACCGGTCTGTGCGCGAGTCTTGGGCGACAATTGACTCAACCTCGACTTATCTTGAAGGCCTCAACATTGGACTTCCAAATCACCGCCAATCCATGGCCAGTATCGGTACTTTCATGACCACTGATTCGGCAGAGGCCGTGTGCCCCCGTATGCTCTTCAAGTCATCCAACGAGGCAGTCCTCAATCGCCCAAATCCCAGAGCCTCTGTGCCAGTTTCGTTATCCGACTTCGATATGTACGCTGAGATTCCGGCAGAGGGGGATCTTAGCTCAATATACGGTACATACCTCTCCCTTGCCTTCCACAATTACTCCAGTTTAACATGCGTTTAAGATGCGTTCCCACGACCGGCAACCTACATCCCAGAGCGTCCTGACACCCGCGCCTCACAATTCACTCTCCAATATTCCAAGACACCTGAGCACTACTTCATAGTTCCACCCTCACCCACAACCTCTGTCTCTACCACTTTCTCTTCTGCTACGGCCCTTTCCTCCTCATCGGACAGCAACGACAATCTCTCCATCAAAGCCGCACATAACGACGTTATTATCCTGCTTCGTGTCTCACGCGACGCCACGCTCGCGGAAGTGCGTCAGCGGTTACGCGACAAATTCACTAAACAGGAAGGTGTTCCCCTTTCAAATGCCTTCACACTCGCCATCGCTATGTCCCAGATGAGCTCGCCCACCATTTTGACGTCCGTTGACCGTCCCGATGCACGAATCATCAACTCTCAGGGCGATTGGGAGGCAATCGCTTATTCAACCAAGGGTACAAAGCTCACCCTTCACATTCTTGATACACCCGCTTAGGGTAGCATCGTGTCACTCCTTTTTTTTTCCATTTCCCCACCAATCCTGTAATTTGCCACGCAGTCATCCAATCTTTTGTTTTTTTTGTTTTTTATGTTTTTCCATTGACGGAACTTTAGTGAACAATCATTTCACCCAGCACTCAGTCTTTTACTCCATTAACTAACCTGGGTCTYCTTTGTTTCGGGGTCTCTTCATTCCACAGTTTCGATTATTCATATCCTTATTGTTTTGTTTAGATCAATGCTTCTGCCAGTGAGCTCTAAATTTTCCTGGACAGTTGCCCCCTTTGCCTACYCTTTGATCTTCTGTCTAATTACCCCCAATTGTGTTCGTTTTTGTCAACGCATTATTTCACGCTTTAGTAACGAATCATATGAGATTGATATGGATTTTCGTTAATCCCACGAGGGGAGCAAAAAGTGTAAGAAAAGGCAGGTATGAGTCAACAAAAAAGAGAAGACGCAAATTTAAGACTGAGCAGCAACTTGATGTGAGGCGTGAGGCGTGAGAGGTGAGGACGGAGGTTTCGCATTTGCAGGCGGGGCTCCAGCGGGAAGTGGCGACCTTGTCCAGTCTGGTAGTATACTTCTTGCAGAGCGACTGGGTGTTTCGGGTCCTTGAATTAGAACATCCATATCTTCATCCTCTGCATTCTGGGCCACCGCATCTGCTTCATCCCATTTCTCTCGCGATACCTCCGAACCACCTGTCTTTAACGATCTAATCAAAGTTAGAATTTCAGCCTGAAAAAAATCCAGCCAACTTATATTTCAAGAGACTCTTACCCAGCCAACGATCCGCCAACCCAAGCCATCAAAGACGGCGCAAAAGCCGGAGCCTTACCCGTGTTCGCAGCAGCCCGACTCGATGTTGTGGGGGCCGGAGATGGGTTATTCAAAATCGCAATATACGGCACCAAAGACCTCAACGATGCATACCGATCATACAACGGCGGAGACGGTTTCCCGGGGAAGATAGGCTGTCTGTGCACCCTACCTGTRCCAGGCGTCGTGGAAGGCTGAATGGCCCTCAAAATCTCCGCATGTAGTCTCGGGATAAACCCAGYGAGCATTGCAGAACCACCGGTGATGAGGATAGAGCATGCCAGAGTCTTTCGGAGGTCGATGGGTGTTTTGAGTAGGACATCAAGTATGAGTTCCGCGAGGCTGCTTTCGTCAATATCACCGCCTTCGAAAAGGACCTCGGCCGCTCGTTCGCGGATCCACCCTGGAATGACGAGTGTACCAAGCCCCGCTCCGATTGGTTGGGAGTGCGATTGAGATTGGGGAGGGGCAACGCGTATGTGGATATCAGTGGCAGTCGAGTATCGTTTGTACAAATTTGCAATGCCCTGTAGGTGGCTTTCGCTTGGTACGCTTTCAATTGAAGAAGGTGCACGAGGGTTCGACACCGCAGAGAATTCTGAGGACTCTGCCTGAGATGAGACGGCACTTTCCATGCCCACATGAGAGAATTCAGACTCGGATTGTGTCGTCGAGTCGCTGGGGGGCACTTCAAACTCGGAAGAATCGTCCCCCGCCATAGTGGACTCTCTTATATTATCATCATCAAGTAAATCTCCGAGCACATCGCCCACGAAGCAACAGCGAATTTTGATATCCTCAACAAGTTGGTCTGTGAGAATTTCTTGGGGAACTCTTGTGGCGGCACTGGGAGTGGAGTTCCAAGATGTCGGCGGGATATAAGTGGCGAACATGAGGAGAAGGGCACGAAGATGTTGGGTTAGCTTGGCACCAGCTAGCGGTGTTGTTTTGAGCTGGGGGAATAGTGGTCTCGAGGCAAAAATCTGAAAACGAAAATGAATGAACAGACTCGAGTCCCAACAAAGGCCACCGACCGGCAAAGCGACTGATTCGAGGTGACCACAATCAACTACTAATCCTGTTATTCTTCCTACGGACAACAGCGACAACAAATGGCTCGAGGCGAATGATACTGAAGGCACCTAAAAGTCCAATAATAATAAAAATCAATAGAAAGGTGGAACAATATCCGCAACCAAATTACCTGATTTTCAAACAGTGTTCTCGCTATAAGATCCTTGATATATAGAGGTAGCAGCGGATGTTCAACCAGTATCACCTTCCTCGCCTTTGGATCTGTCATTAGCGAGCTTTGGAGTCATTCAATACCATCCAAACATCCCCTCTCAGAAAAAATTGGTAGGGAACGCCAGATACTCACTCATGAAACACTGATCTTAAGCACTTTTGCAATCGGATCTCCAACATCTTACTCTCCTCCGCGCGTTCGTGCGAGTCTGCAGCTCTCGAAAGATTCCATAGAGTGTTGTTGGGTCCTACCGCATAGAACACGTCCCGTGGTCGACCTTCACCACTGAATCCCACTTTCCATAGCCTCGAGCCCGGGTCGATGACCACACGGTCCTCCACGCCATACAAAGAATGCCTGCGCGTTGTCGTGTAGTGCGGTGAAGATTGGATGACGTGTGAACTTGTCAACCGGGAGGTGGTGGGGGTGGTTGGATGATACGTTGACCTCGTTGGAGTGGTGGGTTGTACAGACATGATGGATGAGAGCGACAGAGGGGTACATGTCAGGGGTCCTTTTATCACGTGTATGGTACTACTGTACACACTAATCATCTATGTATGTCTACGATATATTACGGTTTATTTTCAGAAACACGCGCTATAAAAACCATGAGGAGAGATGCCCAGTGTTCAAATTGTTCTTTGGACATAAAAAGCACACCCTGAGCAAGGACAGCTTTGATGATTTGTGCTTGCATACCCTGTCACAGAAAGCATCAGCCAAAAAAAGACCGAGAGTATATTTTTTCGACGCACCTGATACCAACCCAGGAAACCGTCTTGCTTCCATACTTGTTTAAGAATAGTGACAGCACCTGCGCGCTTGCTTTGCACACGGCGGTGACCATGAGTACCAGGCAACAGCTCAACGTCATCATCCTCGCCTCTTCGGGCTTGGATGCGAACTTTAGCCATAATATAGGGGTATGTCACCTTTGGAACCAACTCTTCAGTCACCATCACTAAGAAGTGTCACTGCGGTGAACGTACAATAGTAGCAAGAGTCTTGCTCAACGCTCCAACGAGGAAGTTGAGCCCCGGGGACATCTGGGCAGAATTTGTCTTTCTAGCAAGGAGCACTAACCCCTTCACTCGTTCGAAAACGCCATAGGTAATGGCGGGATTGACAGTGAGGACCAAACTGGGCTTGAGACCCAGCCAGAGGCCTGTCACGCCGTCTTCGTCGATAATTTCGCGGGCAACGGCCAAGAAAGAGTCGTCACTTGATTCGTTTGCCCCGGTGGAAGAAGAGCCTTTCTCAGAGTCGTTTGAGCGACCCACTTGTTGCCGGGTGGCGATAACGGAGACAGGGATCGTGAAAATCTGCGCGAGGGCACCAGCAACAGCGCCCAATAGTAGCTCCGAGGCTGTTGATAGGGGCGGGAGTTTGGATCCCGAAGGCAGCTTGGTCGTCAAACGCTTGATGTAGGTGCCTCGGACAAGCGAGTAGAAAAAGAAATAAGCGTATTCTGTCAAACACATTTAGATGGTTCCATGAGACTGGTACCGGCCATTGACGCACGTGTAGAGAAAGTATTCAACATGGTTGCCCCGAATCCACGAAAGAGACCCCCGAGGCCTTCCCTTGTGTATAACCGGAGAATCACTGAGAGTATCGATTGCCTATCCCTGCTCTTGCCTTTTGCTTGGATTCGTGTTTTGGCCCTGTTCTGACATGAGTATAAGCTCTACTTTAACAAGCAGCACCAACATACACATCGAGCGGATATACAACACTTGAATAGGTTTGGGTTATTCGTTGACGGAATCGTGGGACGAATAAACCACTTACGCAGTGCTAAAACACCCTCCAAGGGCCCCCGCCAGAGCAGCCCCAAACGGACTAAGGACGGGTTTGGACTGGGCAGACATTGGAGGAGGGAGGAGCGATACGGGAGCGCCAGCGCTTCAGAGCAGCGGCTATTTTGTCACCGGATCTCAGGCTTGCATGTGATTTGCGGCTGCCTCTCTCCCTTGGGTCGAATCGAGTGCAGCCGGACACGTCTTTTACTCGGACTCTCACATTATCCAAGCATATGATTCTGGATTTGTTTTTTTCTCTGGACTAACGGGTTCACTCCTGCCGTCATTTCTTGCTATTCAATTCTATGTACTCGGAATGCACCGCCAAAGTCTTTCGGCGTTCTCCATACTTCAAGCCCGTCTCAAGATTTCAACCACGATGCCCAGGGTTGATTACCACAAGCAAAGGCAACTGATAGGGGTATACGGCACGCCCCCCGATATTTATCACAAAAGACAATCATAACTTGGCCCCATCCAAACTACCCCAAGGGCCCCTGTCAGCAGCCCTTTCGCTCCAAAGGGGGCACCGCCCTGGCCACCTGGCACACCTCCACAACCCCACATACACGTCACCTATTCCTTGTTTATTGTCCAGTGCCAATCTGACTCTTACCGGGTTCCCACCCATGCTTATTGTCTTTTATTCTACTAAATCCGCATTGCACGCTCGGGCAAATCCAGAGAGGGGCTATGAACCCAAAACGGCAGGACAAGGGACAAATTTGGATGATTCATCGCGTAAAGCGTTTCTTCCCTATGAGAGTCTATGAGACAAAACAATGAATGATCCTTTTCTCATTGCTTCAGGCCTACTCAGGTCCCGCCCTCACCAGTGAGCTCAGGAATAAATATCACAGCAAACCACAACACAAATTAAATAATATCCAACCAATTAACCAAACCGTGTGATACTCTAACAGTTATTTTAAATCATTGAAAAATGCCAAGAAATGAGGGGTATTGTTACAATGACAGTGATATGGCAAAAAGAAGGTTTTCATGAGAAAGCGTAAACAAAAAGAGGTCCATCATAAGTCTGTTGTGTGGTCATGCACCTGGCATGGCGAGTAACCAGACGACGGATAATCCACTGGATCCATTTGTGGTGGTACAAGACAGATCCAGCTGCGGCAGACATGAGAACAGGGGCGTACACAGGGGGGTAGACGTTGGTGACATAATGACCCATGGAAAGGGCACAGGAACGAAATCGTTGGGACAGCATCGTCAGAAAGGGGTATAGGTGAAAGGCACAAAGCACACGTAGAGGGAGGAGTAGAGCAGTAGAAAGGGGGAGGAGGATGGTCATGCAACCATGATCTGTCCGTTCACAGAAGCCTGGAATATGTCGTCGTGACGCCTAGTAACTGGAACAGGATCATACGCGGGCGGGGAGTAAGGCATAACCCTCGGGCCTTTAGCGTGCATGGTGGCAATCTCTACCGGTTCCGACACAAGAGTTGCATCAGAATCAGGCTGGAAGCCTGGCCCGGCATTAAATTGACAGAGAACAACCGAGTAGGAAATGCTAAAGTGCCCCATGTCTGACGAAGGTCGGATATCCTTGGAAAGCTTGATTTCACCCTCAAGGTTGCGGCTGTAAGCAGTACTTGGCATTGTGGTCGAAGGCCACCAGACAGCAGTGCCCATATCCTCGACGGTTTCATTCCAAGCCACATCTATTCGTGAGTGTGTCGTCTTGTTGTAGAATCTGACACGACGGCGAAGAGACAATACGATAGAATTGGGTGCAGAAAATGCATCCAGCGTATTGGTGTCTGTGCCTTCTATAAGGAGACAACAGGGGATGACGGTTCCTCGTGTGAAGCATAATGGTTTGGCAATAGAAAGCTGTGGAACGTGATAAGAATCGACATATATCAGAGAGCAAAGAAACCTACTGTGCAGCGAACCTCGAATCGGCGAGTTTTGGACATGACGCCACGGCTTATGACAGGTCTCAGCGACTTCCAGCCCTCTGGATCCACTCGGGGGCCGGGAAGAGGACAACCTTGCTGATATGCAAGCCGTCGAAGTAAGGATGGAGGATTGGGCCGAGTGCTGGGGACATAGCCAAAGGCGGTCTTGATCCTGTTGAGAGGGTCAATCGTTATCCAGAAAATTGTGCGAGATTATCGGACTCACTGGCTGTCTGCCCTCAGTTTACCACGCGAAATGTGAATCGTGAGCTCGTATTGAACGCTAGCCCGTGTATGGCGTTCAAGAAAAGTTTCAGGAAGTCGGGAGGTCCTAGTATCTCCAGACCCAGTGGGTACCTGCACAGTACTTGGGAGAGCGATCGAAAGTGGCCAGACGCAGTGACCAAGTAGCTTCGCTCCCGATGTACCTTGGGAGGGTGAAGGGAGTCTAGGTGCATCAGAGGACTTGGCCCAGATGGGRAGAACATGGTTCAGGAAGACGAAGCAGTCATCGGTAGACGACCCGGTAATCACACGACCAGTGACCTAGAAAAGCACTCGTCAGTATCTTGGAAAAGAGAGAAACGTCCGCAGAGAAGGCACGCACCGAGGCAGAAACAGCATGGATCGAGTCACCTCTTTCGGCCGTGATCTCGAGTTGTCCGGTGATGTCCTCCTTTTCGAAAAAGGTGGGCAAAGATTTTGAAGACTTGGCACTGCTGAAGACCTTGAGGAGTATCTTGCCGTCATTGATCCGATATATATGTTCTGTGGGCTCGCGATGGACGGGTCGGACGGGCTGGGTGAAGGTATTACGACGAGAATAGGGGGGGAGATCGCTGGAGACTGGTGCCAGACCAGATTGACCGGAGTATCTCCTGTAGTGYGGGGGAGCCGACGCGTCCATGGCAAGATGAGAAACGGAAGGAGGCCAATAACAGATAGATATATACTCACCCCGGGCGATAGGAGACAACAAGGCATGGGCCTATTGTAGAAATCGAAGACAGTCCATGTTGGGACAATTGTTTGACCCCGCCAGAAATAGAACATTGGCCTTGAAGCGGATGCACATTTGTGGAACAACAGCCTTCCCGCTCACGTGATGCCTTCCCCACAATTACACACAATTGGCCGTGTCAATGTGTCTGCACAATTAATCCACCACGCAGTTCATTGCGCACTACAGTATGTACTGCCTAAATTACAACGTCCGACCGGTAGCAAGGGTCCATAGCAACGCTATCTGGCGATTCATACTCTGGAGGCGTGTACATCCGAGGTCGCGGTCCCGGCGCGTAGCCAGTTACAATGTCCACCGGCTGCTCGATTAAGGGTCCTGCATCATCCGACCCAAATGCCTGGGTATCAAAGGGRAACAGCACAACRGAATACTGATGTCACATGCAATCAGATTTCTTGGTCAACTGCGAATGATGGACAAGATACAATTACCTCGATGCAAAAGTGTGCCATTGCAGAAGATGGTGCCAGATCCATCATCAGGTGCAATTCACCGCTTAGCTCTCTTTCATACGTAGACTCCTTTACCAGCCACCATATCCCCAATTCTGAATGTTCTGTCTGGTCTCTCCAAGCCCTGCTCTCCACGGATTTCGACTGTCCAACAGCAGCTTTTACGTTTCGCCGTAGTCGCAAAACCACCGCGCTGGGCGAAGCAACCGTGTCCAGAGCCTGGCCGTCGTGCGAACRAAGTGTCAGCCAGCACGGTATGACGGACCCCCGGGTATATGTTAACTTTCAAAACCCCGTTTGATTTACAACTGACTTGTCAGCGATAATATAGACGCACAGGTTTCGCCAGTGAGAGCTGTCGGTCTGTCAGCTCGCTCTGAGAGGTTTTTGCTTCGACACTAGRCACTTACAGTGCATTGTATTTCAACCTCACGCTGGTGCAGCCGTCCCTTCGCTTTCATCGTTTTACATCGCCACCAACCATCYGGATCGTCKTCCGGACCCAGCACAGGAGTGGCYTTCCAGTCAGCAAGCTGCCGCAAGGGTGACGAAGGTTCCGGGATGGTCACCGGAACGTAGCAAAAKGYTGCATGTATTCTARGCGGTTGAATCCAAGTCAATAGAGTGCAAAAAAKGAATAAACCCATCTTCGGCTCACCTATCGTCCGGCCTAAAACARCCCCTGACGAACCTCAYGCAAATTTCGTAMCGAATACTCGCCCGAGCATGCCTCTCCCAAAACGACTCTGGTARYTTAAACATCCGAAGCTCGCCYTTTGCGCCTAAWGCAATGACCGCTTGTTTTGGCATTTCGATCGAATAGGACCACGTGTATGTTCCTTGTAATTTCTTTGTATATGGAAGTGAAACTGAACCGCGATAGCCGGCTGGACTTTGTGGATTGCCCATAGATTTTGACCAGACAGTCTGGCTGTTTTCAAAAAATGTAAGTCGTTCACTGGCACGGGTGCCAGTTATCACCTGCCCTTTGGCCTGTACAGGATATTAATTACACCAGAGGCGCCAAGGGGTCAAACACTTACAGAGACAATAACGGATTTGATCGCCTCTGCTCTGGTGGCGTTTAGCTTGACTTCCCCCTCAAGTCTTGATCCCTCAATGATCGTAGGAAGATTCTTCGACATTAGTTCATCCGAGGCTACTTTCAGCTCTGCCCAGGTTTGTCCTTTCTTGGGAATTTCATACGTAAACACYCTCCTYCCTTCAAGAGGCGGGGGCTCCCCCCCTACCCACCGCGGTTGTCGACGCGAGAGTAATGATAACTGTCGGGAGTGACGCTGTCCAGGACCCTCCGTCAGAGAAGAGCTGGTATACGGCCCGCCAAATCCAGAGCAAGCTGATAGCGGTGATATATCCTCATCGTCCTCCACATATTCTGGTGGCTGCGAGGTGGTGAGTATCGAGATAGCAGCTCCACGGTCTCGCGTATTGGGTTCTTGCATGTTGGGGTGGGGCAAAGAATGCTTCGTTCGAAAAAGGGGGCCAGCGGGAGATTTAAGGCCTTTGCCACGCCGCTGGGCACAAGTTTCGGTCAACGGTGGGAAGGGAGGAAGACCCAAGTAAACATATTTGCGGTCAAGGTACAAAGGTACAGACAACTTGATGTCGAATGTTGACGTCGGGGACGGACGACAGACCGGGGGAACGAAACGTTTCATCAAAGACCTGCCAAGCGTCAATATTAATAGGGAGTACTGACTCCCAACATCATTCGGGGGTGATCTGAGCAGCCTAGCGCCCGTACGGCATCTTGGAGATTCTGTCAGATAGTTTTCATATTCAGAACTCGTACGCAAGCTAGCTTAGGGGTGGGAGGGGGAAACGAGAAAGAAAAGGCATAATTTTGGACACGAGCTAGCRACCTAGTGGAAAGGGGCATCCAGCAATGTGTTACTGGTAGAAAGCGAAAAGGCTTTCCGCTTGCCTTCCGCTTCGATAAATTCGGCACACTCGATTCGACTTTTATCAACATCCACAATCCAGAGGAAAATRGTGCTCAACGTTCCCCTAAAAATATTCCAATCAACGATTTGATGCGACGGTGCACTCTCGGGGTAACTCACAGTCCAAACAGGAACGCGAARGGCATATTATTATTATCGTTGGATGCAGAAATGATGGCACTAGARACCAGTGGACCAATAAACGCTGATGTTTTACCGACCTAAGTGGCGTTCTTCCATTGAGTGTTTCAARTCAGCATCGGCCGARGTCCAGTKGCTTACCACCGAGAATAGCGCGAAAAAAAGAAACCTACARAGTCACTTCTCAGTTTCYAGTAAATTCAYTGAATAKTTCTGCTTACATCTGGGGCAGTGGAGAGACCTCGCTTATCATTGTTTGACTGTAAGCATACCAAGGGCAAACCATAAGGCCATAATATGCTTGGTACGCCCTATATGACGTCTGGAACGATCTGCAAGAATCTAACGGATCAGATGAACTTACCAAACCTCCCAGACATGTTTAAACCCAAATTTATCGGTGTGAACTCCTATCAATCCCCAGATGGTGAGCAGCTGGAAACACAGATCAGCTTCTGCGCCTCCGGTCAAAACCAGACTGACGATAATCCAGAAGACGTTGAATAGCAGCATCTGAAGAGAACCTTACTTAAAATCAATCTACACGGGAACCATCAGAAAGAGGTACCGTTTTTGTCCGAATCTTGAACCGTTTTTGAACAAGCCAGAATAAACTGTGGCGTTCATGGGACGTGATTGAAGTATTGAAAASGAGGGGAGCACTTACTAGATACCCAGTGCCTGTGCAGCGATGCCCACGATGAGAAGAAGGGTCAGGTCCAGTGTAGAATATGACACGACGCTACCGGCGGAAGGCATCAGATAACAGTTACGCGTGGTACTAAGTAGGCTAACCCGTTTTGTAGTGTCGCCACAACCGTTCTGTGTARAAGCGTGACAAGGGAAAAGCTCAAAACCAAGATATACTAACACTGTCGTGTTGAGAACGTCACCCCTGGGATATGTAAGCTGCTTATAGCCAAGTTCAAGATCGGTTTACTAACATTAGGAAGTAGAATGCCAGATAAAGGAACGTTTGTTTCAATTTCCAGCATTCTCTAAACGCAACATGTACTTGTTTTATTCCGATGGTCAATAAATTAGTTCCTGCGGGCAAATCTAGTCCAGGTCGATGCTTCTCAAAAATAAACCATGGCAATGCGCAAAGTACTGAGGCAGTTGGTGTGAGTGGAGCCAAGGCAGAACGTAACAGAACCACTGACACCAGACACCCCCGGAGAAAGCAATCAGGATGCTGAACGCTCGGGTRTTGTTCTCTGTACTTTCATCACTTTTAACGGCTTTGAGGATACCTACCATTATGGCTAGGATAACAATCTCCCCAGCCGAGGACACTGCAAAGGATATATTTGATATTCTGTTTCTGGAAAGGGAAACAAATTGAGCATGCTCTTCGAGACTGTTCTCCGACCATCAGCTGAGATACCATTACAAGCGAGCGGACAACATACGGTTTTYCCCCCGCGTTGACCTGCTCTAGAGATTCCTGAACTTCGGGAAGATCTCTGGCCAACCCTGGGAAGGCAGCTGTCCAGAATGTCAAGGAACCCTATCAGAAAGTATYAGTGTTAGTCCTCTGAAATCGTGGGAGGCCACGCTTTACCTGGTATGTGATCACTGAAAATAACATCGAACGTCAATCGCTGGATATAGTTTCTAAAAACTTACATCCCAGGATGTACAGAGCTACTCCTGCGCGCCACTTCGACGGGTCCTCGACGCCTAGCCACGCAAAGGAGATAGYCACCGCTACGATGGTAAAGAAGATAGTGATGGTTGGTCTGTAGATATGCGGTAAGAGAGAAGGTTCATTTGAGCTGTCTCTGGGACAAACCTCCAACGACCATAGTCGGCCCAGGCGCCTACGACAAGCAAAAGTACCGCTTGAATCGCAAAACTGATCCCATTCGTGAGAAGTACAATTGAGTTTACTGGTGATATGTGGCAGACATGGATCGTTATTTTTGAGTGTAGACTTTGTTCAAAGATGTGTGGTGAAACATACTGTCACGAATTTTGCCAAGGTATGGCAGAACGCATCCGCSGGCGCCACAAGGCGCCGTAAAGGGAGGCTGTGTAGGGTCATAACCCGCAAGAAAGAGCAGGTTTTGAAACTGAGAAGGCCCGAAATTGAAGCCTGATAGACCGTTATTTCCGACATAGTAGAAATAGTAGGACCAGAGCTCCAAACGGGTGGTGGTTGTTCCCAGCTTGGCTGGGGCACCGGGGGCGGGCTCGGGCGTAGTCTTTTCCTCGCTGGGAGTCATGGTACAGCGTCAACGGATTARGGCGTGTGTGGACATTGTTCATATACTCGATAAGCCCATATGGTATGACATCTGGAGTGGGCTTGATAGAAGCAAACGCCGGGTGACCGGTAATGGCGCGAAGTGGATGCACGTGACGAGAGCTGACGGACAAAGTCGGACACAACACTGTGCTCGCCAGTGTCCCCAACATCCAGCTCTCTCGCGACGGCGCACAACTAGCATCACGCTCATTGCTACGCGCGCACAGCATGTATCGCGTGCTACCGGCCGCCAGGCAAGCCGCATCCACTTCTAGTCGAGGCACCGTGAGGGTGGTGAGAAGAGTAAGTTGTCATATTCACGAAATAAATCACACGGCTGCTCTGGGTTTTCGCGAGGTGCATCGCCAGTGTGCATGCTCGCAGTCCTAGTTGCTGAAATATTCGTTGCACCTAGATGTTGGACGCCGGCAGCAGCTAACATATTTTTTCCAGCGTCTGGCCACCGAAGTGACATCGACTCCCAAGAAAAAAAGTGTTGTCCGCACGGTATTCTGGACAACCACCACCCTCGTTGGTACTTTCTATGCTGGTAGTGCCTTCGTCGCCTTCAACAATCAGCCTTACTATGATTTCTTCTCGGAAAACGTGCCGCTCGGCCAATCTATGATTGAATACGCGGAGACACATGGCTGGGATAACCTCACCGTCGACGACGTGGTCGAATTCAGCACGGAGACCTTTATTTCTACTTATAGTTTCGTCTCCGGATTGATTGGGAGGGTAACTGGCGAGCCTGAGGCTAAGGAGGGGAGAGAGAAAAAGGCCGAAAGTTTGAAGACGACAGTTACTCAAGCCATCAAGGAAGCGCCAAAACGTGTGGAAAAAATTATATCTCCTCCTGCGAAGTCCGAGGCTCCTAAGCGTACAACGCAGCCTGAGCCTACTGCTAGCGGGGCTTCCTTTGAACTTGAAGAACTGGTCGCAAGAGCAGAGGCTGCAMTCGCTGGAAAACCCTACCCTAGTGATTCAAAGCCACAGCCTTCCGACATCCCACCTTCAYCTGAATCCCCACCCACCGATTCCAACATATATGACGCTCCCTTACCCCTCGGATTTGAGCCTCCTCCAGGTTTCTCTCGCCCTTCACCTCCTAAGAAAGCCCAAGCGACTGAAGACACAGCGAAGCCAAAGGCTGATCCTGTCCAGCTTCCTCTTGTAGCTCCATCAGTTCAATCACTCGCGGAATCCGAACCTRTAATCTCACACCTCGCTGATACTATCGACAACCTTGCTTCCTACCTTGCTACAAATCCTGACGCGGCATCCAAGGCCACCGATGTTTTGGAGACCGCAAAGCATGATCTCACGGCTCTTGCAGAGCGATTCGAGAAGGTGCGAGAGGATGAGCGATCAGCTCTTGAAGCCAAACTCGATGAGCAAACTCGCGAGTACTCTGTTAAACTTTTGGAACTGGAAATGGAGGCACAGGACAAGCTTGATAATCAGCAAGATGAYTTCAGGAAGTTTTTTGACGAGGAGAGAGCCAAAATYATTCAGGCATACCGGACGAAGCTCGAGAACGAGCTGACGACGCAAACAGAGCTCATCAATGAAAGGTACATTGTTTCGACATTTAACTCGTACCCGATCTAACAGGTTTCATCAGGCTGAAGGAGGAGGTCATCGCCCAGGGTATTGAACTTCAACGGCGCTGGATACGTGAGATCAAAGTCCGTGTTGAGCAGGAGCGTGGTGGTCGCCTTGCTAAACTTGACGAACTCTCTGCCGACCTCAAGCGTCTGGAACGCATTGCTCTCGACAACGCCAGCTACCTCGACGACAATATCCGCATTCATGCCCTCTGGTCGGCGCTTCGGGCCCTCAACTCTGCCGCTATTTCCTCACCAGTTCGCAAGCCCTTCCGCGAGGAACTCCGTGTCCTCCGCCACATTGCTGCCGCACGTGAAGACCCTATTATTTCGGTTGCGCTTGATTCTCTAGAACAGAATGAGGTACCTGATGTTGGTACCGAACCCTTTGCCGACCTTGCTACATGGTTTGCAACCGAGGTCGTACCCAAAGTCTCCGAAGTTGCTCTCGTCCCTGACGAGAATGCYGGAGTTCTTTCATACCTTGCCAGTCGTGCCCTCTCAGGCTTGCGTTTCAGGCGTCGCGGCTTGGTTGCTGGTGACGATGTGTTGAGCGTTTTGGCGCGGGCTGAGTACTACCTTAACGAGAAGGATCTAGACAGTGCCGCTCGAGAACTCAACCAACTCAATGGCCCTGCGAAGACCCTCTTGCATGATTGGCTTGAAGCAGCAAGGAGGAGACTAGAGGTCCAGCAAGCAATAGATGTGGGTTCACGGCCCGTGGATTCCTCTATCATGACTAACTTTTACTCTTCAGGTCATTCATACCCAAGCCACACTCGCCTCCCTGCTTATTGTATGATTCTCTATTTACCCGATAGATTTTAGACAGTATAGCTCTCACAAATAGCCAGTCCGCGGGTCTGTTACTAACTTCACGACGTATGGCCCAAGATGATTAACTTACTAGCACCTTTCGGTCGCACCTGCCTACCATGTATCCACACATTGGGGACATCGGGTTGCCAGACATTACTTCTCGGCGAGATTGGCAACGGAGAAATATTTGTGTAACCGTCAGTAATAAGAGATAGTTATGATTCGGTGTGTTTGAGGGTGGGGTGGACCCATCACAGGAATAGCCCCTCTTCTAACCAGAAAACAGGGGATGAGTTTGGGCAAGTTTTATGATCCCCCTGGTGCACTCAATTGGGCCTCCATTTGAAAAGAATGGTTGAAATACAATTGTTGACTTTGGTTTGTGACATTCCGAGGACAGCTCAAAGCACTGGTGAAAGTACTCTCGACATGGCCTTTACCTATGTCCTCGGCGAAGGCCCTTGCGATATTCAGCAAAAAAAATGGATTGGGTCCGCAAATGAACCAATCGTGAATATACAGTATGGAGATACGGTGGAATTCAAACAAAGATGCCAAATGCCCTAGATTTACATCGGTGGAAGGGGGGTACCAGGATGAATCGGCATCATAGAGTTGCCATTTACATGCATATCTTCTGGTACTAAACCCACAGCTCCTCCCAACGCACACTCACACACAACTTGGGCTCTCCTGACGACGGTCTATACCAAAGATACATCCAAACCCATCAACCAAAAATATATATATTCGGGGAGAATTCGTGCCATAACATACCTGAATGTTATCCCCAATCCCTCCACTTGGCTGCGTGAGTCCCTGGGTAACCTTCACCAGCCCTGGGAAAATCGTCGCACCCACTCTATCCAACTCTCCTCTCTCACTCTTCAAGCACCTCTTTACGAGCTCGATTTGTCTTGGGTAGAGCGTGCTTCCTAGCTCTGGGACAAATGCGCGGTAAAATGCATCTCCAGAACTTGAACTGGAAGAATGAAGCATTCGGGAGAAGGCATAAGCAGAATCGAGAATGGATACGCCTCCAGAAGTGGGCAGGGCACCGTGCAAAGTTCGCATGAGTTCCGGAATGTGTTCGAATAAAATGCTGAGAGACATGTCGGGTGTGCAGGAGTCCACTGCAGCTGCGAACGTTTGCCGTCGCCAGACACTAGCGACAGTCGGATCGCCTATGAGATCGAATAGTCCAATTTCCCCATGTCGATGTAGTGAAGGCCCCCCCATATACAGGTGACATAGTTTATCCGAGAGTCAGATACAGAGCCGAAGAGTTGCTTCATTAAGCTCCAAGAATTGGAATCACAACTCGATAGAATAGGACTCACGAGCGAAAATGTGTTCATGGATCCGTGTGAGCTGGACATTCGCTTCGCTAGAATTAGTCACGATAAGGCAGTTGATGATACCCTCGGAGATCGTCTCGGCAATCGCATGACGAAGGTAACATTGAATTTGCATCGGTGTACCCTCGACCTGGTCGATATCCAATCCCGTCGTAGASGAAACGTCAGTCAAGATCGCCGCACAGATATCRCGAAGTGGTGCGGGAGGAGTACGAATAATATCGGCCGCCCAGCGATTAATCAATTTGTCCAGTTGCGAAGCAGCATTCTATTAGGTATAGAATGACCACATGAGAACTTTGCGGGGGAGGAAATGAGTGAAGAGCCAACGAGCAGGCACACCTTGATTGAGAAGTCGTCAACAGTGCTCCCTCCAGGTCCCTGTATCTGCAGCCCAGGTCCTCCTTCAAGCAGCGCAATCCGTGCCCGTAGCTGGGCAACCTGCCGCTCCTGCTCCTCGAGTTGCTGTCTCTGGTGCTCAACTTTCTCGTGGGCGATTCGCTACATAGTAATCGTCGTCAGCCTGGACTAACTTTTTTGAGCTAGACTCGGGGCGTACGAAGTTCTGCAAGGCATATCGGTATTGTTCCCCCGAAACTATATCTTGTGACTGAGCCGATTGAGGTTGGATTTGCTGCTGTTGGGGCTGTGGCTGGTACATCCCGTTGGGTTGCTGATAGACCGACTGTTGGTATCCGGAACCYGAGCCGTAAGACATTTTTCTACTATCAAGGTGGTTCCTGAAAGGTAGGGTRGAGAGGGGTGAGGATGGCGAAGGTAACACGATGGGGAAGACCCTTTTGATGAGGATGCCATTCAAGCGCCTTGCAATCTGCTATGCAACATCATTCCTCCAGGGATAGCACGCACCCGATTGGGAATTGAGCAGAACAGCTGGGGAAATACCCTAGTAATCCGAAGYAAGATTGCGGAAYATRTTTGCAAGCTCGGGAGGGCYRATCCAATGGTYAAGCACCAAGCYYCAAGAAGCACTGGAGCGCACAAATTCAGTTCCATACATAGCTACCCATCACTGGGTGTCGGTGTCGAAGGTACAGAGTAAAAATTCAACTGAAATACAAAGATCTATTTCACAACCAGCCTACTAAACCCAAGCTCGCCAGGACTTTCAGCAACCCGATCCCCATCGTTGAACGGATCTCTTGCACTCCCGGTCTTGGCACGCCATAGCTGTGTATACAGTGCTTTGAGTTTCTGGAGTTCTACTTCCAGAGCAGCTGTTTTGCTCGCAAAGGAAACGAAGGTGACRTTTTGTGCTTGCAGAGTGGCGGCGATACCTGATTTGTGTYAACGAACAGAGGGGCAGAGTATGTTTGATGATACGCACTTTGAGGTGTCTGCACTTGATTAGCTGATGAAGATAGTCTTCGCTCGATTTGCTGAAATACCAGTTGGACAGTGTAATGACTGGAAGCGATCAAAGAACGGACCTCGATAGTAGATTTGTACCAAGCCAACCGTTCCGTCATTTGTTGCGTAACACGCTGGAAATATCTACCAAAGAATTAATCAGAAAAGCCTCCTTGTAGTCAGAGACTAACGCACTCCAGCGGGAAGCCTGCATGATCCTTGAGATACGATGTTCCGCTTTGAGGGCTTCGGAAAGCATCAATGATGCGCGTCGCAACAATGGTATCTTGCATTGCCTGATCTACTTTTGCTTTTAAATCTTCCGTGTGACGAAGATCGCTCCGGATTACACTGGAGGCATTTAGCAAATCCTGATGGTTTTTAATCCCAGATATAAACATCGATGTGTAACGCACAAATACCTTTTGCATTTGTTTAATCGTTTCTTGCCCCTTCGTCGGCTCCTCTCCAAGTTTACGTTGATGAAGGTCCTTGCTAATTTGAACACGGCCCTGAATATGGGTACTGGACATCGAGCGGACTTAGATGATTAGAACCACTACAAAGCAAGACCAACGCACTCGATACTTTCTAGGATCTGCTTCAAGTTATCGGGGAGATCGTTGAACTTCATGGACTTTGTGAATGGGAATTGGACGACGTTCTGTGCTTGCTGGACTGGCTGCTGCATATACTGACCCAACGCGGGCTGACCAAGCCTATTTGTTCCCTGAGATTCTGAGTATTTGTCAAGGTGGACAAGGAACGCTTACCCACTGCAGTAGGGATTGGTTAATAGTAGTTGTAATAGGCATGAAAACTGGACGTACGTTGAAGAAGCCTGGGGCCTCCCAAATAATGACCCTCCGCCAAAGGAGCCCCCGTTGGTACTTGCTCCAAATACACCAGCTGGTTGCGCCTGTTGCCCTGTGAGCGGATTTGTAGTTGCGGTAGAGCCAAAGAGCCCCGACGAAGGTTGCTGCTGCTGCTGCTGTCCAGTGTTTCCAAAGATATTTGACGTGCCCGTGTTTCCGAATAACGAAGAACCGGCTTGCTGCTGCTGGTTGGGAGCTCCGAAGAGCCCGCCTCCCTGTGCCGGCTGTTGTTGCTGAGCCGTTGATTGACCAAAGAGGCCCCCTCCGGTTGTGGGTTGTTGGGTCATTGTTTGACCAAAAAGACCGCCTCCAGTTGTGGGTTGTTGGGTCATTGTTTGACCAAAAAGACCGCCTCCAGTTGTAGATTGCTGCGTCGCCGGTTGACCAAAGAGATTTGCTCCAGCGGCAGGTTGTTGTTGCGTCGCCGTATTACTGAATAAACCAGTAGTACTGGGCTGCGTATTAGTAGTTTGCTGGCCAAACAAACCGCCTRTCGCTGTTGGTTGTGTTGTRGATTGGCCGAAGGGRCTGTTGGTGGGAGCTGGTTGCTGCTGCTGATTTTGTTGACCAAAGTTGCCAAACATGTTAGCTCCTGTGCCACCTCCAGTAGCTGACTGGCTCTGAGCGGACCCTAGTGGAGGGGCATTGGCTAACAAGCCGCCAGTGGGAGGCTGTGTGTTTCCGAAGATGGAAGGTTTTGACCCGAAGAGAGAATTGCCAGTGCTCCCAAAAGATCTTTTCGGGAGCTTTACTCAGCATTTTGTCCGAGCACGACGAGCGATATTTACTCACTGTCCAGAAAATGCCATTTCTAAGGAGGGTGAAGACAAGTGCGAGTGGTGAGTTGGACGCGACAGGGCACGTGGTCATAACCAATYATAYCACGACCTCTCCAGACATCATACCAAGTTGTTCCTAAGTACTTAGCTGGGATTTGCTCSTCATTGGTCCCAGGATGGGGGAACGGTGGGCCCAACCGCTCACGACTGCGGACGGACRAACCRAGAGACCCACCGGATCTTCCTGCATGTACACACACAACCAGAACGGACCGCAAACGTCTCATGTCGAACAAAAAAYCATTCTGTATATTTCAAATCTCACGTCGGGTACCCGAGCCTGTCGGCATCTTGGAGGTTGGACGAGAGGACGACTCCCACCAAACTCACCAATAAA
>JAECYV010000007.1:224390-266573 GCA_023014305.1 Lepiota subincarnata
AAATCGAAATACATATGTAATAAGGCACAGGGACAGCCGATCCCAGGTGACGTCGAGAACACGGATGTAGCTGATTGACCACTGGCTTGCAAGGGGCATCTGTCGAGGGAAGGGACCGAAAAGATATTTTCCACACGGAGAGTGGATTTCCGCAAGACAAGGGCATTACAATGTACCGCCAAAGGCAGAGGAGACGAGTAATCTGGCTGAGGGTGGGTTGCGCAGCCTAGAAGGCAGATGAGCAAGGGAGAAAGACACGAAGAGCAGCAAGGTACTTAGCCGAGCCGAGGAGTGCCTAATCGAAGACAGTCTTCCGTTCTGTCTGCCGCTCAGCTTTTCGAATTTAATTCATCAATCCTTCAGCTCACCCAATCGGCCACGTTAGATTGCTGTCCACGGCCGAGCAATCCAATCAAGATAAACGTCAAACCCCATGGATTGGGCGGTTTTGGCTGGGCCTYGACCCCTGACGACGAGCGCACGTATATAATAGCGCACGTGGAATGGAGACCGGGTCATTGAGCAGGGCCAACTCTGGCAAATACCTCTCTCACAAACTTGAACCACCTCTCTCCTACCTACCTYYATACTCTTCCCTTTACACTTTCTTTAATACTTCCCATATATYCAATGGCTCCTGCCGTCTCTCATCCGCCAAGCGTGACCTTCATCGATGACCATACCCACCGCCCAGTCAACGTCGACGCCGCTACGTATTACGGCGGCGACGAGTCTCATACCCGTTCAAGAACATATAGCCATGTAAGTGCCCCTCTCATGTGTTGTCTGCGYATGTTAACGCGTCGGACACTCTCAGTCGTACCTTCACGGGTACAACCCTCGACGGACCCCGGCGTTCGAGGAGGACTGCCATATGCGACCTCGTCGGATGTCGCATGACGAAAAGAGCGTGACGACTCCGCGGCGTTTCCTGATCGATGTCGAGGAGACCATCCGTGTCATCCTTGAACAGGAGGATACCGACGGCGATTTTCAGATTAGCGTTACTGACGCAGGACCCAAGATGATGGCTCTTGGTACTGCAACCAGTAATGGCTTCAAGACATTCGATATCCGTGTATGTGCCCTCTCTACTATTCCTTGCCGTGGTTTTGTGGGCAAAAGTTGCTGATACACCTTCATCCATTAGGGAACATACATGTTGTCTAATCTCCTCCAGGAGCTCGCCCTYGCACGCGACCACAATAGGAAGCGAATCATTCTCGACGAAGCCCGGTTGACGGAAAACCCCGTTGATCGTCTATCAAGGATGATCAAACATTCATTCTGGCATTCTTTGACACGYAGAATCGACGGGGATGGGCTCGAGATTATAACCGCAGACCCTAAGAATAGGACGGGTCGGGTGCAACCCCGAATTTACGTCCCCCATGGGGAGCCCGCTATGGCCGAATATTATAGGAGGGTGGCAAAGGAAAAGCCCCATATGAACCTCGATGTGCAAGTGCTACCTAAAAAACCCGATGATCCCATTTTTGTCAAGAGTTTAAACAACAAGCCTGGTCTGTTGGCTTTGGCTATGAACGAGGTAGACGATGGTCAAGGYGGGAAGACGCTAAAGGGGATTCCATTCATCGTTCCCGGAGCACGTTTCAACGAGGTGCGGATCCTGTCCTATATTTGGTTACTACAACCTGCTCATCTASCCGTCGTAGCTCTACAACTGGGACTCGTATTTCATTGCTCTCGGACTACTCGTAGATGGTCAAGTGAATATGGCCAAGGGTATGGTGGATCACTTCATCTTTGAGATCAAGCACTACGGGAAGATCCTAAACGGAAGCCGGAGCTACTATTTGTGYCGGACTCAACCACCTTTCCTTACGGATATGGCCCTCCAGATCTATAACCAACTTGACCGTTCAGACGTGGATGAGAACCGGGCATGGCTTAAACGCGCTATCCAGGCGGCCATTAAGGAATACCACACGATTTGGGTCGCTGAGCCCCGAATGGATCCGAAAACCGGTCTTTCCAGATATCGCCCCGATGGTCTCGGCATCCCACCTGAGACGGAAGCTACCCACTTCACTCACATTCTTGAGCCCTACGCTGAAAAACATGGCCTTTCTGTACTGGAATTCAGTGAAAAGTACAACGATGGTGTTATCAAGGAGCCGGAGCTCGATGAATACTTCCTCCACGATCGCTCAGTCCGCGAATCTGGCCACGATACTACGTACCGGTTCGAAAAACGCTGCGCAAATCTTGCGACCATCGACCTGCAATCTCTCTTATACAAATATGAGATTGACATTGGGACTGCCATCCGGGAGGTGTTTGATGACGAACTAGAGCTTGAGGAGGATTTCCCACTTGCGCCATTCCCTCCAAACCCCGAAACTTATGCTAATCCCCRTAGGGAAAGATCAARGAGCCGCATGCAGAYGAGTGATGAGTGGTTCGAGAGGGCCGAGTTCAGACGCCAGCAGATTGACAAGTATCTGTGGAATGAGAATAAGACATTGTACTTTGACTACGACACTGTCAAAGAGCAGCAAATTTTGTAYGAGTCAGTCACCTCATTCTGGCCACTATGGGCTGGTTGTGCTAGCGAAGAGCAATGCTGGAAGCTGGTGTAAGTTGTTTTGTCCAATTGTAYCTTCTGTCACTGACACAATCGATTTATAGGGCACAATCCCTCAAAAAGTTTGAGGTTCTCGGTGGGGTTGTCTCTGGTACGGAAGAATCCCGAGGAAGGATTTCACTTGATAGGCCCAATCGACAGTGGGATTAYCCGTATGTTTTCCAACCGCTGCAACCYTATTGARACGCTTACCTCGGACTGTAGTTATGCATGGTGCGATGGGAAGATACGGAATCTGGYTGATGTGTGCTGACTATYACAATAGGCCCCCTCATCAGATTATGATCTGGGTTGGACTGGAGCGATATGGATACCTCGAGGAGGCCCAGCGTTTGGCATACCGTTTCCTATACATGTGAGTGGGAGATCAAACAATAGCACCTTCATTGCTGATGTTTGTGCAGGATGACAACTGCTTTTGTTGACTTCAATGGCGTTGTACCAGAGAAAGTCAGTTTTTAAATCAACGATTCCCTATCTTGACTTGACGCCCCCTTCCTCCAGTTTGATGCGGTCAAGCTCTCGCATCTCGTCGACGCCGAGTACGGTAATCAGGGTGTCGATTTTAAGATGGTGCCGCGCGAGGGATTCGGTTGGATGAACTGTATGTCATCAAAGTTGTTCGCTAAAGCCTGTTTTGCTCACTTGGAGCACCCGATGCAGCCGCGTATCAGGTTGGGTTGACGTTTTTGACGAGCCACATGCGCCGAGCTGTCGCAGCTTGCACAAGCCCCGAGGTATTGTTCGGGGCTAACGTGAGTGGACTTGCGGCAAGCTCATTTGCCGTTGCGGACAACCACCTTGCGCCGACTGACCCGCTCGGGCTGGCAATGGAAAACCTAGAGATCTCGGCTACGGCCTGAGCAATGATGACGACTACTTAGAGCCAACTATAACTACAACATTACAGCCTCCATACATACAGACATACTCTACATACATACATAGACAGACAAATGACGTCAGGATTAGTTGATCTTGCTTGTTCGTTTCGCAGCGTTGATGCTCYCCTCCACGTTRACCAGACTGCTCGTCCCGTTGGTTCGTCTCTGGTCAGACAGACACCATGCCCCCCTTCACTTTGAGCTGCGCCATCTCCATGCCGTRTCAYCAGACGCCCACGTCGTGTTTGCKGACGTATCACAACGCCAATTGAGRWCCCTCGCGGCCGACGGAAACGCCTCCTATAYGATCCGACAAACAGTCCCTYTGACCACCTACAGACCCCCGTCATTCAATGCTCTGCTCAGTGCGCAGAAGAGGAGCTTGGAATTGGGGGAGAGTGCTGTGCTGGATTGGRGTCAGGAGGTCGTTCTGAGTCCAAACGTGGAAAGTAGAGAGACGCTCTTGGTGCTTGCAAAGATGGCAAATAACGCATATCTAAACCCTGATGAGGAGGGCTGGTACGATCTAGGAACGAATTGGACGACGGTGAGTGTCTCGGAAGACTTTTTCACTGGTGCAAGTGTGGCTTGACGYATTATGTCCAAAATTGGTTATGTCTATACGCAGTCTTATCCATTCGGCTGGGAACCAGACATAGGCGGCTTYCGCGGGCATGTTTTTGCTACGCCAGACAACTCAACKATCGTCGTCTCTATCAAAGGCACTTCTGCCGGTGTCTTTGGTGGGGGCGGGCCCACAGCTAAAAAGGACAAATTCAATGATAATCTCCTATTTAGCTGTTGCTGCGCAAAGATCGATTGGACATGGTCGACAGTGTGCGGGTGCCATCGCGGAGGATACAAGTGTGACCAGAACTGTGTGGAGAAGGCGTTGGTAGACGACAGCTTGTTTTACCCCATTGGGACGGTAAGTGTTTTGTGGGTTTGGGTTTGGGGAATATGTTTTCTTGTGGCGGACGTATTAACTGACGGTTTGGACAGAACTTGTATAATAATCTGACTTACATGTAGTAAGTCATGTGTCGCATTAGTTAAGAACACCACTAATCTTTCTCGCCCTCGTTATTAGCCCAGAGTCGAACATATGGATAATCGGGCATTCGCTCGGTGGGGCTCTCGCCAGCCTTCTGGGAATCACGTTTGGCGCTCCAGCGGTGACGTTTGAGTCTCCTGGGGAMAAGATGGCTGCCGGCAGGCTGCACCTTCCCTCACCCGTGAGCACTTCTCGTCCCTTGGAGCTCGACAACGAAAATCTAAGTTTCTCCACCCTTAGCCTTCGATGCACCACGTTACACATGTGTATCATACAGCAGATCCCATAGCTATGGGCACGTGTAATGGTATTTTGTCTGCTTGTGCGCTAAGTGGATATGCAATGGAGTCAAGGTTCGTGATCGCTCCAACCCAATATCTGCGTGTGTACACAGTGTGCATATGGCTAATGGCTCCTTTTGTATGTATGTTCTTGTAGGTGCCATTTGGGGAAAACTATCGTCTATGACACAGTATCTAATCTCTCTTGGGCTGTGAACATCCGAACACATGGTATTGTGGACGTCATCGAGAAGCTTTTRGGGGAACCATGGGCCCCCAGCGTGGAAGCAGGGAGAGAAGTGCCGGAGCCTGTTCCTCAAGAGGACTGCGTTGTAAGTCGATAAGCTTTATTTGTTTTTTTTCGATCACTAGACACTAATATGGAACGCTCGGGTGTAGGAGTGCTATAGCTGGGAATTTGGCGAYTTTGCGGAGAGCTGAAAGCGGCCGCTGTGTTCGTCTCTCACACTCTCGTAGGGTACCATAGATTAGGTTCATCCGTTTTTACTCCCCGGACAAAACAATAGGATACCCCTACCCACCAGGCATCCCAAGGGAACTCTGCCGTGATTTGGCCTCGGTCAATACGAATATATTGCTTTCGTGGTTCTCCTGTAGAGCTGAAACCGATAAGGCAGCTCGTATACCAATAGATATGTACTACACAGCGGCCATGCAATGTCCCCTTGTCAAAAATGTGGGATGACAGGTGAAGGCTTTCATTGACAGCGTCACTCTCCAAATTACATCTTAGATTCTCGAAAATAATTGACTGCCTGGAGTATCACATCAAGGTAAACAATGTCCYGGAATGGTATCTAAGCCCCCGAAAGAAATCTGCATTGTGGTAGTGAGGAAATGTTCGAGCTTATCTGCTGCTTCTGGGGTGCCCAACAAGTAAAGTGGGAGATCATGATGAACTAGTCCAGCCCATCCACCTCGGCTTGGATTCTGAGGGTTTCCATGACGTCGCCACTCGGATATGACCTGAGGGTGATGCATGACAAGCTCTTTATCCGTGTAGGGACCAAAATTGATGATCGTGAAGTAAGGTCCAACGAAAGATGAGCCACAGCAGTTTGTCATTTGAGGAGAAGGCCGGCCTCCTTTGACGGCAGCATTTTTGCCTGGTCCCTAGCTTGAAATTGGGTGGGTACGCAGTAGTAGATTTATGGTTATCTTTGTCCTTATCTGTGAGCTCCGTAGCTGGTAACCGCTCCATGAAAGGGAGCAGCTCTTTTGACTTTCAACACCACTCTGCAGACGTATATATAGGGGAGGTGGGGGATCGTCGAAATAACGCTCCAACATAAAAAATCAGGAATTTGATCCTCGTTTATCGGTGATGTCTTTGAGGACTTCTAGCGTCAAGACATAAGTTGTGGGAAATTTTTTGTGTGGCGATCTCGAAGCTTTTTTTTTTGTGAATAATCAATGCTTCCCTCGATGACAACCCATCATAAGGCTTCGTATTCTATCAGGAGTTCTCATTTACTGATATCTGAGCTAACTTCAGAAGATATGTTGTCTGGCCTGCACGTAAGAAAAGAATGGACCAAAAGACTTTGGGGATGGGAATGGGAATCAACCACAAGACACCTATCCAAAGTTTGAGAGGAGACGCGGGGGGCGATGGTAGAAAGAACTTGGGGATCAGACAGAAGGCACGTGATAATATAGAAAAGTGTATGCCCATTACCCGCCCCTTCCAAAGTTCCCGCCAAGCCTTCCAAAACCCATGATTATACCAGTCACTTTTAATTCGCCACTACCAGCCACTACACCGACACACAGGAGAAAATTGCCTGAAGCTCTAGCAAAAATCTCACACGATGAAGTCGTCCTTATCGAGCTCCAAGGCTCACTCGAAGTCGAATGTGCCCAGCCTGCAGACAAGAACGGCAAATTCGTAGGTAGGCTAACAGTAAATGAAGGTGGTTCGGTGAGTAGTTCTTCATAAAAGGCTATGAACCAGTTGGGGATAAGCGTAATTTGCCCCATCCCCCCATCCCCCTCCAATTTTCGTTTCCCCTCACCTCCACACCCCCTTTTTTTTGGCGTTTTGATTTCCCTTCTAGTTTTCCCCCCTCTTTCATTCTCTCGCTTGTACCCTGAACCGACTAGTAGTAGGGGACGAACCCCACCCCGTTCTTATTCTCACTCGGGTTATTATGAACAGGGAAAACCGACACTTGTCATTGGCCACCACCTTCTCGAGGGCAAGATCGCACCGCTAGCAAAACCACTGGCGATTCTTACCCGCTCTACAACCGATGCCATCGCAACAGCTACAGCTTCGTCTTCGTCCTCGCATAATTTTTGCAAGGACCGCGGGGAGGATCATTCTGAGAATTTGCAGGCGATGGACTGCGATGACGATGGAAGTGGCGAGGGCGATAAACGCGTTGAACACTCCACGCCTCGGAATTCTCAGATGCAATGGGTAGCCGTGGGTATTGTGAAGCGCAAGATTGTGTTTGCCAAGCGACCAATGCCAATTGCTATTGCTGGTGGTCCGTCATAAAATTTAAGGTCGTGCTTGTTGCCAGAAATAAATACATTCTTCTCGGATGCATTTTATACTTTACAAAYGACGGGAGTATATACGCACACACGGAGACTATAGACCAGAAGGAGTAAGGGAAAAGGGAAAGAAGGCCGCTGCAGAAACCAGCAAGCGCCAACGTATAGTCTCAAGATAAAACGGGTGACGTAAAAAAATCCGAGACAGACAGAATATTCCGCAACGCACGGAAGCGGTAGTAGCGAGTCGCGTGCCGGACTGGGTGAATGGATGACGTCCTTCGTCATAGACGAAGGGTCGAATTTTCGGAAGCATGTCTGAATTTCATTCTCTCCGAGCTGCGAGGCCCGTGTAACATAATCTCCAGCCCTGGAGGAGGTGGACGGGGAATTAAAGGGGTCCCTGTGGGTATCGGGTTTCGAACAATACAGAGGATTATAGGCATGTGAGGTAGACGGAGGTAGCGGACGAGTCCGATGGTGAAGAAACAGAGGAATATATGGATTAGAAACCATCAAAGTGCCCCTTGAGAATCCTTTCGCCCATGGGCGATGGGGCTCGGCGAGGGCGACTGTTATCAACACTGATGGTTGCGGAGCGGCGGGGTTTGTTGACAAGAGGTGGATTAATCCTAGTGGGGCTGATAGCTGTATTAGGTGGGGGACTGGGAGGGGACATGGAGTTTGAAAGATCGTGGGTCTGATGGTAACATGCGAATTAAGTCATTTGTGTGATGAAAACTAGACGAAGAGGCAACTGACCTTGACGAAAGGGGCGCTACTAAGAGAAAGCCTCCGGAGAAGGCTGGCACCACGTTCAAGGTGTGGATCAGGCAGGGGCTGGGTTTTAGGCTCAGTGAACCTGCTTGCGATCTGAGTGCTCGTGCGACGCATATGGGCCGCAGCGGGAATCACTCTGTCGCCTTCCTCCTCTTCTGCGGAGCGATGTATAAGAATCTGGAAATACGATAGAATGGCAGACCAACCTTCGAAAACAGGGGAGGGGCCGCCGAACTTGCGGCGCAAGGGAAAGGTCGAGCTCCCAGGGGCCTTGGTGGGAGAGGGAGCAAGAAAGTAGGAGAAGATGGGGGATGAAGTAGGCGAAGGGAGAGAGGTGCGGATGGAGCCCATAGAACCCGAGATGGGGGTGGGCAAGTCATATGTCGAGCTCGCCGAGCCAGACGACGCGGAGGAGACAGAGCGCGCACGTCCGCGGGTCTGAGCGATAGGGATGGGGTCGGAGTGCTGGACGTCGTCGGCGGGTCTAGGAGAGTTGTTGGTGTTGTTGTTGTTGTTGTTGGAGGGCATGGTTAGAAAGCTGAAACAAAGAGAGCGAAAGAGGGGAGAAGTGGGAAAGGGAAGGGAGAGACAAGAGAGAGGTAGCGCTTATATAATAAATGAGTGGACAATCTCAATCAGCCAGATGTGGCACGTGCACAGCGGCGGATACCCAATTAGCCCACGACCTACTGGCTCTCCCCTGGGCCTGAACTAGAACATGGTAGCCCACCCCTCGACCGCACACACCCACCGCCGAGACACTCGAAGCATGTGGCCACTGTCGCTGGCAACGACGACAGAGGAGACAAAGAGAGATCCCGATGCATTCTGATGACCCAAGATGGCTCGGCGACCCCCACACCACATGATCTCCCATGGCTCGACTACCCCACAGATCAGGGTCCTTCCTCATTGCCTTATCAGGAAGGTCTGACTCTCTCCCGCCTTCCTTATGGGCATAACCATTCCAAATGGGATCAACTATACTCACGACGGTAATTAGCAGCTGCTCTCTGACTCCTGCTTTCGATCTCACACACATTGCAACAACCTTTGCCGCCAACGTCCACACAACCATCCATTCATGGCACCCATCAGACAATGATCTCTCTCCCCCATGTCAGCATCACTACAGGCGCATCACCACGGCAAGATGCACGCCAGGCCAGCGCTGCTTCCCGTATCCTAGTCCTCTCATGATCTCTCAACCCGTCTCCAATAAGGAACCCCTTTCCAAAAAGGCGTATGTTTCGCAGTTCCCCATTCACACCCACTGATGGCATAGCCTGCTGCTATCTAGATCAGACCAGCTAGATACAAAAACATCTCGGTGAAAAGCGTCCCAAGCCCCAGCCATCCGGTCCCATGGGAATTTCCCATTTGCCACCCAGGGATAAGAAACCACCCCCGAATGATCTCCTGTTCACCTTTAGTATTGGACTTTAAGCGGGTCATACAACSTTTCCTCTGTGCCTACAATCCCGAGAAGCTCTCAGCCGTGGGTGACATCACCCATCTCCTTGCGTCGCATGACCACGTTGTGTCTAGTATCCTTTTCCTAGTCCTTGGAAAAAAAGAAAAGACGTCGAGAAGCAACTAGTACAATATTACATAGTGAAACCACGAGACCTCTGGCTTCCCGCTTGGTTCGTACACTCTCGGCAGGCCACAATGACCGGGGCATTAGCATTAGTCTAAAGGTGTAGTTCATGAAACCGCTATCTGATTCCCCACTAACCTCGGTAAATACATACCCTGGCTTCTGCGATTCAAATCAAAGGATCAGGAAGAGGTCAGCCTACGCTTTCCTATTGGAATATCTATCTAGTCTTCTTGAAGGCCGCACAGCCCACATGCGTAATTCCCATCAGATCGAACCTCGAACAATGGGTAGAAAGCTACCCCTCGTAATTGGTGCCGCTGATTAACGATCCCTTGTGAAATCAGCATCAGCCTTCCACGAATAGGAACCCTCACGAATACGTATACGCCCCTTGCCGTATTCCGGAACGCTCGTGAGACCCCGTCACTTTCTCCTCCTTTGCGACTCGGGCCCAGGGTGCGTGCTAGGAAAAACACTGGATAATCACTTGTAGGTTCCAGAAGGTTTTTTCCACACCTTCGGCGAAGCATTAGCAATGACGATACACCAACTCCACCCACGAAAAACATCCGTCCGTGATCGAATAAAATAAGCGACATCGGCGAGAACGTTCGACATACCGAACACCACTTGAGAACTRTGCCGATCTAACTAAAGACATCATATCARGGGATTCTTGATGGATAAGGTTCTCCTCCTGACCTCAAAAGAAATGTTACAAGTAACCCTTCTGAGGAGTAATCGAGCCCAAATCAAGCCAAGTCACTAGGCCAAGAATAGCTAGGGAGGACAAACAAATAGCCCGTTTTCCCCAATAGAACGGGCAACTCCCGTTCCAGTAAAGACTGGAGAATGCCATGGCATCGGATTTAGCYTTGTCTCGCCGTTCACCATTTCCCACATCCTCACTCCCGCACCTACCRAGAGTGAAAAGACCACTCCATCTACCTCACGACAAATTAAAATATGAATAGCTCGCTTACGGGAGGGGGACGGGGCAATGTGAGCACGAGCAAGGGCGCGGGACCTGTATATGACGGATCTCGATTTAAGGGAACACGCGGCCTCGAGGCAGTACACATTTGACTAATCTGATATGCGGTATGCGATAAGCCCCGCATTTGGAACTCACCATCTATCTTTACTGAACCGTGCGCTCCCGCAGTAGATATACAGCTTGAAAGACCCCGTATTACATTTAGGGAAGGTGTTGGTAAGCTTGAGGGTAATTGGTTCAGGGAAAGGCTCTCATGATGACGAAACGATCACATCAATCATTCATGATTTCCACACCCGTAACACGAAAACGGGCCAAAAAATGGAGGTGTTCAACCATCACCACCCAAATTGCGGTCCCGATTGCCGGTCAGGGGACGCCTTTCTTTGCACCGCCGTTCATTTCGCAGCATATTGATAAACAGTTTAAATGGTTTTTTGTCTTCGTTTCAAATGACCTTTTTGCTACGGGCGGCCAAAACTGGAACACCATGGTCGTGGGGTTGATGTAGCGATCCAATGATCGAGAGAGATAATAGAAGGGGGGGGGGGGTATTCATTTCTGGCCCCTTTCCATGGGGATCCAATATTTAGTGGTGCCTAGATCGATTATAGATGCGTTTGGAGCGGGAGCCACAGGGGGCATATACTTTACACCAAGTTGAAAGGAAGGGCCCCTACACAATGTTTATTGCAAGTATCAGTGGATACATTATCGATCAATCCTGAGCAAAGTTACCGAGTACAGGTACGATCGGAGCGATGATCATATAGTACTTGGCTGCGCCACGATTGATTTATTCGAAGGACCTGTCGAGGCAGCACCTGAGGTGAGCGTGCTACGCAGAAATCCACAGCCCTTGTATGCTTGATGTCACTGATGGCTAGTGGCGGGACTTACTCCTCTCCTAGTCTCGCAGCAAGTACACAAGTCTAAACTCCAAGCTCCAAGCTCCAGAAGACCAACAAATAACGTTATGTGCCTGAACCCAGAGTTCGCAAAGCAACGAAACAATATCAATCAGCGTAGCCGCAATGGCAAGGCAAATCGAAACTTGGGGGACTTTGGAAAGCCATCTTGGGACCTCCACTATACAGTCATATCGCCTCCCCACCTATACCTCTCCARCTTACACTATCCGGTGCGATGGTATATGAGAATTTGCTCCGCTGGTCCGGGAGAGGCGAGTACGAGATAAGAATAGAAGACTCATGAACTTTTTTTGCACCGAGTGACCTGATATACTCAGTATGCGACAAAGATGAATGCCCAGACAAGCTCCAGGGGCGCACAACTCAAAAAACGGCGGAGATGGAGGTAATTTGTGTCTCATCCACTATATAAACGGATGTACTGTACGACCGCAGTATCGGATTCTAACGTCACTCGCTAACTTTTTGGCTACCTGCCAGAGATGGGTGTTGAGTCATGCATCGGGTTGGGGAAATAAAATGGAATATCTGGTTTGTGCCACGAAGGGAAATTGAGCAATGCATAGACGAGGCCAGGGGGCATTTTGGTGGTGTGTAATCGGGTCAAGTGAAGAAGGGAAAGGGTGCTTAAGTGCAGCAAGAACGCTTACCGCATAAACAATATCTAGAGTTTACTATTCCGTGATGGCACTGTCGGTGCAGGATCGCTAGTCGCTTTGAGCCTTCGCAGGACAGGCGTTGGATTGGAGTGTGGGCTCACGGATGATGCCAGCATCGAGCATCCTTTGCTGAAACACTGGGCGACCTTCGACAGAAACCCCCAGGGTCATATTTTCTGGCGCCAAATKAACATTTCGGAACCCTGTTGACATGTCAAGGGAAGTGATTGAGTGACCAACACAAAATTATCGGAAGAAGTAAAAGATTTGCACGGGAAGCCCAAAGATATTGGCAATCCCGTCCCTGAGTCCATTGGGTTGGCCAAGGGCATTGGGACCTTGATAGATGTTGCCTATATCGTAGTCAGGGAGAGTCTGTCACGAGGAGCAAGCTCCTAGGACTTTAACACAGGAGAATGATGAGTGAGATTGAGAAATAAATGAGCCAGAAATTCACATAAGGAGGTCAATAGCTATCGAGATCCACCACAACCAGGGAACAGCTGCGATGGGATTCGGGATCGTCCTAACGGCCTCACAGCCATGTCCCCAACCAGGTAGATCTCGCGTGGCCTGGCCTATCAATCTATCCAGGAAGCATGTCGGGCCTTCTGTTTATCTCTAACAGTGTCATGTCAGTGACAAAGGTAACCTTTCACAGTAGAAATTGAAACCAGGGGACAGTGCCAGGAACACGGCACTTTTGTATAATACCCAGCCATCTGCCACCAATTGACAATAAGGCGAGGTCTGGTCGGTAGGGGCTTGATTACTGCTGGGTGCTGAAGGCTTTGTGGCGGTGGGCGTTCTAACTTTAGTAGGTTGGGTTTTCGGATACAATCGGAGGAGGAGGGGGGGCTCTGATAATATATGGTAATGACTTGGAGGTCGATTGAATGACCAGAATATAGGTACTAGCCCATGACACCCTCCGAGGTAATGAGTTCGGAGGGGATTAGGCCTCATGGGTATTGAAGGTCGAGCGGGAATCAGAATATGCCTGACGTACGCTGACAACAGGAAAAATACATGGAAATGATCGCAATCATTGTAAAGAGAACTTTTTAATGGTTTGAATATTGGACTGGTGAGGATATGTTCTTCCCGGAATTAGAACGGAATACACATATATTGGATGAAACGAGTATGAATGGTATCGAGTAGTAGATAATAGAACAATGGTTGATACTGATGGGAGGAGGTTCACGGGAACTTCCTCGTGTGCTTGTTGGAATAGCTTCCTAAAAGTACTGACTCGACGGTTGCATATCGAGTCGGGAGTGAGCTAGCTCTTCTAGGAGTTACTATATCTGGTACATCGGATTCGGAGGAGGGTGTTGTGGGGGTTGACGAAATATCCGATAAATGAGCACGTTGAGATTGGTCACTATTCCCCTCCGACATCATCTGCTGAACCCATAGCCCGGCCTTCCTCTCCAAGCAATGAGGTAGGGGATCGTTGGGTATGTGGCAGGGTGTATGGGCGGTGYGRGCTGGATAGAGAAGTATCTAATGGAGGTACACGCCGGCTGTGGGKTGGAGGTGGGCCATCTGATGGTGCTTGGTGGCGGTGGTGCTGTCTGAAGTGGGGTGAAGGTGGCTGATCATGTGTATAGCTAGTTGAAGACCGGTGCCGCTGCGGGCGTGTTAGGGGCTCTGGGGACTCGGAAAGCACAAGTTGAGGCCSTGAGGGGGATCGGGACCCTGGCTGCACTGGCACGGATGAAAACTGAGGAGCATGTGGGAGCTGAGYAGTTTCCTGTACAAATTGAGGTTGGGAGGAAGACGGGGACCGAGGACGCATGGATGAAAGCTGATGGCGCTCATGTATGGRTGGAGACTGGGATATCTCTTGCACGAATTGGGGCTGAGGGCGGGACTGGGATGGAGGACGTGCAGGTAAAACAGGACGGTGCTCAGACGTGAGTGGGGATAGAGGAGCTTCTTGCACGAGTTCGGGTAGAGGGGAAGGCAGTGACGGAGGGCGTACAGGTATAGCTGGATATGATCCAGGCCTGGGAGCTTCTTGCATATATTCAGGTCGAGGGGGAGGGTATTCAAGCCTAGGAGCTTCTTGCACAAATACAGGCCGGGGGGGAGACAGTGATGGAATACGCGTAGGTCGAGCTGGATGGCGTTCAGGCCTAGGAGCTTCCTGCATATATCCAGGCCGAGGGGGAGACAGCGATGGAATGCGCGGGGGTCGAACTGGACTACGTTCAGGCCTATAAGTTTCTCGCATAAATCGCCGAGGAGGAGACGGAGACCGACTGCGCGGACGACCATAGGATTCAGGGGTAGAAGCTGGTCGCACAATGTGAGGCCGAGGAGGAGAATAGGATGGACGACGAGCAGGTAAAACCGAGTAGGGCTCATGCACAGACGAAAATGGAGGRGCCACTTGTATAACTTGAGGCGACCGGGGTCGAGGGGGAGTAGTTGACGCGGGTGAATATGGACGCATGGATGGGGGTTCGTGYACGGGTAAGTGTTGRGTTGGGATTGCAGTRATGGGGTTGCCCATATTAGTTGAAAGCTGATGGAAGGGAGGTTGAGGGTCGAAAGCTGTAATGAATACCTCAATTCGTCTCATCCACGCCTCATCCATTTTGTTACCATAACGCATGAGAGTGGCAGCTGTGAGTATAATGTAGAGAATRCCAATGCCAAGAACGACACAAATAAATATGCGGAATCCAAGCTCCATGTGGGGTCGTGTGGCGAACGTGAAATCCATTGGTTGGTTTGTGCTAAATCTCCAAAGAAAGAGCATGATGCAGATGATAAAGGCGAAAATAGACCTAAAAGACAAATGGTCAAATGACAGGATGCTCTTTAGAAGCTACAGAGGCATACCAAGCAAGCCAAAGAACTGGCATAGCCATCATGACCCAGACATTCCAAAATATATTCTGATGTTTTTGGGTTTCCTGTCAATAAGTACCGTGTAAGCCGCTCGACCAAATGATGTATTCGAAAGGGGTCAACCAAACATACCAAGGCCCACTCAGCAGCTTTGTGTGGCTTGCGCATATTGGAAAACCGAACGAGAAAYAAACACCCAATTAAAACGCTTATCAAAGCACAGAGGAGAGACCAGAACGCGATATAGCGAGTAATCGGGTCGTCGGCGGCRCCCTCGATCTGAAACATGGTCAGAACTCCGCTGGGGAAGTCCGGATCAGGATGGAACTTAAAAAAAAGTATGTACGGGGGAAGACTCACGGTACAAGCAAAGCAGAGATAATATTCAATGTCTGCCATTCCATAACGAGTTTGTCAATAAAAGACTCCCAGTTTGTTTTGAGCCTATGATAGACAGGCGATAGGTTGGCATCTTGTGGGYTGTAGTAGTAACCAGCGTGTAACATCTTTGCCTGGAATGCTTGATGGTCTTCAGCCATGGCCTTCAGCGCCATATCCTTGATTTCTTCAAGTGTTAAACCAGCGCTCTGAAATACCCGACTGGTTCGATCGTAATATAGAGCAGGGAGGCGAAGTAGGCCGAACAAATATATCTGGCGAGGTAAGACTTCGGTGAAGAGAGTCCATAGATAATGTCGCAGCTTAGGAACCATAATATAATCGTAGTTGGGACCCGGAGGCTGTTGTGTGGTATAAGGATTGTGTCCGCCAGGAAACTCGAAGTAGGTTCCGGGTGGTGGTGGCACCCAACGGGGGTTGACCAAAGGGCGTCGTGAATGGTCCGCTGGTCCACCCAACGGAAACCTTAGAGGGTTTATCTCGTCAAAAGATCGGATGCGCTCAATGAAGTGGCGACTCCAGATATTCAAAGCGACAGAAGGCGCGAACGGGTTCAGGGGCCTGTAGGGGTGCATCGTTTCGAGGTCGTTACGATCTTTGCGCCGTGCAGAGGGGTTTCTGTAGTACGCCATGGCTGTAGGAAACAAAATCCCACAGGAACGAGATTACTATTCTGGAGAATTTCTCCTGACATGGCGGGAGGCGCTCGTATGTTGCTTCGCCAGCGCTTCACATGCGCGTGACATTGAGGAAGGAGCTGAGTGGACCGCCGTGCTGATCGAAGTCAACTAGTCACGTTGCATCTCAATTCCCCCTTAAAGACACACCACCAGGCGCTCAATATACTTAACAAGGAGCAAAAAATGAGACAAGAGGGGATTCAGGTCTAAGCTTCACAGCAATCTCCCAGGCAGCACAGCAGGAGCTCATTAAGTAGCCGGCATGTCCAAATAGTTGGTCAATGAGCCCTGTCATCTCGTTTCAATACCAAAGACAAGATATTACACCATCGCCAACGACCTGTAGACCGCGCCAACTTCTTCATGTACCAAGCACTACGCTTGGTTCCTCAAAAATCAGTACATCCCCGGTGAAAAAGGACCGCGGAGGAAGACGAAGAATATCTCGGGGGGGCTGGTCAGAGTTGGCGCCGAGTGGGTCAAACGAGCTTGGTGTTTTTTTATTATTTTATTATTTTTATACTAGGGATTCATCCGCCCGCGAACCCATGTGGAAAACCCAACAACACAATCCGTTCCCATGCCCAAGCATTAGACAGCTGTGCCATCTACTCTACACATCGCGAGTAAACCTACAAATGCCTTCTGAAGAAATCCCTATTCCCTACCTGACATTTGATTAGCYGGGCCTTCGTGCAACTGTCAAGTTCTTGTCCAGTCCTGGCATTCTCTGGTTTCCTCYACATTCTGGTCAATGTAAGGTGTCCTCTCGGCTGCAATTTTGATTATTATTGGGACCTGTTTGTTTCCTGAGTTTGTCTAAAATAGTTTTCCAATATATTTCGCTGGTGTTATATAAATTAATTACTATTTGCGCGAACTTCCGCCTCCCTGTTCCAGCGAAAAAAGGATTAGAGGCTGTAGTGGGAGAAGAAAAAAAACATGAAGAGGGTAGGTGTGTTTCAAAGCTTGCCAATAGGGTTGTGCATCGTATATTGTCAAGGGGTAAGTACTGAACGCAAGAGCCAGTAACCACAAGACTAAAACACAAAGCACCCACAGCCTCAGGCTGGAATGAGAGGAAGATGGAAGAGTCAAAAGTTTGAATTGTGTTTTGGATAGGAATCCACAAACGAGGGGGTGCAGATAACGGATAAGCACATAGACATAACTATAAAAAGCACGAGCGTGAAAAAGAGCAGTGATATTGCGCAATGCAAAAAAAAAAAGAAAAAGCGTGAATGGGACATTACTGGTTAAAAATAAGAGATAAAAAAGGAGAGTGGTAGGGTATGTTTAAATCCCGTAGATGTGCAAATGCAATGCCAGTGGAATATGGCCAGATGAAAAAGAGTCGGTAAAAACAGGGCATGCGTAATATGTAACCAAAAGACCCAGAAAAAAGGAATAAACACAGGAAGAAAGACAAAAGACACCATTAATACGAAAAAGACGAGGAAACAGAGAGAACACCTTTGTCCCCCCTTATACCAAAAACGCCAACTCCGTTACTCTCCTRGTTTCATCATCCTGGATCGCGTTAGTCTCCATCAGAATGCTTCCGYGACTATGCAGCTTCGGATCRACCGGCCTCCTTGCTGGCCTCAAACCCACCCCTGTCGTTCCACTTCCATTTACACCAGCACCATGATTGAACCCGACGAACTGACTGGGCAATGTGGGTGAAGGTGGCAGATGCGACACATCAAATGTCCTCCCGCTGAATGTGGTACTCGCCCTCGAAGGCGCCACGGACGCCGCATCGTGTACCGACTTGGGTCGCTTGAAGCTACTCGCCGCTTTCCTGAGATTTGTCAATGACGCGGAAACCTTCTTCAACTGGGGCGTACTGGTGCGCCCGCTGTTGTTTGATTCGCCGGAAGGTCCTTGTGATGGAGTTCTTTTGAATGGGTTAAAGGATTTCCGTTTGGTGCCACTCTCAGGGTCGGTGAGCCCTCTTCCTCGTCTCACTGGTACCAAGTTTGTCGAAGGCACCGTGAGGCTTGACGGTGAATGGGCTTCCGAGATCGGGGAAAGGGGTAGAGGTATTTCTTCGGGGACCGTACCCAGTTCGGCGCTCATAGGCTTCGCCACAACACAATCCTCAACGGGACTCTCTATGATCATAGGGATGTTATGAATATGCTCGTGCGTTTTGATCTTGAGCATACTATTCTTGCCCTTGGCACCACCAGTGTTGTTYGCACCAGCAGCAACGGCCCCCAACGAATCCACTGTATTCAAGGTCGAGATCGTTGTCGCTGTCTGGGAGGGCGGATCCAACGAGGGAGTAAGGATGGATGAAACGGACTCGGAAATGGAAGGCATCTGCGAAAGGGACTCTGAACGCCTGTGAGGGATTGAGATGGCAGGAGAAGTAGGGGAAGAGGAACCGCTGTGTGAGTTTATATGCGGCTGCAGCGCCAGTGAAGGACYTGTAGGGGGTGGCGCTGATGATGTAGACTTTCGAGGGATAGAACCGGAGCGGGTGTGTATGCTAGACGAGGACTCTGCATCGCCATGCCGCGAGAAGTGATACGAGGATGGCGGGGGACTTGTTGCMGATGTAATAGATGCAGACTTTCGGCTAGCCGCTCTTGAAGGGGTCGGAGGAGGAGTGGGTAGAGGAGAGGAAGGAAGAGGGATATTGTATGGCTCAAGTTTGCCGTGGTCTGTTGAACGAGCGGATCGATGGGACGACGCTTTGGATGGCGTGTCCTTGGGTGGAAGCGGGGGTGGGGGTGGGCTAGCAACGTCACTGATCGTGGGCGAAGGGTAAGGGGTGTTCACTTCCTCCAAGGTTTCAAGCTCTGAGGTCCGGGCAAGTTCTGATGGCTTTGGAGACGTGCCACCGAACCGGAAAGAGTTCATACGCTCTCGCTCATCGACTTGCGGAGAGTCAGAGGACGGCACATTTTTAGCCTCCCAYTCGCGCTTGATGAGGTCAGCGGCAGAGGGGGCAACTGATGTATCTGCAGGAGCGGAATCCTGGGGAACAACAGGAATACGACGGTCCTGTTCAGCCTCTTGCTTGCTGAGGTCCTTGCTGGGTTCAAGAGGTGGAAGTAGCCCTCGCTCTCGCAAGGCAGCCTCACGATTCTGTTTGGCTTGGAGACTTGTGCTGGGTGGGGGCGAGGTGGGCGATATAGGTGAACGGGCCCGGAACTTTGTACTGATCACGCGCAAGATTGTACGGGATCTCGACCGTAAGGGTTGGGAGGGATTGCTATTGCAGATGCGGGATGACATTTGAGTTGGAGAGAGAGAAAGAGGCGCAAGCGAACGAACCTAACTGGGCCCGTAGCTTCTTGCTTCTGGGCGGCTGGTATCTGTTTATTTTGGGTACCTCTAAATCAAGACAGAGCGACATGAGGCAGAGGCTGACATGGATATAGGAGGGACTGACGCGCACCTGTTAGCCTCGGTTGGACAAGAAACGGCAACGTCCTCCTCTGTAAGCTTGGTCTCCTGCTTGAGTTTCGAACCGGAGGGGGCTGAGGGGGCCATAGCGGCAACGCGGCGAGCGGAACCTAAGATGTCGAGAAATGATTTGCGTGATTTCATAGAACTAGCTTCCAAGGAGGGCCGGGAGGGGGGAAGGAGAGGGGAGAAGGAACGGGGGGTCGGATTCTCGTCAGAAAAGTGGGGGACAGGACGAAGGGTGGTGGTGGTGGTTGCAGACATCTGTGTAGCGTCTCCGGAGGCGGAGAGGGTTTGATCACAAGCAGGTGATGGAAAAGAAGGAGACCATGTGCTGGGTGAGTAAACGCAAGGGGAATAGGGCCCCTGAGGTCAGCTGTTGGGCACTGGCGTCAGTTTCAGTGAGTGGGAGACCCTGTTTGGGGAGGCGYTAGTACTTTGCGGGGGAGGTAGGCAGAGGGCGGAGAGGACAAGAGGAATGTTCGCATGGCCCTTTTGAACYCCAAAGTCGCGGTTGGCAGCGAGTTCCTGGCCTCTCTGGAATGAAACAAGGAAGACGCGGCGGAGGGGGGCCAGCTACTCGCGTGGGAATGAATGATCTCTTTGCCACCTACGTTTGTGTGGGATGCGGGGTTAGCTCCATCCAGCGCCTCCGCATCTCAGATATATACTTCCTTCCAGAGAAACTATACGGCTATCTCCCGCCGTGGTCTCTCTCTGCGCACTGTATAATACCGCAGGACGCAGCGATGACCGACCCCGACTGCATCCGCTGGTGATTCGCCCAAGTCCGCTAAGAAGCCTAGCCGTGAGAGCCATGCGAACACATTGTCCCGCTCCACCTTACACCCATCCAGACATGACAACAACAGTTCATCAGTATCAATCATCTTTTGGACCTTAAGGGTGCCCATTCCTACTACTAAGCGACCTATCAGAAACACTGACTGTAGTTCCACTTGTCCAAGCGAGCTCGTAAGATCGGGCGGACCCAAGTGCCAAGTAAGTCCTTTGGGCGCTTTCCAAAGTAAGATCGGTTTTCATTTCGGTATACTGTACACACCTTATAATGCATATCCATCAACGCTTAACGCCGTGTGCACACCCGCGTCATTGCACGTGTCAGTTCTGCTGCTGTTGCGTATTTGTGCTTCAGCGGGCTAATGTGCCGCAGGTCTCGGCGGGGGTGTCGTTCTTGTTTTGCCTTGTCTCTTGGCTGTTAAGCGGTTCCGAGATTTATTTTGCGCTAGAAGGATCAAATGATGGAATCTCACGGAACCATGAGAACGCCACACTTGGGGCCAAGTCACACTCTCTGCTCCAATGTCACTCTACCCTCCCAAATCATATACCATCGCCAAAGGTCCCTCCGAGCTCGACATCCTCAAAGCCTCCCACAAGCATGTTTTGTCCTCTCCCACTCACCCCGTATTTACCTAACACTTCAAAAGATTCCTGCGAGACGACGAGCTCGCCTCAAACGATCCTTCCACCAGCACCGCAAGCAAGAACGCATCCTGGGAAGACCAACTCGCGGAAAAATACTACTCGAGCCTTTATCGCGAATTYGCAGTATGCGATCTGAAGCACTACAAGACCGGTAACGTACGCAAAACAACAACAACAGCCCTCTTTGTTTTTAGTGTGTTCTTTCTTGCTCACTTCATTTTTTTTTTGTTCCTAGTTCGCCCTCCGCTGGCGCACCGAATCCGAAGTCCTTTCCGGTGCAGGCGAATCCACATGYGCCAACACCCGCTGTAAACGCCACCACAAAGAACAACCACAACAACGATTAACGACCCTCGAGCTCCCGTTTGCGTACACCGAACATGGCGAATCGAAACATGCGCTCGTCAAAGTTGTGTTGTGTTCGAAATGTGTCAAGAAGCTGATGTGGAAACGACAGAGGGAGAAGGAGGAGAAGGAGAAGGAGAAGGATGGAGGGCGCGCGGCTTTGATGCCACCAGCTGGCGCTGACGCAGGTATCCTCCATAATGATGATGGGCGTGAGGATCTCGATATCAGCGATGCAAGCGAGAATTCAGGTGTTATCCGGGAGCATGAGAGCGGGGAAACGGAGAGGAAAGAGGAACCTGGAGATGGAGGCAAGGAAGAAAAGGATCCTCGTCTGCGTTCGAAAAGCAGCACGAAGCAACGCCGTCGCGAAGAAAACAACAATCACTTCTCATCAGAGGACCATCGCTCAAGACGGCGAACCTCTCGTTCTCGCTCACCACGACGCACCAGTTACCATCACTCGCACCCACGAAAACGCAGTCCCAGCAAACAAAAGGGTGACAGAAATACATAAAGTGTAAAATACCCCGATTCTAGAATAATTAACCGGTCACCCTCCCTCCCTATGGGTTTGTCCAGGCCCCTAATAATTATTTGACCCGCACACAATCCTCAACCTTCTTGGGTTCGCTGACTTCAAATGGCCATACCCCAGCCCCAGCCAACCCTTCGTGCCTATTCGCACTTGTCACTCCAAGAACCTGGTACTCTGATCCCATACCCGTCCGGTCCACAAGCCTCTTCACAGAATCCCTGATCGCGATCTGGCGCTCCTTTGTTTTGGCTGTCCGCACGAGAGTGTCAACACGCAAGTCGATCCCCATACGCTCGAGGAAAATGCGCTGCGAAATGGGCCCGTGTGGTGTTACTGTTATTGAAGGACACAGGGATGGTCAGTGTCATAATTCGAAATGGGACGATATGAAACGTACCGAGATCAGACATGGCTTCTTTGAGGTACGCAAAGTCGACGTTTGCTGTGAGATCACACTCCCCTGGACGGTGGAAAATGTCTACAATCTTGTGCTGCTTGAATGCCTGCATCAGGGCGACTATGGTCAGGTGCCGGTATATAGACTCCTCAAAGAACACACACACATACCCTGAACGAGTCCCCGTAGACATTGTCCCCACCGTAATCAATGATCAACCCACACCCACCCACGGGAGGGTTGGGGTTCACTTTATGCTGAGACAGGGGCTGCGAGGTGCCCGACACAAGTCCTGCAACCTGGCGAGCTATTTTGAATGCTGCAGGTGAAACCTCAATAAAGCTTCCTGTAGGCAGGTTTTGGAAGCGGGGTGAGGAGAGGCCGAGAACGGTTGAGGCTGCCGTGGGAGCCSGTGAGAGGACRCGACGGAGGCGAGGGATAGCGTTCAATTGGGCAGTCCGGTCGGTGTCGATCATGACTTCGTGCCACCCGCTTGGTTTTTTCTGTGGTTTTGTGTCAAGTGGTGCACGAGGGGGGGAGATATRGTGGCATACCTGAAGGAGGTGGATAGGTAGCGCATCAAAGAACTCGTGTGCTACAAGCATTGTGTACTCGGATTGGCTYTGTGGGACCTCACTGRCAGAATGGTGCCAGTGKAGTTTGATGCTGCGACTCGAGGACTGAAGCTTCTGTTCTTGAACTGCGCGTAGTGCTTGGCTCGTCTCGACGAGATGGACATTTATGGGTTCGCTCGAAGGACGTAATTTAGAGATAACCTTAGCGCCGTCAGTGGGCTGAACACTCCAGAGAGAGAAAGAGAGATCACACACATACCCGCAGGATGTCATCCATGAGTGTCCCCCGTCCRGGCCCCAGTTCCACGAGTCTGATCCTTGACGGGCTGCCAGCGTTCGCCCATTGAGACAATAGCCAGACTCCAATCAACTAATAGCGAGGAAGGAAGGCGCTGGATATTCATTGCCTCTGTGCATTTATGAAGAGGCGGTTGGACACAGGTACATACCTCTCCAAAGACCTGGCTAATTTCAGGACTTGTGATAAAGTCTCCCTGGGAGCCAAAGACGGGGTTGGAGGGGTTCATGTAGTAGCCATGCGTGGGATGCGAGAGGCATAGCTGCATGTAGGACGCGAATGAAATGGGGCCTGTAGACTGTGGATTGACTTGCTCAGGCCATTGTGCTCAGGACGCGGCAGCGCGGAGAGAGAGGGGCAGACCTTGATGTTGTCAGTGATTATTTTTTCCGCCGGGGTCGGAGAATATGCGAGGGTTGTTTTTGTCCGACGAGTGACTCGGAACGCGTGTATTGGAAGGCTGCGCGCACAGACGCGGGCAGCCATGGTGAGTCAGGGGGGAAGGACCTGCGTTGAGGGAGAAACGGAGCCGTCAGATTCAGATGTGATGTGACTAGGCGGGCGCTTTATCTAAGCCATTCAAAACGACCACATCATATTTTCTTACCTCTTATCGCTGATATCCCAACCCACTCCCCACAAAAATCCAYCATGGCTACCCGTGCGTTGGCTCATTTGGTTTTTTYAAGCCGCCCTGGTTTTCTGAATCCGTGCAGGCATTCAGTTTGAAAACAGCAGCGAYGTTGGGGTCTTCTCCAAACTYACAAACAGCTATTGCCTATGTGCCATCCAAGGCAGCACAAATTTTTACTCTGCATTCGAAGCAGAGCTGGCCGATGTTGTGCCCATCGTGCACACCAGCATCGGCGGTACCCGCATCATCGGGCGTCTGACAGCAGGTAACGTATCTTTTGCTAATTACACCAGACGAGGCGACCCCCTCACTCCCAGATTTGTCCGATGTTAGGCAATCGCCACGGACTTCTTGTTCCCTCAACGACGACGGATCAGGAGCTTCAACACATTCGAAACTCGCTACCAGATGCGGTTGCGATCCAGCGTGTTGAGGAGCGGCTTTCTGCTCTCGGAAATGTCATCGCATGCAACGACTATGTCGCTCTCGTTCATCCAGACATTGATCGGGAGACGGAAGAAATTATTGCGGATGTATTAAAGGTCGAAGTCTTCCGGCAGACGATTGCGGATAATGTGCTGGTGGGCAGTTATTGTGCGATCACGAACCAGGGTGGTTTGGTCCACCCCAAGACGAGTGTACAAGACCAAGATGAACTGAGCAGTCTGCTTCAAATCCCGCTAATTGTAAGTGAATTTTTTGTTTTGTTTTGGTTGATGATACTAGTCGAACTGATATTGTTTTTGCTATCAGGCTGGAACAGTGAATCGAGGCTCGGACGTGATTGGGGCTGGTCTGGTGGTGAATGACTGGTGCGCTTTTACCGGCCTCGAAACGACGGCGACCGAGATCAGTGTGATAGAGGCGACGTTCAGTGCGTCCGGCTTTGTTCTTCTTTAGAGATCCAATCACTGACTCCCCCACCAGAGCTACAAGGACAGAGATCGAATGCTGTGATTGGCGAGATGCGGGACTCTTTAATTGACAACTGGGCGTAAATTGTAGGATCCTTTTTTACACACGTGTAGCCTGTTGTCAGCCTCATGGTCGTTCTTCCTAAATACCCTGCCTGATGTCCGTCGTCCTCCCCGTCCCCTCTACACGCGTCCTCTGCGTGGGCCTCTCTTTTAAACCCTCTTAGTGGCCGTCAACCAACCGCCGCGATACGACACCAAGTATCTCTGCCCCCACGCGTCAATGAGCTCGGTCGCGACCCTSGCCCAACGCGATGCCCAAGCCCCTCGCATAAGACGAAAACCACCGCCAGCCAGTCATGTCCACCAAACACCTGTACAACACCAGCAGCAACAGCAACAGCAACCATCACCCCCGCTGCACAAGCTCAGCTTCTCGGAGAGATACCCAGATCCTGACCCCGCGGACCCATTTGCGCCGCTCTGGGTGTTACGCAATCGAACGTCAAGCGCGCTGCACAGAGAGCCGCTGCCGCTCCTTTCTTTGCTGCAGCGCGAGCCTTCCGTCCAGGATGATCCCGCCAGCCAGACTGATAGGCGCCGTTCGCTGTCCCTCGCCCGTCACGCCCCCGACACCCAGCCTTCCGCCTCCGACCACGGCCACTCCGCCCCTCTGAGAGTGCAGCTCACCTACAGCACCGACACGCGCACCACCCCCAACATCCCAAGCTCGACAAAGCGACAGTCCCTCAAGCCCTCTCACCTCTCCCATGTCACGCCCCTCGTCATCTCCGCTGGTCCTCAGCCCACCCATGTCAGAGTCGCCCACAACCCACCCTATCTCGAGAATGACAGCAGCGGCGCAGAAAGTGATACCACCAGAGTCCATCAATCTGGCAGCGAGATTGACTCAACTCCCTTGTCTGCGGCGCAGCGTCCGCGAGTAGGCTCGTCAAACAAGCTTACACGCTTCCTCAAAACACGCAACACCAGCATTGTTCGTGGCTCTATCACGGACGTCGAACGCGTTCGCAAGGCATCTATTTCGCCTCCTGTCTTCTCGACCGTCGTCTGGGCATCGCATGGCCAGGATTTTGTTCCTATCAAGAATCACCCCCTGCAGGAAAACGCTATTTCAATTCTCGCCAATGCCATCCCTCCACGCTCAGACGCGCTCGGGACGCTGCACACCAAGCAAACTCTCCTCCCCGTCGTATCCCCTGTGCCTATCAGAAATACGCCATCACCAGGTCCGATCACACATGGCGACCTAACCGACCCTACAGCTCCCCTGGTGCCTCCAAGAGCCCCAGCACTCACCTCCCATCCCTCTCAAACCTCCCACACCGATGAAACACACTCCACATTCTCATTCGTCCACGTTCCTACCCCTCAACCCAATTCCCCGCCCTCCCCATCCCGCATAACACCCGATTTCACTCGTAGGCCACGGAGCACACGTCCTATCGCAACACCTATCGCGACACCCCCTGCCGCCGCACTACTACCTGCCTCCGCTTCAATGCCCACACCCCTTCCATCCGTCCCAGCAACCATCACATCCTCAGCCACAACCAAAATTAAACGCACCACTTCGCGCTCTGCATCCAGGACCACCGGTAACCCCCCTTCTTCGGAACAGGTTCAGCCAAAAGGCGAATGGGACGTTCCTTCTCTCACAGATCTTGCAAAAGCCGCGTCGCTGCCCATCATCGCTGAATCCGGCGTGCGTGTCAACTTTGGTGCTCTTTTCGCGCAACAGCGGGTGATCGTGATCTTTGTACGACATTTCTGGTGTCCGCTGTGTCAGGATTACATGAGTTCGGTTGCATCGCTGACAAGGCACGTTCCTGAGATTCTGGGTGGGGATGTCGCGGGTGATGACGAAAAGGAGAGGGCCGCGAACGTCACCGGGGCTAGTGGTCTTGGCCGCGTTGCCACAAGTGGTAATAGCGGGACGGGTGGACAGACCAGGCTGGTCGTGATCAGCAATGGGTCGTATACGATGATCGGAAAGTACAAGCAGATATTCGGGCTGGCGTTTGATGTCTATACTGACCCTTCGTTGGCCATATATGCCGCGCTAGGGATGGGCAAGGACCCGGGGAGTCTGCCACAGCAAGCCCACACGCACGAACATGCTGGACATGGGCATGGGAGGCCAAGGAACGGCCAGGCGCATTTACATGCCCGCGATTTGGGTGCTGCCAGTAGCAAGTATGAATTGGGACGGAATGGCCGCGGCAAGTCTAGTGGCTGTGGAAATGGCGGATACGTGAAACATGGATTGATGGGTGGGGTAGCGATGGTTTTCGTTCGGGCTTTGAAGGTCGGTATGCCCGTCTGGGAGAAGGGCGGAGACCTTCATCAATTGGGTGGGGAGTTTATTTTCGGTCCAGGGTCAGTTCTCGTTCTTTATCTTTTTTCCGCTTTCTGATACTGACACCCTTTGCAGGATGATTTGTAACTACGCCCATCGAATGCAAACAACAAAGGGACATGCGCCATTTGACGATGTCCTTCGCGCTGCTGGCGCTCTGCCATCAGCTACACCATCTCCACAGGTACACTCGCCCAAGGAGAGTGAAAACAATGACAAAAGGGAAAAGGAACAAAACAGAAAATCAACCATGAGCTCGCTTAAAGCACGCAACCATCCTACTCGTGCTCGAGRTCAAACGATCGACGTCGTGCCTCCTACAACCGAGAACAAACGCTCTCATAGACGAAGGCGGAGTGTTGTCCGTGCTACTTCTATGGGTGCTAGTGGTAACACAAGTACGAGCGTGAGCATCAACGCGAGAATCGTTCCTTCCCCTCTTGTTATTTCCCCGGAACGTGCAAAACGTTCTTTGGACTCATCGGCTGTTGTTTCGGCGCCTGCTTCGATGACCACCATACCCCGGACTGGTGCGAATACAAACGTGCCTCTACCGAAGAAATCGCTGGACGGTGCTGCTGCTGCTACTGTTATGACAAAGAGCGACGAGGAGCGGTGGGTAGAGGAACGGCATCGGGGCTTGCAACGGCTGAAGGAGAAGAAGAATGTGAGGCGGGGGTTAGCTAATGAATACCGTGAGCAGGAGCTCAACCGTCGACTTGCAGTGGAGAGATCAACATCTGGGCCACGAACTGGTGGYGGCGCTGGCGGTGGGGGCGAGAATGACGGACATGCGATATCAGTCCGGGTTGGTTCTATGCAGCGCCAAACGAGTATGAAGAGGGATGATGATGATATCGTGTTGTTCGGGCGTGAGATGAGGATGAATCAGGTGAACTTGAGTCGGAATTATGTTACTCGGACGGAGAGAGAGAGGCAGAGGCAGAGAGAAGACCCGAAACTGTGGCCTGTAGAATCGGCGACGACGACGACTGGTCAAGGTACTGGTGGAGGTGTGCAGGTTGAGGATGATGTCGAGTCGTCGTCGGATAAGACTTTGGTGCATCAGTGATGTACCCTCCCCCCCCCTCCCCCTCCCCTTGGGTTTACTTTCACCTTTTTCACCCCTTCTCCGGATATCCCTTTTCTATATCCTTCTTTTTTTCGTGATGCGTGGCATAATGTTTCGCTTGGTGTCCTTTTATATTTAACCTGCCCCTCTTCTATTGCAGACCCCACGACATACTTCGAGTGGGTAAAAGCGTATGGTTGTTGTGTCACTTGTATAACTTATCTTGTGTATATTGTGTAACATCATCGAAGAGAAATGGCCAAAATGTAATGGACCATAATATCAAACGCGAGGAACTCTCCCTCTGCACTCCCAATTTGGTAGCGGAGACACCCACCAAACCTTGGTAATCCCATCTATCTATCTCGCCCCCCTCATGGGTATTGCCTTGCTGGCACACCCTTGAGCAACACAAGTACCACATTAGTTATCTGTTATTAGTCTTGTACTCTGAGAATAATGTGGCCCAAAAATAAGAATAAGCCAATAAGGCCTAAGGATCGACTGGATGGTAAGTGAATGATGTGTACTGTACGTCGAGCAAAAAAAAGGATAAAACATCGCAGTTAAAATTCCAAACATGATTCCATAACAAAACAGGACTATCAGAAAACGAAATTGGGAAAGTGGTCTAAGCATCACATCTATTTGGGCTAGGTGGTGAAGCAGGATCTAGCATTAACTATTTCAAATACTTGTGAATCTGGGATCGATCTTTGATGGTATTATTTTAGAGCGTACCTTGATAGTTTGAATCGATGTATAGAGGGCCGCAACCAAACCAAATATGATCATTGCAATATCTGCCAACTTCTTTTTCCTTGTACTTGCGCAGGCCTTGTAGTGCAACATAGCTGGGTATACGTAGCACAGAGGGACGCTGAGTGGGGAGTAAAGTTGAGATTTAACATGGCGAGTATGGGGGGGAGGGGGAGACTGACCAAGCAAAGCAGCCAACGAAAGCAACAAACTTGTCCAGATCCTTGGCTCCATATGAACTGACCAACGTACAGAGCATGACCATAGAGAACCTAAAGAAGTTCTTGAGCCATTTGATCTTGATATTACCCTTCCCGCTCCTTGTAAAGAGCCCATTCTCAAGAATGCGAACAGCCGGGAATAACTGCAATGGAACAGAGAGGAGGATGGCAAGCGCATACAAAAACTGCACCTGAATCACAAGAAAACGATGAGCCATTCTGATTTATGCCAACTATCAAAACAGCCCTTACTGCTTGCACCATCTGACTCTGGGTATTCAAGTTCACGAGGACCACTGTTTGGATATCGGCCCCAAACGTAAGGTAGGCGAGCGCACCAGCTCCTCCAAAGAGGACTAGATTGAAGGGTCAGCGATGGATGACGATCAAAGTCAGTAAGTGATATAACGCGCCCAAAAGGAAGGCCATAACGGCGGTTAACACAGTAGGAAATTTGTGGGGCTCCCTCATTGCGTCCGTGATGGGGATAATAAGCCCAATGCCCTCGAAGGAAAATACCGCAGTACTGTAAAGCCGATGTATGTCATATTTCATGAAGGAAAGTATTCCAATGAAAACACTTACCCAATGAACAGCGGGAAATCATTCGGATTGAACAGCTTGACCGGAGCAACCCCCCTGTCCGCAATAATGCTGATCTCGCTTCCAAAGATGTACAATAGCCCTGCCAGGATGAATGCGTCCGCTACAAGCGCCGTGGTGCTCAACTTGGTCAGATCCCGGATGAGAGCGAGGGGCAAAAAGATGATGAGCTGCATAAGGATGAAATATTGAACTGAAATTATCTTCATGCAATCGGTGATTCCCATGACAAAAGCCTACGCCAAAAACTTAGATTCTCAATCTCATCGAAGGTCAAGGGTCACATGCCTGGAGGTTTTCTGCAACAAAAATAGTGTAGGCAGAGACGAACCCGAGCTGGGATACGACAATGGAGCCAAGGATGGCATACCGCATCCACGGGCCGTATAATGTGCCTCCAATATCTGGTAGATCGATGATCAGCCAACGGAAGTAATAGATGCAGGAATACACAAACCCCCAAAGCTACCAGAAACGACGAGCTTGGTTTTGACGAGTAAAAGGAAGGAGTACAACGAAATAACAGCGATGAATATGAAAAGCACGGAGGAGAATAGTATTCCTCCATTGTAGAAACTGTGGAGTAAATATTAGCTACAGGGTTCCACGATGGTTCAGCACGTACGCTTTGCCAAGGAATAGGACGCCGGTGCCAACGAAGGATTTGAGAAGCTAGTGGATTCACAATCAGTATATTGATAGCAAGAGATTTCGGATCTACGCGCACCATAAGAACAGCCTGCGTGACTGTTGCATTTCCGTGTTGTCCGACCGAACCCCGTCTCTGGCGCGAACGTGACCTGGACCTTGAGAGGGTGGGGCGAGCCGAGCTACGAAGCAGAGGGGTCGTCTCACTTGACTCTGGAACAGAGGTCGAAGCGGCTGTATGCTCTTCGTCCTCGGGCTTATCCTCTTCGTCATCCTCTTCTAAATCTTCGCCAGCCTGAGCAGAAGAGAATTAGTAGCCCCCGGTGGGTTCCGGCGATATGTACTTACAAAATGACCGAACAAGAGGAGGAAGTCTATGAAGTTGTTGAGCATTTGGGGTTCCTCATTACCCTGCTCGTTTGCACGGAGCTTAACATAATTGCGTCGGAAACCCCCTGGCTCATGGATGTGCTCGAATGCAGGGTCTTGTTGTTGGGGCAGACCAGCAAAAGAGACGGCTCTGGCTCTGGCCGTTTGTCGTTGCTGATCAGCATGCCATTTATATACGTCATGGCTTGCGAGTACACATTAGTACTAGTTGACAGGATTTGTCCGGGAAAGAAGCGGTTAGCAGAGGTGGCAACTCACGTTATATCGGCGCCAGGAGCGCCATAGGGAATAGGAAATGGCTCGGAATCTTCCCTTGCTTTCCCTGCATTCTGGGAGGCGCTATGCTGGGAAGAGGGTCTCGAATGGGATGAACTGACGTCAGACGAAGGGATKTTCTTCGACTGGTCTGCCTTTGCTCGTTCCTCCTTCAGCACTAGATGCCTTCCAAGAACCTTGGCCTTCTCTTCGTCGGGAAGGTCATCAAGGTCAAGAGCGGGGACGTCGGCGTTGCTGTTGGGCGCGAAGCTAGGTCGGCGCGTCGCAGTAATTCCACCCACGGCGAGGGAGCTCCCAGGACGGTGCGGAGAGGTATTGGCATCGGGGATGGGTCGAATCGAGGGGGTGCCCACGAGGGGTGTGCGTACTCCTGGCGTACCCCGTGGGGGAATATTGGGGAGGGGGGGAGTGCCGATGAAGTGTGCAGCTCGAAGTGCACGCAGGTCTGGGGTGCCGACTGGGGTGGATTGTGTGGCAGGAGTGTCGGAGCGATCTGCCCTTGGATTCCTGATGGAGACTGGCTGGGATGGAGAGGCCATGGTGGGGGGGAGGAAGAGAGAGGAACGTCGGCGGGGCTGCTGAAGGCGACGACCTGCACCCGCGAGATCCGACATTCCAGGGCCAGGCACGTGCCGCAAACCAGCGTCTCTTCGCTCTTTTATACTCTCCTCCTGCTGAGTGCTCATTCCTATCATGTCCCTTATCTATTACCCAATCTTTGACCTCGGACGAAGRCCAAGCCACGGACAACACCCATCCTAGCAATACTTTTACTGTCTCCTAAAGTCAAAGCTTGTTGCCAAGGCCTCTTCACTCCACTCTCGGGATCCYCATTCCAGCACACGCCGCCCATCGATGCTCCAAGGTTCCCGACGAGGCCCAGTCGGCCTTTCTTCCCGTCCACACCAGATAAGGTATCGGCAAGACCCATGACACCTTATCAATGTGTAGGTACATTGAGTATTTYAGCCAGTCACCYCCAGATCTAGCAACTTTACTATACTCGACATAAGTGATTTCAATTCCGCTAACCTGCTTTCGGTTGGCTCCCCCAAGATAAATTCCTTTGCTTTCTGTATGTGATAGGCTGGGAACAGTTTCCCTACACATAGTCACATCTTAATCCGCCGAGGGAAGTCTTTCGGGCCACCTTCCGTCCATCGAGGCCGACCACACGGGTTTTAAAATAACCAGCGACTCCTTCAAAGGAAGGGTGTCTTCGCACTCGACATATCTGCTTACTACACACCAAGTCGTTACCTTACATAGTATCTAGATCGGTAAGACGATTTATAAACCCACATGTTCCCACTCGAGAGTTCTCTTGGGGTACATACATACGCGTCTTCGCATGATTCCCTCTTTCGGGGTAAGCTGTTTGGGCCAATGCCTTATCATCGATTCCTCCCCTGCCATCTCATATCGAGATCAGAGCGCATCAGCTCCCTAGGCACCTCCCCACATCCACAACGGAGCCCTCCCGTGAAATGCATTTGTAACCCACTTCGTACCATCCAGCAACCCCTTGAGTAGATGAAAATGCAGTGGGACAGGCACGGTATATTGCTTACCCACACACATATTGTGAAAATATATGATTAGCGATATAAAAAGAGGGTCACCCTGCCGCATCCGGGGCGCCGCAGGGAGAACAAATTCCGCCATCAAATGTGATTATACTGTCATGGGACCAAGTCCAGAATCCAAGTGTACACTACAGAAATAATACCATGGCAAATATGGGAACAAAGCCAGTGTCTACAAGCTTGGCACAGCCGGAGCGCAGAGTGTTTACAAATCCATAGAGCAACATAAGTTAAAATAAATAGAATGAAGCCACCATACCAGGCTGTCCGACGGATGTTTTCAAACAACCAGAACCTTTCTCTTGATGTCGACCGGTGCGGGTATACCTTCAAAGCGGCTGACACCGGTAAACTCGATCGTACCTGTCCTACCCTTGTCCTTCTGTTGGCTCAACAACTTCCCAACCCCTTCAACCCATTCAACAACCTCCTTTGCCATCTTCCTCACGTCCCTCTCCCTTTCACTTAATCGCTGTTCACTATCATCGCCTCCAACACCATGTTCAGCTAGTTTCGCCAGCCGGGAATAGAACTCAAGTTCCCTCTTCCGTTTTTCTTTTTTCCGCACCAAACCGTTGAAATACGCCTCCTCAACCTTTCCAGCCCAGTCGCCTTCCTCGTACGCAGTCCGTTCAAGTTCTACACCGACGCCTTCCTTTTCGAGATACATCCGTAACCCGTGTTCTTCAATAAACAATGGACGTGAAACTATTGCAAGAATTAGTGGGAACTACTGTCGATCGAGTCAAACGCACCGTAGACGAAAGGGGTACAAGCATCCACGCATTCCGAGGTCATCCCATAGCCCTATTTTTCATCAGTTTCCCTGCGAATAACTCCGGGAAGGACGGATGTCACTCACCAGCTTGCCGAGCACAACATCCCCAACAGCAATCAAATCCGGCATATAAACATCTCTAGGTGCGATGAAGAACCCCTCTGGCAACCCACCATCTTGATTCTCTGTGTTCCATTGTTCTTTGCTTACACCACAGATGACGGCGATCCAGTTCTCGTCCGGAAGTAAGCCTTCATTCCCGTTTGTCTCTCCCGTGTTTCCTTCAGGAGTGGATGGTGACTGTCTAATTCCATTCGCGTGCTCATCCTGCCAGCCAGCTTTGGTTTGACAGCTATCACTGATAAGCGTGCTAAGTCGTGGGGCTGATTCGGCTCCTTCGCTAGTTCCATTGCCCTCTGGCCCCTTCCTAGTATTGTGAGGGCTACTAAACGCCCTGACTAAACTCGGACAGCGCTGCACCGTGCTAGGAGGCTTGGTAGTAGGTCCAGGAGCACCAGGAACAAGGAAGTGTGAGTGGGTTGCCAATCTCCTATGTGTGAATCGATAGTCCTGGTGCCGCCGACTCGGGAGAGTGTGTCTCCTCTTTGCGCTATTGGGACCAATGATAAAGGGAGAGAGCGGGCGCTCTCCTCTGCCGTAATCGGATTCCTGGTGGCTGCTGTTGCTGTCATCACTCGAGAGATCGTCATTGTTCTCCTTCCGATAAGGACGGTGTTTGGTTTGGCGTATCAATAGAGATTGACGATGAGGGGTCATTGGCTTTGCGGCATCTGAAGATTTGTCTGGAGGAAGATAAGACTGTAAACCTCTGTTGAGGGCCTCGAGATCCAAGAAGTTAGGGTGGTCTTTGACAGCCTCAGGTGGTGTCTCGATGTTGGTGTCAATGAGTTTCAAAGCTGATCCCTTGCAGCTCATAGAATTTCTGAGGCAGCCCTGATACTCCTTTGAAGTCCTTTTGTTCGTGGGCCGCCTCATCTCGATCCGAGAGGGGTCAGAATCGGCACGTAGATCACTAGGATAACTGGAGAGGGCAAGCATTTCCTGACTTTGGTTCCTGCTCTGCATACGGCTAGTTGCCGTGCTTCCCCCAGGTCGCTTGAAAACTTGCCCCCCAAAGGAAACAACTAGGATCTTCATGCCCTCGAAATTGGGGAGGGCTGTTTTCTGTAAAAACTCTGCACGGCCTTCRGGGGTATATATTCCGGGTGAAGGGGGCCGGACGAGGAGAGGTGCAGGGCGGGCGAGGCGAGGTACAGATATACCCAAACTCGGGRAAGGTTTCGGGGGCTGCATTAACAGTCGTGCACCTGGCTGGGTGAGGGGTAGCAAGCGTTGGGCGACATGATGGTAAAATCTGTTTAAGATAGGGTTGATCCATTGCGGAGAGGGAAGGGAAGGTTGTACAAAGAAAGAAGGGATAGGGATGTGACCAGGTAAACAGAGGAGAAGGTCAGCATGCTGGTAACCATCATACAGCTGGGACACAAGGGGTGAAAGTGTTGACTCCGCAATCGGAACGTCAGGGAGCAGCTGTTCAGAGTCATGAGCAAGAGATGGAGGGGAGTCTGCACAACCTGAAGGAACGGGAGGGACCAGAGAGGGTGCATCGACAAGAGAAGTAGCAAGGTAGCTATATACAGAGTCAAAAGTGAAGTTAGTGATCAAAATTGATGGGATTCCCGCCATCTTCGCTGCGAGACTGATGGTGCATGAACACAAAAGTTATTCTATTTCTGAGACAGAAACGCACCATCCGAGAAATGCAGCATCGCTGAGGACGCAATTAGCCCCTATCTCGGCCAGCCATCTTTGCTCACGGTCCAACAGGGCGTCCTTCTTCTCGAGGAAGTTTTGTAGTGCTTGCACACTCTTCTCTCTGTCCACGCGGTAGCTATGGGCACGTGTGAGCCAAAGGGTGACATGGCAGAACTTGACACGACTGACGCCAGTGGCTGAACGATTACTGGATCTATTTCAGCGAAGCGGTAGAGGGCACCGCGTGCGATGCTGTCTGCGAATACATGCTTCGGGGCGGAGGAGACGATGTGAACGACCAGCCTTCGTTCGAGGTGGAGCGAGAGGAGATGGCGGGCGAAGGCAGACACTCTTGTGGCATGTCCATAACCTGGCGATTGTAAGCAGATGTCAATCCAGAATGCAGAGGACCCACCGTGTCCTGAACAGTAGTATGCAAAAGTGAGGGTATCCATGGTGTTGGGAGAGGAATGACGATCGGCAACAATTAACGRGGGRGATCAGCCCCTAACCCTAATCTGCCGCAGCCCTAACCCCAGGACATTGTGTGGTCATCCACGAGGCATTGCACGCGTTCATTGGAATGGTGGTCCTCTTGCGCCGCTCCTTCTCTGCCTTCTCCCACATTCATCCCATGACCCATAAACAGGTAGAATCCCTAAGGTTTAACCCTGATCTCGCCCCACAACGCCCTAATTCTGCTCCGCCACCTTCCCCGCATCATCGCGCTGACAGTGATAATGCAAGTGGCTCCGAAGCATACCACACCCTCGCCCCCAACACCCCTCCTGAACGTCTCTCTGCTGCGAGACSGTGCCCGCCCCTCCACCACCAGTCTGAGCCCCAGCATTCCAACGCCCATCCCAGCGGAAGCGGCACATCCTTAGATCTCATGAAYTTCCTCCATCGTTCGGAGGCCGCTATCGTTAAGACAAGATCCGGAAGTGTTCTGTCGCGAGGTTTCATCCTCAAAACAGATCACTACCCCTCTGGTATACCATGCAACCATATTCTGGCTGATRCTCTTCTCACCGCCTTCGGATTACACTAGGACGTGCGCTTGATCTTGACCTGAATGTCCACGGCGCTCCCAACTTCCGYGCTCCTCGCATTGGCGACCTTAACGTCTTTGGTGTCGCCCAGCCCCGTACTCAAGGTCTCCGTGCCATCCTTTCAATCCTCCGATGTCGGCCAAGTACCCCGAACCCATCTCATGTTGTCTGGTTCTCAACTCGCGAAGAACCTATCGGTAAGTCTCCTCCTACTTACCGCCGCTCAGTGCTCTGAGCTCTATAAACATGCATTAACCTGCGATTGGTAACGTGAACCTGAACTCACTTTTAGTTTATATATCCGGACGTCCATTCGTGCTGCGGGATGCTGCTGAACCGCGTCGTACGCTCAATATTTCCGATCGTGCYGAGAATTTGGAAGCAATAGAGACAAGGTTGAAGAATGATATCCTGCAAGAAGCTGCACGGCGCGTGTTTTCACCTTAGAAGTCAGATTTGTATCTAAGGTCCATSSTTAATAGGTTCGGGGGTGTGGTCCTGACCCATAATGAAATTGGTACGTGTCACTTACTTGAATAGACGCTCGTTTACTCATTAACSTTGACCAAGCCACTGCAAAGAGTGGGGAGGGCGCTATCCTCCCAACATGGACCAGTGTCGATACTCATAACGTCAAGACGTCTCGCGAACTATGGGAGTATATGAAAAAAGAAGGATGGAATGTAGACGTTCGTACTTTGATCAATTTCTGCGTTTTCCCTGTTGATGGCTCTCGATATCGAAATTCAGTACTATCGGTAGGCAGTTTCTGAGGCTTGCCTTGCTTAGATCTCAACTCGTTCGATCTAGTATTCCAATTTCACCGGATCGCCCGATTGAGGTAAGCYGCCGCATCCTCTCATACGCACGTACAATTCTGAGATTTGCTACAGGACAACTACCTTGATGCTTACCTCCAGGTCATCCGTGATACGGATCCCYTGCGTACCTCTTTGGTTTTTAACTGTGGTATGGGCGCTGTGAGAACGACCTTTGCTATGGTTGCGGCTCAGATTGTCCGACGAAAACAATTGGTTGGACGAGGATTGCCCGACCCATTCGGTAGCAGCATGCCAGGAGTGATCACCCCTGGTAATGGAGCTTCGACTCCACTACGGAACGGATGCCCAAGCAGCACCATTAGCGGTGCAGGCACGGTACGCCTCAGTTCGCGACGCACCAGAGCATTCTAATGATATATCTTGCTTGTCATCAGCCAGTTGCTCCTCCACAGGTAGACTATCTATAAGTTTAGCAAGTCAACCCTTGGCACTGACCTCCAATCCTCTAGCCAACAGAAACCAAGCTTATCATGGCACTGGAACAAGCGAATGCTCAACAGGAGTATAGCAAATCATTGCTACGGCTTACCTACTTACTCCAGCAATGTATTGGTGCTATCCCCTGCCAACCTTATTATGCTACTGAAGTCATAAAACAGGCCTCAAGGGCACCAGCTCACAATCGGCTATTGAATTACTCATGGCTCAACCGACTCTTCTTGAGAGCTTGCGAAAGGCACATATGGGCAGTTACGGGATTATTCTAAGTTTGTTGGGATGCCTGGATCACGGGCTTCGAGCGAAGAAACTGGTAGACAAGGTCATCGATACCGGTATGCCAGATATTTCTCTCTACGGAAGTTTGGGCCTAATGCACTGYATAGCTGATCAGGTAACAAATCTGCGAGAGGATATCCTGATCAATCGACTGAAATATTCGCTCACGAGCATGAATGAAGAAAAGGGTGAAGATTTGTTGAACAAGGCTGTCAAAGCCATGGAAAAATAGTATTCTTTCCCTCCCTATCAAACCCTTCTGCTACTGATCTGGGYATCAGCTTTTTCATGATTGCTTTTGCGAGCTTTGTCGATGCCTCTGACAGAGATTTCACACAAACATTCTCCGATTGGCTCGGGGTAAGCAGATCATTCATCACTTGCTCGCGGACAGCATGCTCACCTATTTTAGGCACGAACGGAAATATGGAAGTAGGTCTTCTTTATAATTTATCCTGTGCAYATTTGAATATCTCCAAAAGCCAAGTTCGCTTCCTCAGAAAGAGTTATGGATCGAGACTCAATGTATTTGCACCGATCAACGACCTTTCATCTTTGTCCAGGTCGGGGTCCGGGGTCCGCTCTCTTGTTGCTGGCAAGAAGAATGATATGGCAATTGCGGGCGGACAGATCCTGGGAGATGAGTATTCAGACCACGTCGTCAAGGTAGTTGCTTCTCATTAAACGATGGGCGCTAATACTGAAAAATCATTTAGAACCGGAGTGGCATAATCTTGCGTGAGAGGTGCGTTCTCCTTATTGGCACCATAATCAAGCTCCAACATCACCGCCTTGTAGCACTCTCCTGAAATCTGACCAATGGCTACGCGAGAAGCATACAGCAGAAAATACCATCCGTGGCACCATTAACTTCAGGCAAATACCAAACTCGAATATCTATGCGCTTGGTCAACCTACGGTCGACGCTGTGGAGGAGGTCGTGTCCCGGATCAAGCATGCTCACCCTGGCGCACCCAGGATTGTGTGGATCACACTTCGCGAAGAACCTGTGGTGTATATCAATGGAGCACCGTATTGCCTGAGGAGGGAAGGGTTCTCGTTGAGAAATATGAAAGGTTCATGCTCTACCGATCAATGACGATAGCTCTGACTTAACGATGGAATGTAGATTACGGCGGAATATCTGCATCAAGACTTGAGATCCTTGAAGAGCGTCTCAAGGATGATGTCATCGCTGAGCTGAACACGTTCGGTGGCAGGTATGTGTTGCTCTTCCTACACATCTATAAATTAACTCTGAAATTGGCTAGACTCCTCCTACACACTGAGACTGCTGATGGAACAGTGATACCAGTCTGGGAGGAAGTTCTCCCCGAGAATGTTGCAGTCCTCAGAGACATAATGGAATCGCACGCTCGCACGGATGGTCTCRTCCTTCAATACCATCGTATCCCGGTCACTGCCGAAAAACCGCCCGATTTCGTGGACCTCAAYGAAATGATAGAAGTCGTGTTGAGAACATCTATGAACACTCCRATTGTGGTTAATTGTCAACTTGGYGGTGGAAGGAGCACACTCGCTTCTGTTCTGTTGTTACTTATCAGACAGTGGTTGGAAGCACACTCAGTTCAAACACCTGGTAGACTATCCGAGAGAACGTTGTCAACTACTTTTGTTCCGCAACACGATCCTTCTTCCCATACGAAGCAGAAGCCTAGGAAGTCTTACCCAGTGGTCAACAGTATGTGCTTCGGTTGGGCTGATTGTGAGCTATAGCTCACGGTTYKGYTTTAGACCTTCTTCGGGTTGTTCGCAAAGGACCTGCAGTTAAAAACACAGTCGACGATGCAATTGATCAATGCTCCGCAATTTATAACCTTCGAGAATCGATCGATATTCTCCGAGTAAAAAGCGAAGAATCGGTTGATGAGAAGCAGAAGAAGACATACGCTCAGAAGGGTGTGTTATTCCCTAAATCCGTGTGCTCACCCATACAGTCATGTCTCATTCTCGATTTGCGTGGTCTTCAGGTCTTCAGAATCTGAGAAGATATTTTGGATTGATCATATTTCAAGCTTACCTGCAGTCGATCGTCCCGGACACGATGCATTCCTTTGAGAGCATAGAAACATTTGTGAAGGACCGGCCTGGTCAGAATTTCCGCTGCGGACCTGCCCACTAGCTCAGCTGACACGCACTACAGTTATTAAAACGTTCGAGAAAGAGCTTGTCGGAGGCGGGTTGGGCGCCCTTCAACCTCTTGTGGGAGCATCCGCCAAAGGCGACATGGCCGACCCTGACGAAGTTACACAAGTTGTGATGAATCGGTCTGGAGGCATTCTATCGGCTTCGACCATCATCAAGAGCGATTTCTTTTCTAATCTGCAGAAGATGACACTACCGGAGTAAGCCTCCAACTATTATCGGGTGTAGATACGTGTTGACCGATTAAAATAGGCGCATTGAAGGGTCACCGAACTTCAGAAGGGTCCCGTTGACCCTGAGACCTGTATCGACTAGAGGATCGGGATCAGACGCTATGGACTTTATGGTGGAGGACTCCGCCGAGGGTAAGATGGTTTGTGGAAGGTAAGTATTACTTGCTTAGGGCCCAGAGGCTTCCGTCCACTAATAACATATATAGCGGTATGCCTACCGTGGAAGGGTAAGTTCACATATGCCGATTTCGAGGCGCCCCTGACCAACATATGACTTATTCAGTTTGAAACGTGCGCTCCAGCGAGTCGATGCCGGTCCTAACGGTAAAAATACGGTATTCTGGACATCATTACGAGAGGTAGAGAAGGCATTCCTTGGACGAGACATTTGCTCACTGATCAAACAGGAACCAGTGATATATGTCGCTGGCCGACCTCACGTCCTCCGTCTCGTCAACAAGCCCCTTGAGAACGTAGAGTGAGATGTTTGGACCAATATCTTCAATCCGTCACACTTATCCCCCAACCCAGAGCAACCGGTGTGACCACTTATGTCGTGGAAGCCATGGAGCAACGATTCAAGAAGGATGTGCTCTTTGAGGTCAGAGCAGGGGACGGGCGCATACTCTTACATGATGAGGTCGAAGAACGGCCCGGTGTCTTTTCTATCATTCCAATTTGGGAGAACGTCACAGAGGATGATATCATGACCCCCAGTGACGTGTTCGAACTCATCAAACGAGAAGGGTATAAGGTAGGTATTCCCTCCCCGATGCTATTGAACATGCAGGACGCTGACGCCCGCCGGCTTTGTCAGATTGATTACGGGCGTGTTGCGATTGTATGTCCATTCATTTATTGCCGCCACCTGACAGCTGAGCAGATATCCCCAGACGGACGAACAAGCGCCTTTGCCGGCGGCCCTTTCGCAGCTGTTGGACCGCGTGCGTTCAGGGCTGTCGCAGGCGGGTGACTTCATATTTAACTGCCAGATGGGTCGGGGTAGGACGACAACTGGAATGGTGACCGCCTGCTTGATAGCATCAACACAGCAATGGAACAGACAGGAGCAACAGCTCGCGGAACATGAACCGATTACGGAGGCGGAGACTTATGACCCTATCGATGGCCCGTCTGAAGAGGAAGCGTACCTCCAAGGTAATGAGACACTCCCCATGCGCTCTGTAAGATACCTGATAATCCCGCCAATGCAGGGGAGTACAAGACAATTCTACAGCTCGTTGGCGTTTTGTCTCACGGCAAGGTTGCAAAGCGCTTAACGGACCGCGCGGTTGACTTGATGCAAGACGTCCAGAACTTGCGCAAGGCCATTTACGAGTACGTGGTGGGAGCTGCTACGACGAGTAAATTGGGACTTACAGCTTTYCACYTCAAAGCTATAAACTCAAGGCCGAAGCTTGTGAGAAAGGCAGTGCAAAAGAGCGCAATTTACGAAACATAACAGTGAATTATCTGTACGTGTTTCATCCCTGGTGCGAACTCAAGGGCGTGGCGCTAATTCAAATCAGATATCGCTATGGCGCACTGATYGTTTTTGCCAATTACCTCATCGAAATGAGGGAACGAGGTGGTCCGGAAGTCACATTTCCCGAGTGGTTACATGAGCACAGGGAGATCACGAAACTGCTTGAGCGGGGGTCCCTTGATTAGATGTTGATCCGSTTTTCCCTCTATGGTATCTTGTATGCCCTATATGTAATTGTACGATCGTWATGTAGTAGATTCGCGCTCGTTCGCAATACAAYTATAAATTAGATGAGACTATGTACACSYAAGTAAGGGTCAATATAAATAAATAGATTATGYGTARGGCTACAATGGGGRMSKT
>JAECYV010000007.1:266582-387982 GCA_023014305.1 Lepiota subincarnata
TYMWTGTCCATGTATATGYRCCATTCAGTCAATGTTGCGGCCGGATTGTAATACAATTGTCGCCACGAGCGCGATCTCAAGCAGCCCAGCCCGCACCGCTTCAGTGGACATATCTAGAGATAATGTCCCYGCCTGGCGTTGTATCTTGAGTAAATGATGCGTTGGTGGCAAGTTGTAYGGATGCAACTGAAAGGAGAATCCGGTCAGCGATATGATTACCCAAAATCACATGGAAAAGGACGTACATGGATGGAATCTCCTACTGGGGTCCAGACGTACTTGACTCCTCTAACATCCATAATTCTAGAGCTAAATAACAGTTAACTTCAGGGCTGATTCTTCTGATGTTAAACAAAAAACTCACCATTGACCAGGAGCAAGCGCCAGCCACTGCGAGACATACTGCCGCGATAAGGTACCCGGAATCTCCACAATTGGCCTCCGTTGCCACTCGACAACCCCCAGAACACTACCGTCATATTTTTTAAATAGAGTAGTGCTTGGAAGCTGGGTTAGATTCGTAACGACGTCCAAGTACTTCTTGGACGCAGGACCATAGATTCCGCAGTTCAGGATGGTACCCGTGGAGTATGCGAAGTGGAAAACTAGATGYTGCTGAGGAGCGCAAGGGTCCTGATATGGATATGGTAGGGCTCCGAGAATGGATGGCTGRGCAGCATGTGTATTTCCCATTCTCTCGGTGTTGATAGTTTGTGGRTTGGCGGGGTTGTGCCAACCGGCCTGGGCATATGGGTTGTTGATGTACATRCTTCTGGGAGTRACTGGCGACCTGGGCTGGAGGATAAGTTGGATGGTAGTGGTGCGTTGCTTTGGTCCATTCTTCTTCRGTGAGGTTAATATACGGAGCCTAAGTTCTGCGAGATACAGCCCTRGTGGATAGCCTACTGGGCGAGGGAGTATATGTTGCACTTAGGAACACTTACTCGTCAGACCTACAAACATTTCATCATGGCCTGTGTTTCTGATTCACGCCCAAAGCGTTTCAGACAAGTCAGTGGAAGAGAGAGAGAGATGATATTTCCGGAGCCCGTAGGTTGCTTGGAAGTTCTGGAAAACCGGAGCCCTCGGTACCAAGGCAGTGGGATATCTCTGCTTGGCTGTGGCTGGTCTCTACCGAACAACTTTGGGGAAACCCGGATGTCGGTCGAAGTCCCAGAGGCGGTTGCCCGACATACCGACGCACACAGGCCGGCAAGGGTGCTATCTTTGGTTGGGATGTCCGGAGGGGGGGGGGCTGTACATGGCGGGATAAACTGAGGCGACACTGAAGACTGGTAACAGCAAAGTTCCCAAACTCGCAGTCTTTGGGTCTAACTTGGTGCTGGTCAGTATTCAAACACTATTTCCGGTCAGCGGTYGGGTCATGACACGTCCGAGCCGTCCGAGTTCAGGGACAGTTTCTTCCAATTCAGTGTTTCCGTACCGAATGCTATGAGCCCCATACCCAAGTGTAAGAGGTGGCCATGACGTTGGCTTGGGATCTAGTCCCTCTCTACTGATGTATTTATAGGGGCCTTTACGACAATCACTGAGTGGCAGTGTCACACGATAAGATACATCAACAATGTTTTTCAGCGCTTGAGGAGATCCATGGGATCATACACTACTTCGTCATAGGAGTTGTGACACCCCGGGCGAAGAAAGGAAGAAGAGAGGGGGGAGGGGTTCAGGCGGTTGGGTCGGTGCCAGCGTGAATTTCTATCTGGATTCTGCACCAAGGTATGCTACGGCTCGTCGACATCCCAACAATGATTAATTGGTGATCGCTGAGTCGCAACCTGAGGTTTTAACGCGGTTGCACGATCAGCGCTAGTCGCCCGGCCAGTGGTTAACCGGCTATCCTTAGACTTTCATGCTTCCCCGTCCGGACACAGCGGCCATTTGATGCTGTCAGATTCAAGGATTGGTCGGTCCTCGAAGATCGACCCGTAGAGGCTATCTCTCCTACCTCCGAGAAGCAAAGACAGTCTAATCAAAGGTGACAAGTAGTTCCTAGTGTATCCGCACCTAAATGGTATTTTGGGAGCCAGGCTAATTGCTTGTCATGTCATGTCTTGTCGGACAAGAAAAAAAAAAGGACAAGAGCAAGTAGCACTGCAATGACTAGAATAATATCATTTACATAAACAGAGATGAACATATGGGCTGTGACACGACATTGGGCAAGTGCTGTTATTCTGTCGTAGTTGACAGTGTACTTTATACATTGGAAGGCAGTATCGAGATTAGCCACACCTTCCTACCGAAGACCCTAGCATCGTAGTACAAAATCTCATTTTGGTTGTCATACCTTGCAACTTTTGATCAAAGTTAGTAATCTTACTTGGTCCCCCATAATTGACCAAAATACTTCACAATGACCATAATCTATTCTCCTACATTTGATGTTGCGCATTCCTGTACTTTTGGCATTTGGAGGGATTACCAAGCATTGCGGGCAACTAGAATATTGATCAAAAGATTGTCTGTTTTGTAACGAAAATGAGAGTTTAGTAATGAACGAATAGACGCAGTATCTGAAATTCGGCGCAGTAACACCGTGCACCAGACAGTGGTTCGTACACAAAACGTCCTCCAGACACTCGTATGGTGATCAGGTATTAAAGGTCCAAACTGCCCAGTGTGCTCGGGGTAGAATGTAGGTTATCCCAACCGGTCCATGCGAGTGGCCAGAATGGGTGCCTTTGGGCGTTGGACTCGGTGCTAACCCAGCTGAATCGGCGCTATGGCGCTAGCCCCTGTTACGACGGTAATAAGGGTACTTAAGCCTGCCGGAAAGGTCGTAGTCTCTAGTTTCAGCCCGACGCCGTCATACCCATGGTAACGAAACATCGTGAATCATGATCGGTGCATCCTTCGTTCTCCTAGAAAGGTGGGGCGAGCAGGGGTCAGGGGTCGAGTACTCCGGGGGCCACTTGATTGCTCGTGAATCCGATAGGGGTTGGCTGCGCGCTTAGCACTCTACCAGACAGCATTGGCGCTTGTAAGATACCTTGCGATCCGTGTGCCGCGGGGGACTAGGCGCTAAATGTATACCCAACGAGCAAAGCTGTGCAAAATCCTAAGGTTATTCATTGGCTCAGTTCGGTCCCAGCCAAAATCCAAAAACATGAGAATCGGTATATTAAAAGATAGCGCGAACGAGGCCACCCCCAATGGCGGCACCTGTACAAGGGCTATGAATGGGGTCAAGTGATACAAAATTAGTGACAAACGTACCGGCACCGAAACCAACGCCACCAGCGGCAGAGTGAGCCATCTATATGGAAGTGAGTTATAAAAGCCCTATTTGCTATTGGTCTGGGCCATACCGTATTCTTGAGACCTCCAATTTTATTCTTCTTCTCTTCCCTTCCAGGTGCTTCCTGTAGTCCAACGGAGTTGGTTGAACCCGCTGCAGGAGGGGGCAGGTCTGCGCCATGGTGGGCGGCTTTGAACGGTTTATAGATGGGCTTTCCTCTTGGTTCAGCTGTAGCGGCAGGGGCTTGAATTTTCTTCACGTAGTTCGCAGGGAAGACACCMTGTCGATCATTAATTCTACCAGTCCACCACTCGGCGTTAGTTTCCTCGATGATTTCGATGACATCGCCCTCGTTGATTGAGAGGTCTCCGTTATCCTGCAAGGGTTTGTGAGTCGCAGTAGGCAGAACTGATTCAGTTACCGTAATTACCTGGCCAGTCCATGCCCAGACAGCACGCGCTTGAGGCGCTTGAGGCGCTGCAGCTGGCACTGGGACGGCGGCACGGGCGGGGGTAGGGAAGGAGGGTGCTACAGGGTTGCTTGGCAACTTGGCTAGAAACTCTGAAGCGTCCGACTGTGCGATATATCCCTGTGCAGCTAAAAACTCTACGTTGCTCTCAACTTGAGAAACGATTTGAGCGAGAAGAGCTGCATGCTGGGGATCTGCGGGAGACATGAGTTGGATGAATTGCTGTTGCGAAGGGTTGTTTATATCTTGGGACTCATTGTGATTGATACAGGTGGCGACGGCCAACACGGCCAACAAGCGGACAGCCCCCGCCGGAGCTGRCCACAGACCCTGATCTCTCCTTTATCRCTATCTAAATAAACAACAGAAAAAAATGCCTGCAGTGCAACCCATAAACACACTCCCCACCTTTGTGTCGCAGGAGGAGCATGCATCGATAGTAGCCTCCACTCCCAGTTCTTTCAACGATATTCCTCCTACCATCAAACATAAAGAAGAAAATATTACACTTGTTCTAGACCCCCCTCTTGCCGAGCTCACCAGTCGCGATGATCTCAAGGGAACCCTCTATGTCCTGACAAGGCGAGCCATTCTCCCATTTACCTTTTCCCTGGCTCACATTATAGCTATATCTAGTGCCCTTACATTTTTTTCTTCCACGGGRCGGGGGTTCCAAGTCGAATACCCCTCAATCACCCTCCACGCGGTCTCACGCGGAGAATCAGGTCCCTCGATCTACTGCCAGCTCGATGAATCGGCTGCAAAGCAAAATACTGCAGAGAATGAGGAGGAGTTCAGTACCATGCGCGAGCTCAGCATAATCCCAAGCACTCCAGAATCGTGTACGCTCACGCTTTTGACCCAATTCACAACTCTTCAATCTCATTTGACTCGCTTTCATCTAGTGGAATCTATATTCGAAGCTTTATCCTATTGTGCATCGCTACACCCCGACAGCAACGCTGAAGATGACGATGAGCTTGATGATGCTTTCATCCAGTCCGGCACCGCATTTGAAACTTTTAACGGAGACGAGGGCGAGGAACTCAGCGAAGTTGGGAGGGTGCGCAGCGATTTCTTTAACGATAACCGTTACACGCCATACTAGACCACTCCTCTTTGCTCTCCTTCTGCTTTGCWTCGACAGGCCGCTCTCGACCATCTCGAATCCATCATATACAATCCGTTCGAAGATGCACAGGAAGATTCTTCTCAACTGAGTGAACCAAGTTCGAAGAATGATAGAGAAGTAGAAAATAGCACAAAGGCTTGATGAGTTTCATTGTAAATTTGCTCAAAATGTAGCATACTTTCATACATTATCCGACTGAAAACTACTAACCGTACGCAACAAAGACGGGATTAAGAGGTCATCTTTCCGAATCCTCCCCACCCTTTGTCGAATGWCRTGTTAGAGGGAKGGGGGTTACCACCAGGGGTGGGAGTGGGTGGTGCTGTTCCCGTTAGGGGTGCAAAGGCCGCTGTYGGTTTGACTTCCGCTGCAAGCTGGGTTAACGGTGAATTGTTGAAAGTAGGGAGGGGTCCCCAGTCAAAGGTAGACGCGGGTGGTGTTTGTGTTGGTCCCCCTGRAGTCTTCTTCAGCGGAACCGAGCCATGTTTCTTGGGGAYTGAGGTCGCGCCACGCCTCGAGGATGGCAAAGGTGAACCAGGACTGAARTTGTCATCAGGGAAGGCCCAGTTCATAGCAGGGGGTGGGGTTTGAAATTCTGCTGATGCTGTTGTCGAGAACAAGGGTTCTGAGACAGAGAACGTGTTTGACTCTGCTGAGAGTTTCTGTGGTGTTTTAAACGCTACGGGTGGGGGTGGTGCCGAAGCTGCCTTCTGGTTAAGAATTGGCTCCTTACGAGCTGTTAGGAGGGCTTTTTTCAGCTTTTGGGCRGACCTCTCTGCATTGAGGGCAGCAGCGGTTGTAACCGCGACGTGAGGAGTGACTGCGAGAGCTCGTCGTCGTTGATCGGGTAGGCGGCTATCACGACTCGGGGAGGCAGAAGCTRTGGACCTAACCTGAAGTTTCGCCATACGATCGCCCAACCTTGCTACTTCGTCTGTTTGTTGTTGAATAGCTATGTCGATGTTGCGGTATGTCCGGTTGACGATATCGAGGGTGGGTGCTCTGTGAAGACRCCRTTCATGAATATGTAGGATATACTAGGGTCTATTTAAGAAGAACTTACCGAATGGAAGGCTTTCCTGAGGCAGCTTGAGAAAGTTTTTTCTTCGATGCCCGAAGATGTGATTCCAGCTTTTGGACACGATCTTGYATAACCTWAGCAGCAAGAGTAAGTAAMRTCCCTGCTATTAACTCTACACTTTATCGCACCCTAATGCTATGGCGAAGTTGTTGCCGTGTCTCAAGATGTTCGGGGCCCAAAGAACGAGTAGTCAGCATCTTAGCAAACTCTTTGTCCGTTTTTGCTTTGTTGAACCGGGCGATTTCTTCTCGTCTTGTACTGGCTAGTGTCAAAATCAGCGTCTGATATTGTCGTGTATATCAGAAGGTGGCATACCTTTAAGCAAGTTACTTTTCAATTCACGCAGTGCTTGCTTGGACGATTCCATGGCATTGCTTGATTCAACAAGATCACCTTCGAACTGCAATAACGTCTGGCCAAAGCTTGTGGTATCACACAAACCCCATTTACTCGGATCGCCCAAGTCCTCTTTCCTCCTGGACCCTCCTGCGGATCTGCTTAGTTCACTCCGTTTCTTGTTTGCTTCCTCCGCCAGAAGACGGAGCTAAATAAAGGGTTAGACCCAAACCAGATATTAACAGTGTGGGTAATCTCACCTCCTCTAGTTCTTTGTTCAGGCTGGTAACCAACAATGCACATTCTTTCTGCATTCCCTCTTCCAACGATGGCTTCGGTGGTGGTTGGGGTACTGAGGGTGCTGTRGGCTTTACAAAGGTGGATCCGGGAGCTGGTTTGGCAACACCAAAAAGACTCGGCGTAGTTGGGCCGGCTTGGGCCGCCATGGGGGGTGATGGGACTTTTCCTCCGAAGAAATTGAGTGCAGATTGACTAGCTTGGGGGTCATTGTTTGTTTTAGGGGCAGGTGAAAATAGACCTGGCACAGTTTGACCACTCAAGGGGGGGCCAGCCGGCCCTGATAAGGGCGAAAATAAACCCAGAGCGGATTGGTTGGTCTGCGGAGCACTTGCTGGTTTGGGTGCAAGAGAGAATGCCGGTAGTGAGAAGGCAGTTGCAGGGCTGGTGGGAGCGTTGGTCGGGGTTAGGGGCTGTGGGGGGGTCAAGGGCTTTGCAAAGATGCTAGGAAATGGAGGCGCTGTMACAGGTCGGTCAGGTTCTGATTTGGCTTGGGTTGGGGTGTCATTATGTTTGGCGGGTAATTCGGGTGGAGCAGTTGCAGGTGAACCTTGATGACTTGGGGTAGRGGGAGACGAAGAACTAAGAGAGAAAGGTAGCTTCATCGGGAAGGCAGAGGCAGGTTCAGGTTTTGGAGCAATGGGGGTGGTGGGTACAAGTTTGAGCGATCCTGAWGCAGCGAAGGAAGATAACAGTGGAGGTGTTTGAGGCCTTTTAATACCTGCATTTTTCGTAGCCTCCAACTGCTCCTGCTTAACTGTTTCCTCACTTGCTAGTGAAGGTCTACTAGTAAGTGGRCTCGGTGATGCAAGGGACTTGGRTGCTTCTTTCCCCTTGCTCTCATTTTCTTCKTCRTCGTCGTCCTCYCCTGACAATGGTGCGGCAGCCAAAGGCGAACTACGCGTTGGACGGGTGCTAGGTCGGCCGAGACCAATCCCAAACGGTGAGGGTGCAGGGGGTGTTGGAGGTGAAGTGGCGGAAAASGGAGTGGGTGAAGGGCTCTTTGATGGTGTTGACCTAGTTTCCTTTGAGGGAGAACCCGGAGGAGTGGTGCTTTCTTCTTTGACACTTGGTAGCACCGGCTTTGCAGCGTCCGAGCCCTCCGACGGAGTAGGGGAGGGGGTGACCTGAATCGACGGGACTTCAGGTTGAGGTGTGGATGATGGGGATCGTAAATTTGACGACTTTGGGGTGGCAACATTGTCCTTCTCATCATGCTCAAGTTGATCATCCTCGTCAGAAGACTCTTCATCTGTGGGAGRTTCGCTCTCGAAATCTTCTGAAAGGAATGAGCGCGCATCGTCGCCATCATCATCATTTTCCTCCCCACCGCCCTCATCAAACGACTTTTCGGCGCTCACATCAACAAACGAGCTTCCTCCAGAGGACAATGATATGTTGCTCAGAGAAAGCTCAGCAGACACTTCATCGCCAGAGGTTCGCTTCGGTGTCGTGCTTTCCTCTTCGACCTCCCGTGTGGCCGCAGGTGTTGGTGTTGGTGTCTCAGGTGCTGTCGTAGCGCTTTCCGTTGTTCCCTTAGTTGGTGTTGGTGTCGAGTGATCAAAAGCAGATACGGGCACCGAAGGTTTGCTGGGCGTGGTCGGTTCCCCTGCATGTTCCACTGCCTTAGGGGCTGCCGATTGCGGTGAGGCTTTGCCCTTCTCCGGCTCCTTGTTGTCCCGATCGCTGCCTTTAAGCAGATCAGAGAATGATGTCTTTTGGCCTGTGAGCGCAGAGAAAGGTGATGATGAACCACTGAAACTACCGAAGCCACCGACTGCGGGAGGCTTTGTGGGAGTTGTCGTGGGGGTCGTAGACGTGGGACCAGCAGTGGGCGCTGTCGTCGAGAAGGCTGATTTATTAGACGCACCAAGTTGTGATGGAGCACCAAAAGTGGGAGCGGTGGTGGATAAGGCTGCTTTATTAGACGCACCAAGTTGTGATGCAGCACCAAAAGTGGGAGTGGTAGTGGATAAGGGCTTGAAAGCTGACGATGAATTGGCGGTGCTGAACGCAGTCACTGCAGGAGTCTTGTCCTCGGGTTTCTTGAAAAAGGGTGACGATGAGGGTTGCGCAGTGGCAAAGGCTCCAAAACCCGTTGCTGGCCGAAAGACGGACGACGTGGCGAAAGCACTTRYAGCTGTGGAGGCTGGTTTCTTGCTATCCGCAGGTRGGCTCTCGTTGGCAGCAAAAGGAGAATTCGACCTGGTTGGTTCCGGGGACGAYGGGGGGGACATCGTGATTCCGGAGGGCTTTGTGGGACTGGTTTTKGGAGTGGTAGTACTTGTGGAGGTGGTTCCAAACCCGGAACCAAAATTACTGCCACCAAAGGCTGAAGCCCCGAAGGGGCCGGGACCACCGTTATCTGACGCGAAGGGTGACCTATCTAACACTGACTTCGAAGCGAAAGGTGAAGGGCCACCAGAAACTTGTGGCTGATCCTGTTTCAGTGTTGCCGTGCCGAAGGGGCTCAATCCACCAGAAGCGAAAGCGGAAAAACCGCCTGTGTTTGGAGCTGTTGTCGGTTTATTGGCTGATAAAGCAGAACCGAATGATGATGGAGAGGAAGACGCAAAAGCAGAGAACCCGCCCGTACTTGGTACAACTGATGCCGGTGAAGAATTGGGTTTCCCAAAACTACTTTGGCCAAAGCTAGCCTGTCCGAAGCTCGACTGACCAAATGAGGATTGGCCAAAAGCAGTCTGCCCAAATGCAGGATTCGGTGTGGATAGAGGAGCTGGAGAAAAAGCTGGAGCAGTTGGTTGTGTCGAACCGGAAGCGGGGGCAGATGACAGCGAACCAAAATTACTGTAAGCCCCAAATCCAGTGGCAGGCTTGATGAGGTCACTGCCAAAGGCAGGGGTRGTAGAGGTTTGRGACGTGGATGGAATCGTGCCAAAKATGCTTGACTTAGCCTCRTCCTGGGTTGAATTATTTCCTTCACCCAAGGATAGACCACCGAAAGATGGAGTTGTTCCATCYGCCATGGATGCCTCCCTCGTCATTTCATCAGGGGCTGTGGGAGGCTGGGTYGGTGGCGAAAGTACAGAGGTGCTACCTACACCAAAACTGGGCTGGCCAAATACATTCGAAGCGCCACTCATAGATCCAAAGCTACTGAAAGCACTGCCGGTCGCACCCCCAAAMGCTGTTGACCCAAATGCCGGRGCAGCGGGTTTGAGWGCCCCAAAAGCTGACGGCTGACCAAAGGCAGATGTACCTGAAGAGAGTGGGCTGAATGCTGACGTTTGACCAAAGCCGGGTTGAGATGACTGCCCGAAGACGGAAGGTTGTGAGGGTGCGYCGAAAACAGAACYYTCGTTCATAGYAGAATCTTGAACTGCGTCACTCGTTGAGGTACTTGARACCTCTGCCACAGGTGAAACRATCTTCAARTATGGTTTCGAGTGCTCTGCATGCCATCCTTGTAATGATCCATCATTCAGGTAGGCGTATACGATAGGCGCTGAGGTGCTCGCGTCCGTTAAATCAACATCTAATGTCAACAGYGTCGTCTCTTCTGTTTGCTGATCCAGAGGTAAAGACAARGGATTCTCCTGAGACTGTTGGTGCCATTCCCGAGCAGAACCCCCAAGGATTTCTAGGTCTGTAGAGGCTTCATCACCAACGACGATCAGTGACTTTGAATTCTCGGAGACAGMATCTTCGTCCCAGTGGGSYAGAATAAGTGCATGAGATCGTTGCCGACGGTCTGACATAGTGAAGGGGTGRAGTGCATTGAAAATMAGGAGCGAGTTGGATTTGGTATCCAGAGARACTATTTGTTGGACTGGCTCCCCCTCGTTCGCTATTTGTGGTGCATAGCTGAGCCTGAAAGTATGTCCTGGACTAAGCCAGTCTACAGCAACCAATAATCCTTCAGTAGCAGGCGGGATATGCTTGTTTGGGGTCGATTTATTGTTAAGGGCGAATGTCAGAATACCGCCTGTTTCCAAACCAATGGCGAAATGTTTGCCTTTAGGGGACCAAGATACTGCACAGCAGTTGAGGCGTATGCTTCTGTCAAATGTGGTCGTAACTCACCTGCTACAGGATTGGCATTCGGGTCCGCAGCCGACCACCCTCCCTGTGACTCTAGTCTCGTGTTCAACAGCTGCACTTTTCCTCCATTCCATACAACAGCAACGAGATCGGCTAGCTCGGGTTCTWTCCCAGGGTTTGGAACGATCTGCCTCAGTGTGCCGAGCTGGTTGGTACACGTGTATAGGGGTGGGATGGGTTCAGAGCCGGAGGAAAACAAGCCCGCCGTGTCGAAAACGAGAAGAGATCCTTGGTCGAGCCCGACCACCAGCCGTGAATCATTATGAGCAAATGCGACGATGATAGGGAGTCCTGGTTTGACGGACAGGTCCCGTTTGGGGACAAAGAGACCCTTCTCGGACTCTTTGGCATTCTTGAGCGAGTCTCGCAGTGCCTCCAAAGGAGAAAATATGATATCTGACAATAACGAGATGAAGATGCAGCTCGAGAAAGTTCCAGAAATACGGCCCACCCTGTGTATCACCAATCTTTCTGATAGCAGCAAACCATCCTTTTGCATTCGCTACGGCAAACGGATGATATGTTATTGACGGATCGAGGTTCAATGGCTGAGAAACATAAATGCGTGTTTGTTTGTTTACGAGACGGAAAGTAGGGTACTGGGCGAGACACAGCATTAGTGCAGGCCGTTGCGGCGGCATATATATACCCAACGACGTACGTTGAAGCCATCTGGCGGACAGTCTCTTCGGTTGGGGTCAATGGAGACTTGTGGCTGGGATGGGAGAGCAAGAGGCGTAAAGCCGTCCATGAGTCTGCGAGGATCCGAGAGCACCAGCGACGTGACGACCCTGCCGTCGAGTCGAGTCGAGTTGAAGTTGTCGCGAAATTGTGTGACCCCAGCACGTGACCACCGTACCTGCTGTGCTGCTGCTGCTGTGCCTCGTTCCTTGACCTGCACTTGCACATCCCATGAGCACCGATACACTCTTTGCACACCTYGCCTCTCAGACGAGGGCGAATCTAGAACTCCTCATTGCTCAGCACCAATTATCTCTGACTGACTGCCAACCACTCCTAGACAAACTCGGCTCGATCGAGAATCTTTCCAGAATCACCGCCCAAGTGCAGAATGTGGTGATATCTCCCCCGAGAATATCTTCACCACCTCTGAACTCCCCCGTACCATATACGGACACCTACAGGCGATCGTCTTTACGCTTCTCCTCCCCACGGCCATCGCCTACTCCTCAGCCTCTTTACCGAGCCCGAGCCTTGTGGGGCTACAATGAGCATAGTCAGGTGAGTCTTATTCCTCTCTGATCTTGTGCCCATTCCGAAATCTGCTCAAGGAATCGAAGGACCTGACATTCGTCGCCGGCGATGTCATCGACGTTCTCAAGGAAACAAATAAGGACTGGTGGGAAGGCCGATGTAATGGAAGAGTCGGATTGTTCCCCTCCAATTACGTCGAGAAAATTAGCTCTCCTGATTATCCAGCCCCGCCAATGAATTCCCCCCCTGTTTCTACAGGCAACAGGCTATCCTCCCACCCTCCGACGCCTAACTATCAACCACCTCCATACCCCCAATCAGGCCCTGCTCCTTATTCCCCAATCGGATACCCCAATCCGCCTGTACCTACGCTTAATGCTCCCCCTGGCCCGTTGAACGACCAGAGAACTCACAACTCGAAGAAACTCATATATGACGGACCGCCCGCGAATAACACAGTAAGATAACTCCAACTCGCTTATTCCTTTTCTGAATGTCRAGTTACTCGCAATTCAGCTGGCGTACTCTCCTGTTCATGGTGTTGGGTTCGGTGCAGGTGCGTTTCTCCTTTCAGGATCACATAATATTTGACTAATATTTTTCTAGGGAACTCAATATTCTGAACCTATTGTAAAAACAACCTCTGTACTTTAGTATACTATAATTTTACATCATTAATCTGCTCATTATTTGAAGGATCTGGTGCAGCAGTCGAGACTATAAGATACCGTATTTATATCCTGTAGAAGACAGGATTGACTCGCCACAGTAGAAAGCAATGCAGTTTATTTTAAACGTCATACTTATCGTTTGAAATTCGAATACTTGCGTAATCAGCCTAATATGACACCTCACACACCCGGGCCCTCGCCCACGCCATGAACTGCGTAACTATTCCACCAATTCCTCAAGCCGCTTTGGACACACTCTCTGAAGAGTCTAGAGTCTCGGTAGAACGTCTCGCTACGTTTCTGGCTAGTGCTAAGCTACCTGATCTGTTCGTCAGTTGTCTTATCCATCACCTTGGTCCGCATAATACAACCTCTCCTCCTGTAGTACGACATATCCACGGAATATACTAGCAGCCGTTCTCGTTCTTTTATATCAAAAGGACGGTGAACTCCGCGTCTTGCTGACTACCCGGTCTAAAACATTGCGGACACATGCTGGACAGACAGCCCTTCCAGGCGGAAAGGCTGATGAATCAGATAAAGACCTCGTGGCTACTGCGGTACGTTATCAAAGTCCCCGTCACAACTTTTACCTCTCTGAGCCTCAAAACGAAGTTTCGCGAAGCCAACGAGGAAATCCAGCTCCCGTTGAATTCTCCACACATACACACGATAGGCATATATGAACCCTTTCTGTCTCTGCATAAACTTCTGGTCACCCCTGTTTATGCTTTACTCACCCAGCCAGACATTTTGGATGAACTTAGACCTTCGGAGAAAGAGGTTGCAAGAATATTCAGCCACCCACTTGAGGCAATCATAGACCCCCAACTGGCTCGACACGAAGCATTGGTGGAGGTGGGCAGCGAAGATTGGCCATATGGGACTGATTACCACGTATGTCACTCACCCACTTTCCCTCAAAAGCCTATCCTGAGCTTTTGAACCCGAGAATACAAACGATCTCACTGTTTCGATGCTCGGCAATACATCATACCGGATGCACCGTTTTCGGTCTGTGGCCTCCCCGATTAAAGGTTTAACTTCCGATATTTTAGTGAGTGCCACTGAATCTTTAGCCAACCTCTCGGACACGTGGTGAGGATTCACATATTATCTTTTACTTGTGTCAGATTAAGACAGCCGAAGCCACGTTTGGGAAAGCCACTGTCTATGAGCGATTTGCCCCAGGCCAACTTAGAGGATTTGATGCAATCCTGGCAGCCTTGCCAAATTGATTAAACGTATGCCGAGAATGTGTAGTAGCAACATGTGACGGGAAAACCCGTTCCCAAAGTGGCATAAATACTTTGCTTCAACAACAATGTTCTTGCGCCACACACCCATCGATATCTACAGCTCCTACCACTCTACATGCCGCTCTCGCGCTTGAYATTCAACCCGTTCAGCACAGACTCTCCGCCACCAATCTTCAAGTCACTTGATCCTCTGCCTACCCAAGAGACCCTTCCGCCCACTCACCCTCATCCAGATCTGCGTTACGAAGGGCCGACCCGCAAACGCCCACGCCAGCTGTCCGGCACGCAGACAGATCCTGTCGCATGTTGGGAGTATAATCCAACCATCGGTATCGTGCACAAATATGGTGGCATCTGTACTGTTTGCGACTATTATATGGATCACATCATGGCAGCTACTAGGCGCAACGAGCCATCTTTTCAACAAGCTGTCACTGAACGCGACGAAAAGTGCGATACGTATTTCTTTGACGGTTTTGCTGAGGGTCGACGTCGTCAACGGGACGACGACCTCTACCTTCACGAGGAACGCGAGCACCTCCGCAATAGACTTTGTGTTATCACCGATGCCCTCGATGAGGAAAAAAGGAACTACAGCAAGCTACAGGAAGAGCTAGTCCAAGCGAAACAGCAACTTTCTAATTCCGAAAAGGAACTTGAGCAACTGAAGAAGAGCACTGTTATGTTTCCTAGCGCCTGCTCACATCCTTCACCTTCCACCTCGGGATCAACGCATGGCTCTTCTGTTGGATCGTTCATGGAATTGACTCAGTCTCACTTAAACCAGGAGCCGGAAGACACCCTCACTGTGCTCACGTGGCCTCCCCCGGTGAAGGCAGAACCCCACGAAGTTCATATCCCTCACATTCCAACCCCGCCAAACGAAAAGGAGTACCAAGCCAACAGTGCAGCGCGACAATTAACACCCACAGAAACTCTTCCAATGTCTTCAGACACCTATGCATCGGTTGCTTCTACTTTCACACCAAGTGCCGCTCCTTACAGCTTTTCAAACCTGCCCCCAAGACCGTCCCAGCCTCTTCCTGCTCTCAAGTTCACTTCTAATGACCTCCGAGCGACAGCCGCACGCAATTCGGGACCTCAGACAAGACACCCCCGGACCTTAGAGGAGCTCAAGTGCCTCATGGACCAAGCTCATGAGCCTGGAAATGAAGCTGCCCTGACACAAGTCAAGGCTTTATGCGCTAAAGCCCATGTAACACCCCGAGAACGGAAGTCGGCTATGCAGCGGTATTTATTAGCAAATTGGAGAAATCCCAACACTACACCACCCTTCCGACAGAGCCCAACAACAGCTTTTTCAAGTATGCCCTCTACGCTTACTTCAGTTGTCAAAACAAACCCTCGCATGGACGACCCGGTAGAAGTTTGGTACGATTATCTTTGCGTTCACCCACAGTCGTGGCCGAGGGGTGTTCGCAGGGATCATCACAACCGACCATACATGTCCGACCTCAGGGCCAGTCGTGCCGTAGCACGTATGAGGCCTGAGCTTCTCTCGTTGAGGACTGAATATATCACTCGTGTCACGGACCTCTTCTCTTCACCGGGAACGTATAGGCAGCTTTTGAAGGAGCACGCAATGAGGGTTAGTGCGGTGATTTCGTTTAAACCTTTCTCTGGCGAGTCCCCTGTGACCTTAGATGCCATCGCTCATCACTTTGCGGACTGCGGGGTTACGACTTCCGATGCTACCAAGGACTTTGAGCCTTGGGCGAGGTGTCACAGAGAATCTTCCATTGCCCAGGCTTCTGCGAGCAGCAGTAGCGCAATTTCTACGTTTCACAGCTGAAAATCTTTCTTGGCATGTTAAAAATGTATAAATACTGTTTTCGAGTTTATGACTAGTTTCCCATCTTGAGTTGTAGATTTGTCGTTATCCCACTATGCCGCCTGCTGTCTATGCGTAGATTTTAATTGATGAAAAAGCTGATTTACACCATTCAGGGACCTGCAATTTCCCTAGCGTGAGAAGCAACACCGGGTGAAAGATGTCAGCCCGAGGATGAGTGGGTTTCTCCCGCCTAATCTTCTGCGAACATAGAAGGCGACTGAGGTTGGAAAGGATATGTTGCAATATTCCTAACGCACCAGAGATTCACATGTCGTCGCTTTTCAAGAATCTGCGCATCCACCAAGTTTTCGGTGCTAACACCGATGTCGGCAAGACGATCTTGAGCACCGCGCTTGTGACCGCTTCAGTTTCGAAGAACATACCCGTTTTCTACCTGAAACCCATCAGCACCGGCCCATCTCACGAAGCTGATGATAGGTACGTGCCAATGGGCTACCCTTTGAATCTATTAGCTGATCGAAAAACAGGCATATCAAGCGCTACGTGAAGTCTAGTCTCGTGCATACAGACTGTCTCTTTCGCTATGACGAGCCCGTTAGCCCCCACCTTGCCGCAAAGCTCAAAGCGAAGGGCGATGCTTCCGTAGAGGTACGCGATAGGTCCAACTTTTTCGGCTGGCTGAGTACTGAAGGAGAGAGATGTTTAGGTCCCTTCTGACACGACCATCGTCAACTCAATCGCGAATCGTATCAGGCAGTATGCTGCTCAGAATCAGAGATACGCACATATGTACATGGAAACGGCTGGAGGTGAGAGATACAGTTATTGACAGAAATGCTCTTTGCTTTTCCGACGCGTCGTGAGAGTCCCCATTCACGCAATTTTCCACAGGGGTACACAGTCCCTCTCTTTCTGGAACGACACAAGCCGATTGTTATCGCCCCCTCTTCTTGCCCACTGTCCTTATCGGCGATTCAAAACTTGGGGGAATTTCATCGACGATTGCCTCGTACGAATCCCTTCTCCTCCGGGGTTATATCATAGATGCCGTGCTCTTATTTCGGGATGAATACTATCGCAATTGGGAGTACCTAACATCGTACTTTGCGGAGAAGGGTATCCATGTATCAGCCATCGATCCTCCACCTGCCCGACTACCCGACCCTGCTGCAGACCGCGAGTTGACCCAACAATATTACAACAGCCTAGTTGCGTCTTCCACCTCAGACGGGATAAGCGCTGTAGTCAATTACCTCGATCTCTGTCATACAAAACGCCTCGACGAGCTCGCTTCAATGCCTAAAAGGACCCTCGACACCATATGGTGGCCCTTTGTCCAACATGGTTTGACCAAGACGGAGAAAGACGTCACGATCATTGACAGTGCCCATTCAGACTTCTTCAGTGTTTACCAACCACAAGAACCAGCTAGTGGTGATCATAAGTCGACAAGTTCCCTATTAGTCCCGGAGTTTGATTCGTCTGCATCGTGGTGGACCCAGACTGTCGGTCATGCACATCCATCCCTTACTCTTGCTGCCGCTCGAGCAAGTGGTAGGTATGGGCATGTGATGTTCCCTCAGGCCACACACCTACCTGCGCTGAATTTGGCCGAAAGACTTGTCCATGATGGGCCGGGAAAGGGCTGGGCTTCGCGCGCCTTCTTCTCCGACAACGGTTCCACGGGCATGGAGGTAGCCTTGAAAATGGCACTTCGAGCATACACCGCCAGAAACAACGTGAACGATGCAGATAAAAAACGTTTGGGCGTCCTCGGTCTGAAGGGGAGCTATCATGGTGATACCATTGGCGTAATGGATGCCTGTGCAGAAGGTGTATATTCCTGCGAGTGGCACGAGGCCAAAGGATTTTGGTTTGACCCCCCTTGTGTCAGTATCAGGGATGGGAAACCCGGTATTACTTTGACGCCCGCGTTGCAAACCCTGGTTGGAGAACAAACCATTCCCGCTCCTTCGGTCTCGTGGATATATGATGTCGAGACACGTCTACAGTCGCCCTTAGCTGCCGCATATCGTGGATACATCCAGGAAACACTAAAGACACTTGGAAGTGAAGGCCAGAAACTTGGGGCTCTCGTCATTGAGCCTCTTGTTATGGGTGCTGGTGGAATGATTTTCGTCGATCCACTCTTCCAAAGAGTCATGGTGGATGTAGTCCGTGGTCAACAGCATGGTACCACATCTTCCGAATGGTCCGGTCTCCCTGTCATCTTTGATGACGTTTTTGTTGGGCTGTACCGCCTCGGGATGGAGAGCGCCGGGCCGCTCCTAGGAGTACATCCAGATATCTCAGTCAACGCCAAAATCCTCACCGGTGGACTTGTTCCACTATCAGTAACCCTCGCCTCGGAGTCTATATTCAATGCATTCCTAAGCGACAGCAAGTCCACTGCTCTGTTGCATGGACACTCCTATACCGCTCATGCCATTGGCTGCGAAGTCGCCAATGAAACATTGAAGCTCATCGACACGCTCAAGGCCAGTGAGGAATGGAGAGTCGCCCAAACGACTTGGTCAGACGATGCTTCGTGTGCTGCAAATGTTTGGAGTTTCTGGGACCCTGGGTTCGTTCAGGCGGTGTCTAAACTTTCAAGTGTGGAAGACACGATGGCACTCGGTTGTGTTTTGGCGATTAAGCTGAAGAGTGGCGCAGATTCGGGTAGGCTGTTTCGCTATACCTCTTGTAACTTATGAGTTCTTACTGTTCTTCACCAGGCTATGTTTCTATGTCGGCACAAGCTGCATTTGAATCACTGAAAGCCCTCATACCCAACGCCAATGAGCTCTCAGCAGCCCCTGGTGGCGGTCCGTTCACTACACACTACAGAACACTCGGCAATGTAGCGTACTTCATGACCAGTCTTAACACACGCCCGGCTGTCATTAGATCCATGGAGGATAAGATCTGGACTATTCTGAATGATTTGTGATCTTGTCTCTCAACTAGAAATGTAATTAGAGGTCTCTGTTTTTGTTATGCAATGCACTCTTGTACTGTACAGAAATACTTGCGTCAGTAAGTAGCTAAAACGTACTTGTACGACTTGTACGAATACAGGGAATCGAAACTCACCACGACCACCTCCACCAGAGCTCCTCACATGCACCTGTCGTGCCAATGCACATCGTTCATGCAACCCCTGCCGCTGTGAAGCACGTTGCGAGCCCCCAAGAAATGACACACTGCTTCTCCTGCTGGCCATTTTGCTTTGCTGCACCTGAACTATGAGGCCATTCCATCGACCCAGAGAGTGGGCTGGCTACTGGAACGTTTGAAACCACTCCCGATCACCTATGTGGTAAATATACCCGATCCCCCCCTGATTTCAGCTATTACCGGTCTGTAGACCATTTCTATACTGCAGAGACTGATCGACTATTATGCTATCATGTCCTCCCTGGCATCTTCCCGAGACAAGCATGGCCAGTGACCCCCAACTCCTGGTCCCAGCTCGCCGGGCACAGAGGTGCAAATTCTACCAAAACATTTTCTTGGTACAGCTACAACACCCGCTCTCCGAAGACTCCACCTCCATTTCAGAGAGGTTCCCAAACCCATAGCGCCGGCAAACACGCCTTCAAGTTGAATACCTCCTCCTACTTCCGCCCTATCGTATCTCAGGAGTATCATTCTCGCCAAGGCCATCCAGCAAGCTGACGATGGTCAATCGGCTCATTGGGAGCCTCGATCTTCCGTGTTTAACTTTTAACCTCGATGAGTTACAGCTGGATGACTGGCTGTTTCCCTGCGTATATATATTATCACGGGTATCATTCGCGACAGGCTGTACGATATTTTGCCTCAGGTGTCACTCAGTACTCACCTATCAATCCTAACTACTCAGAACCTCGCTTTGCATCGAGGATTGTCGTTGATGCTAGTAACAGATCGTGCTTCAAGATATGCATGGCAAGGCTACGGCGTTATGTGACAGCGTGTACGGGGTTTGGCCATCAACACTGGTGCCATGAATCTTTCTCCCTTCAAGGCTCTTTACTGGSCGATGGACACAACGGATACGTCAAACTCGGCTTCTTGTCCTCTTATATTTTCGGAATCGATGACAGCGACTCTACTCCCTRGGCTTCATACACTCTTTGGACAGTTCACGACCGAGTCGAGGTCCTACACATGAACGGATTCGACGACCGTGCCCGGGGGTACACTTCATATGTCATCGAGATGTGGGCCAGCCAGATACGCGTCCTCAGCACAGTCACTTCCTCCTACTCTCGACATATGGCACAAAGGGTTCCGGGTCCTATACTAGCTGGATAGCCGGTGGGGATTGCGCCGTTACTGCGGCCGCACATACTTGACCCCCCCCTCTCTAAGACCATAGTTCGTGTGGTCAGACTTGGACTCCGGCCAGGCACATCGTGCACTCGACCATAAAAATATAGAAAAGCCCACCTGGGCTACATGGCTCGCTCATCAAACGTTGTCATTCTCCGAAGTCAGCGACCATTCCTTCTGCCTCCTATGACACCCACTGTCGGGTGATATCCATGTCCTGCTGCCTCAGCCCGGGTGCTGACAGTCTGAACATTGTTGCGTATCAATCACGTAGGCACTTGCAAGACAAACCCGAACCCCCCGGACCATCCCCTGGCGTTGGTTTAGGGGAGCCCTTCCACAGCGTACTTTTGTCACCCGGACATGCGCTCACCAAGGCTATCTCCAAGAACTGTATCCTCATCCCCAGGAAGTTAACTTATTTCGCGGTGACTCCGACCGATCGACGATAGTTATACGTCTTCTACGACCAACACCTCGAACTATGAGCACGGCAGTGCAGTCAGATGCTATTTAGGGTCCTAGGCAAATACACCAACTCGTCTGGGACATGTGTCATGTGCCATCGAAGGCATTCTATATTTCATACTAAACGACGATGTGGATTCTGATGGGGCGCCCGAATCACTCAAAGATCAACTGCATTATACGCACCGGGAGTCACCGGGGTGCATGGGTGCAGGATGAACCGATCGGCTCCCTTTTCCATGATGATTCGCCAGCCAGCTAGAGTGGTGACCGCCACAATCAAGAAGCTTAATGGGCCTAAACTCGACTAATAGAATCTTGGTCGCTGAGGTTTGGTATTGCTTAGGTCGTGGCGCAATGAACCATAATAGCACATCCTGATTATTACCATGCCCGGTGTCGAAATTATCGAGATTCGAACACACCATCCCAGAAGTTCTTCCTCTCACACACACGGCATTCGTGCCATTTGTGGCCGGTTCTAGCCATTATCCGTCCCGAGCGACATTATTTAATGCACCATTCACCAAACACAGCCCATTGGTGCCTGACATCTTATCCTTCCCTTCTGAAATATACGAAAATACCGGATACGTTACAACCCGAACGTCTGGTTTTGAGTTCGTCTTCGGGTACAAAAGGTGGAAGTTAAAAGCTAACGGCCACCCAAAGGAACTGGGCCTCAATCCCAGCGCTTTTTATCTCACTATTCGAGATGACTGCTGGACCATTCCGAAAGGCTCTCATAGGTGTTTCGTTCGTTCAGCTTGTCCTGGCTTCAGGAATAGGGGCGATACGATGCAAGACCATGCCTGGRGATCAGGCATGGCCCAGCCCATCGGTTTGGAGCGCTTTCAACACTTCCGTGGATGGGCGGTTAATTCGCACTGTACCTATCGCCTCGTCTTGCCATGGATCAAACTATGATCAGGCACAGTGTGAAAACGTACGTACACAGTGGCACCAGCCCACATTCCAGTGAGTTTCTACTCGATCCCTTACAGAGGCCCGGCTAAAAGTTGGTGGTTTGTACATAGTGAAGAATATGCTTCATCCATCATGGCTCCCGTCTTCCTTAACAAAAGCTGTGATCCGTTTACTGACGTCAATGACCAATGTGTTGTCGGGGCGTATGTGCAATACTCTGTCGATGTAGCCGAGCCCCAGCACGTCATCAAAACACTCGCATTTGCCAAGGAGCATAATATTCGATTCGTGGTCAAGAATACCGGACATGAGTACGTCTTCTCCCCCGAATTATGGAGCAGAACTGACGTGGCCCTTCAGCTACATGGGTAAATCCACTGGTGCTGGCGGATTGGCGGTGTGGATGCACCACTTGACCAACAGAACTTGGATATCGGATTACAAAGATCACGGCTACGTTGGTCCTGCTGTCAAGGTCTATGCCGGAGTTATCGGTGATATGCTCGGGAAGGATGGTGAAGAGAAAGGCCAAGTCGTTGTTGCTGGACAATGCCCTGTAAGCTGTTTATGATCTTATTTAACTTGTCGCTTACACTGTGGATACAGACTGTCGGATTTGCAGGAGGTTATGTGCAAGGCGGCGGTCATTCAGTATTGAGTTCCGTTTATGGCATGGCAGCGGATCAGGTATTGGCATTTGAAGTCATCACCACCGACGGCAGGTTCGTTCAGGCGTCATCAACAGAAAACAAAGACCTTTTCTGGGCACTGCGCGGCGGGGTAGCTATCTACTCACATGCTGTGAATATTAATCAAGCTTATATCTGCTCTRTAGGGCCCTGGCACCTATGGAATCGTCTGGTCAGTGACTGTCAAAGTCTACCCCGACATGCCCGTCACAACCGTCCGTGTGCTTTACACGCCCCCCTCTTCGGACAAACCTTCCCTCGACACACATTGGAAAGGCATCGCCACTTACCTGACTGAGTCTCCGAAATACCTGAGTGCGGGCGCGTACCACATCACCTACTTCGACAACACGATCTTCCATGTGGTTCTACTTTTCCCCAAAAAGACACCTAACGAAGTGGAGARGCTGACTCAACCGTGGTTTGATGGTCTGAAAGACCTAAGCATTACCCCAGCCATTTCTGCAACTGTTCAACACCCGACGCTGCGCAATGCCTCAGTGCTTGTGTATGAGGTCTTCGGTGGGGAAATCCTGACAGGGACTGACCTGTATGGAGCGCGGATCCTTCCAAAGAGGTTATGGGAGTCAGAGGCTTCTCGCTCAACTCTGTATAGCACGCTTCGAAGCATTGCGGATGATGGTGGCCATGTTCTCGAAATTGCCGTCAACCCCACACGGGAGATTTCTGGTAATCCAGACAACGCCATTCTCCCAGCATTCAGATCGATGCATGGCATGTGTGTCGTTGTCGTGTACGTATCTCAGTGTATTATTCGAACACTTATTGACCAGCGGACACGCCCAACAGACATTGGAATGATACAGCGAGTTGGGAGGACCAATTCGCAGACACACGTAAAGTAACCTCGCTGACCGAGAGACTAGTCAAGATAGCACCTGAGACTGGAGCGTACTTGAATGAGGCAAGTAGTTTAGCTTTCCTCTCCTCYATTCGCCTGCTCACTAATTCGTTATTCTCGCTTGTRCAATCTTACCTGTTAATGCGTGATCCGAAACACAGGCCGACGTGTTCGATCCCAACTGGAAGAAAACCTTTTACGGTATAAACTACGACAAGTTGCTGGCGATCAAGAATAAGTGGGATCCGGCWGATATGTTGTACGGTTCGACGGCCGTTGGGGGTGACCGGTGGGTTACCGTAGATGGCGGGCGTCTTTGCCGTCGGGATGTGTATTGAAAGGCCTTGTTCAAGACAGTCACCAATAAACAAGGTAGCATATTTTTCCTTCTCTTGCAACGGTGTTATTGGACCAGTATCATGTACTCGTATTCTTTGTTGGATATCACCKCTGCCAGCTTGTCAAAATATATACATGTTTTTGTGGGACAGACATATTCACGCTGGGCTTGGGAGGCAATTTTAGTATCTTAAAGCCTCTCCCAGGCATCGATCCACAGACAGCACTAATTCTAATGCATGGCCAGCCCAGACAAGGTAGAGTATTYCCCGCGTTCGCTCAAAGAAGTCTYGGTCTCTTGGGCCTGCCGCAAATTGACRCGCCAGATGTGTTCTGGCGCTATCAAACGAAAAACCAGGTGAATTGYGTAGGTTCGRCACACAAARCACYTAGCTCCGCCAATATTGTGCGAGATCGTGAATGCGGTCCAACACAACCGTTAGGTACGAAGTTTCGTTGAGAAGCGCCTCAAAATGCTTGATAGCATCCTCCTCTGTCAGATCAAGCCTAAACTTCTCCTGGATCTGTTCGTGAACATCACGATGTTTGATGTCGGGTATATTCGCGTCGACCATGAGTGCGACCAAGTTCAGGATRAGGTTGGCGCTCTTTCGGAGAATYGTGAAYGCCGTGAAACAAAAGTTYTTGAAACGCGTATAATGTGGAGACTGCGCGCCGCCCATACCATCAACCATCTCCTTACAGACTTTGACTGGTGGCGGGAAAGGTTTGGGATCTCGACCTAGGATATAGCCAAAGTCAACTGCATTCCTGTCAGTATCGCTGAAACGTCTTATGTTGGATGATGTGTCATACCATGGAAGAAGTGCCCTGTGTTAGGGTTAGCGGTGGTTTGCAAGTTCACACAGATGCTGGGACTCACCATCAGGAGCCACAAGTAGATTGTCAAGATGTCGATCTCCAACGCCTAGGAGATAAGTCACGACACAATATCCAGCTAATATACAATCAGTCACATCCCTACAAYTCTCTAATTGAAAACATACCACAGCTCCGAACAAACGTATCGATAACACTTGGCTCAACTCCGGATGTTCCGACGCTCCCCTCATCTGGGTTGTGCACGCGAAGGTAGTTGAGTAAATTCCCGTGTTCGCTCACGATAGCGGCAATCGTCTTGCTAGGAATGAACTGCACCATTCCTTGTAGCGGACCTGTCGCGAGGACGTCGTAGGGACTGAGCTTGAGATCCAAATTCTCTTTGCGCAACAAACGGTCCATGAGTGTAATTAGCTGTATCACAAGTTGATCTTGCCGCATGTCATCCCCATCCTTGAATATTAGGGGATACTCTGATCCGTCGGAGCACTGGAAGTATAATAATAAAGGGTAGAGGTTGGACTTGAAGATGGAAGATTTGTCAGGTATAATTCCTGTTATTTCTAGCTTGGCGTTCAGAGGGAGCGGCAGCGGCGGCATTGACGACAGATTATTTCTCGAGTCAGCAAGAAGGGAACGCAGTCTCTCAATTTTCTTGGGTCGAGGGTCTTTCGACATTCGGAGTTCACGGGCACGTTTAGCCAACGTTTCCACCAAGAGACCTTGCCTCCTCATGAGCTCGCGTCGCTCGGAACCACCTTCTGACTGAGAATCTGGGTGAGCAAGAGGTCGCCACAACCAGAAAAGCTGACGTACCTCTAGAATTTTGTTCATGAATTTGAACACAACACGGCCATACATTTTCGCCATGACTTTGTCTTCCAAAGCCACTTCCACCATTAAGTACCAGTACAAACGGTTACCTAAGATGGGAGTCTGGACACCCCTCGCAATCAAAAAGTCGGTCAAACCGCTATCCTCATAGGATATGGCGTTCGTGGCTGAGCGCGAAGACCTTTGTTCACTTGCAGTGCTTTCAAACTTGAGAGCTTGGACAAGTTGAAGCAAATAGAGCATAAGTTCCTGTGCTTAGTTTGAATGGTTGTCATTAATACCAAGTGTTATTGCCAACGCACGTCATCATCCGCTCGGCTCAGTTGTTTTACAGCAAAGGCCCGTACTCTTGAATCCACGGTGCTGGGTCCCAGTAACTCTAACGCGTCATCTGTATCGACCTCCGTCCACATAGGGAGTAATTCTTCAACAGCTTGTTTTACTTCAGAGGAGTCCCGCCAAGTGACTGACTTGAGGAACTTAGTGAGACCGCGCTTGTCCCTGACGAGATAAAATCGGAATTTCCATATAAGATCCTTTTCTTCAGAAGTAAGCTGTTGGCTCGGGGAATAGTTGAGAATCACCTATAGATCGATTAATACCATTCCGTTGCTCCATGGACCAACTCACCCCAAGTTCGTCTCTGATTTTGGCATTCGGCTTAAGTTCTCGGTCGTAAGGACTGCTCCTATGGCTTCGAACCAGSCGTCTGTGCTTGTCCTCGACGGGATTATCATGAACGATATCAGGATCAATTACGCTCCAAAGGTTGAGGTCGGTGGCTATGTTTGGCAAAAGGTTGGTAGTGGCCGGCTGTTGTAAGGTTGCGCCTGTATGAGCTGTAGTGGTAATCGGTTGATTGGTTGTTTCCTATTCCATRATCGGGACTGAGGAGCTGATAACATCGATCAGAACGCAGGAAGCCTACTGGTTCACTGAATATAACAGGAAAGTCGAAACGTGGAAGGTCGATGTAGAGGAACAGATTCTCGGACTTTTCGGTCTCGGCCTAGAGAAGCATTAGCTTGACAAACCATGAAKAAATCTCACATACCGCATGYGCTTCTTCCATCTTCCTGAAAGTTAATTTGTCCAGCCARTCGGATTTGGGAAGGTCCCCCCGTTCGTACTTCTTGACAAGCTGRTGCAAGGTGWAAGAGYTGCCRGTAGTTGTTGCAGACATCCAAATACCTTTTCCAGCCGACCCATYTCATCTTGGACTCCCATCTTACTTGGSGTGGTKGTATCAACRCTCCCATCAGCCTCAGCACCAGGCCACAACAGCAATCTGTGCTTGCCGCGCCGCAGTGTCCTGYAACCAGAGTTGAATGGAAAAGAAATATGACAAGAGRCKCCCTACCATTTCTTTCCAAATAATCTGAGAGTAGAGCCTCCGACAGGGACAGCGGAGCGAGGCCCACCGGTATCCCAGACCGTAAATGTGATCTGCGAACTCAGGGGCAAGTCACAATAGCGTACCGGCAGAGTGATCCATTCGTTCCAACTAATTTMAGMAGGTCACTCAGTGTGTTCTAGAGCCGGAAACCACGCTTACGCGTATGTGTTCTTGAACGCTTTGAAAGAGGTGCGGAACGGGATTGTGAGGGGCTTGTTGTCGGCGACTAACTGGCAGGTCACATACAAGTCCGACAGCGACCTTTGACGGCGAGCACATTGAGTTGAGGTAGAGATATACCCCCTCCGGCACGACTCACGGGGACTGTGCACCATGAAACCTGAGCTCAGGGTTATCGAGCACTTCAGTGAACGAGCGCGGCTTCCTTATCCCCTCAAGCTGGGAGCTATCAATCGTGAATGAAGAGACGAGAGAGGAAGAGAGGYAGGCCGTACATCCTAAAGGTCACCGGAAGTTTGATGTCGGAGAGTTTGGCAAATGTAAAATCATCCCGGTTCTCCTTGTCCATTGAGAGAGAGAGAAAGAGGGAGAGATGCACACTCCATTACGTAATATTACATATAGAGCAAACACAGCAGGCTCAGATCAAACAACCATACTAGAAGACTGTCTCGTGGGCGAGCAGCCCTCGAATTCCTATCCTCCTCTGCATTAGCATCGGTCACAAGAATTGCAGGGGCAACTTACTTTGGCGCAAGGGGACTGCTGGAGGACGACCCCGTCGCGATTGCGCCCTGAACGGAAGTTGCCGAACTYGTACCGACTRACGCAGAAGAGTTGAACGCCAGGGTCGTATTGCTCTGCAGGACCCACCGAATCCCCCCTAGCACATGGGATAAAAATAGCTCGTCCTCATTAAATTATTAGATCGTWAATCTCCTTCGATCCTTGAAAGACATACAACTTACTTGCCATGTCTCGTTCAGGTGACCTAAACTTGTGTAGAAGCTGCGTCCGGCAATGCCTCCACCACTTACACCAGCTCCGTGTTCCTGGAACCATGCTAAGCATTTTTAACGAATGAGTACAGAGCTCGATTTGTTCGGAATGGTAAGACTTGCCAATGGGATGCGGACTTCCCTGGTCAAACTTGCGTGTACCATTGTCTGTTGTGAATATGAGCCCAACAAGGTAACTTCCACCGTCGCCGGGGCTCACTTACCGACATAGCTGGACTCATTCGCAGCGAGAACCACTACCGCCCCAAGAGAGCGAGGGTCTGACTCAAAATTATACCTAAGCACCCGTTAGCAAAGATAAATTAACCTGGGAGATTTTACTTGCATCTCATCCACCACTTTCCAAACAGATGGTAAGCCAGAAGTGCTCGGATGATTTGGCTGGATCACATCGACGGTCTATAGAGAGTATCGAGCCCTGAGGAAGCCATGAACAAGTACCCTAAAAGACGCACAGCATTCTGTAGGTCAGCGTGGTAGTCAAAGTAAGCCCCTGTTTACAAGTCAGCCTCACTGGCCGGTCAACATGTCGTTCCATTGCCTACCTAGTTCCCTCCCGTAGAAAGTTGTATTACGCAAGGTATCGCTCGCAGAATGTATCGCGACAAAGTTCCCCCCTTCATTTAGRTAGGTTTGCAGCTCCGCCTTTCCAGCACTGTCCAACACTGCCAAACCGTTCAACAGATATCAGAAAATGGCACCCAAAAATGTGCACCTTCGCCTGTAGTGCTCAAAAACAGGATTGCATCATATTTCCGCAGATTTTCCTTCGTGAACTGCGTTTGGTCTTCCGTTGCGTCAAAGATAATGTCAATCGCCGGTCCCCGACTCTGCAGAGCCTCTACAGCAGTGGGTATAGAATCATGACGGAATCCCACAGTGCGTGAGTACACGAGTACGCGAGCCGGCAATGCTGTAACAAGGTTTATCCTAAACAGGAGACAAGTAAGTAGATTCAGCAACCATAACCTAGCCCGGAGATGTAGGTCAAGATTATATGTTTTACGGTGAACTAGTTTCAACGTACATAGTGGCGTGTTGTCGAGTGAGGGCTGGTTCTCACAGCGATGATCTCCCCTCAGCCATTCCCACTGGACTCCACGGCTTGATTGAACGGCACGGCCGTTTTCTTTTGTCAGGGGAGATTTTCCGAATGGGGAATAGCTATGTCATAACTTTCAGGTCTACATACTAGAGGCCGGCTACCTTGTTCCCTGATTGGGCAAGGCACTTTTTGGTATTTCATTCAGTTTTGAAACAGTTCGATACATGTACCAAAAAAAAAGATCAATCATCTTGGTAATGCGGTTGGATGTAGTTTATAGTGGATGGTGGCGTAGGCGGGGTAGCTTAGCACAGGAGCATCTTGTAGGTCGACTGAAGGTCGCACCACGGTATGCATAGCACCGGGCTTTGAGTACTTATATATTCTGTGAACCACGGTGCACAGCTATTGATTATGCCAAGACGGGGTAGGCGAAGTATRTAGGAAATATCTTGTGGTGGATATGGCAGGTGTGCTCATCATCACCTGTGTGGAATCACACCCAAAGGTACAGTATGGTTTCGTGTTAAATCCATTTCAGYGACTATGGGGAAGTCGTAACCGATTGCAGATCCGGGGAGGATTTATACAGGAAAGCACAGCATGTAACGTCCTGGAGCTAAAACTATTGGTCAAAGGGGAGTAACACAATGGTAGTGAGCTTATATCAAGTTGACCGGTTAGGACTCGAACTGTCATGACGAAGGTCAGAATGGATTCTCTAACCAGCGAGCTTTTTCTGATGCCAGAGGACAACGTCATTAGATCGCTCGGTACGTATTAGAATAGAGTGATGAGCTAAGAGTATGAGTGGGTGCGGGCCAAAAGGATACATGTAGAMATAACCAAAGGAGAGTGAGAGTGGTGTGRTAAAGCGGGTTCGACTAGGGTGATGAACAAGTCCAAGCCCGTAAAGGCACTGGAGAGCGGATCACTGGTGTTGACATTCTGCTCCGTGCCCCCCATATTCATCGTCATCATCATCGTCGTCGTCTAGCCAGTCGTCTTCATCGCCTTCACCAAACTGATGYGGGAAGCCCTGGTCAAAGAAGTTGGGACCAGCTGGGTAAGAGCGAGAACGCACTTCAGCTAGATCCGTCTCCTCAAATTCCACATCATCAACAACATTAGGGAGGGGTTCGATATCGCGCTTTTTAGGAGGCAGTAATGATGTAAGGGTCTAATAACATGAATCAGTGGACGAGTGGCTGGGTGTATTACATTATCCCTCACCGATTTGTCCAGTGAGCTGAGCCAGGATTCGTCGGGCATTTCAATCGAAAGGACGACATATAAGTCACCTTTCTCCTCAGAACGTTTGTAAGTTGGCATCCCCTCTCCTCGGAGAACTATAGTTTCGTCAGGCTTGATGATTTTGCCTGGCGGACTCGACATTTTAATACCGCGGCCGTCTAAGTGAGTGAGGAGAATTCTAGAAAAGCCCAACAATGCTTCCGATAGAGTGATTTTGATACGAGTGAGAAGATCATTGCCTGAACGCTCGAAGGCCTCGTGGGGTTTGGCCTTCAGTTGAATGATCACGTCACCTGCAGGGACATCCGGCTTGRCAAAAGTTGAGACGATGGATCAGTAGGGCTAAGAAAAACGTACATGTTGATCACCGGCACCCGCAAGAACTATTCGTTGCCGATCGGTCATTCCTTTTTCAATGAAGATCTCCTGGCGAGTTTTTTCCTTCACAGTCTTGTCGCCCTTACACTTTTTGCAGCTGTAAGGGCATTGTCAGAGATGGAACACTAAACGACAGACCACTCACCGATCTTTTTCCTTTAAGTGTACCCCTGCACCTTTACATTCCCCGCACTGTGCCCTGGATGTGGCGAGTTGGTTTGGACCAACCTATCTCTATCATTAGATATATGAAAACAAGAGTGATGGTGGTGAGCACCTGTGTCTGAATGAACGTCCAACCTTGTCCTGAACACTTGAAGCAGGTTTTAGGTTTCGCATTACCCTTCGCTCCAGAGCTGAAAAATGTTYAGTTAAGCAACGTGAATGTGGGGTGAGTGAACCTACCCCTTGCAGGTCTGGCAAATAACCTCTTTCTCCATATTCATTTTTACAGACTTGCCATTGTATAAATCTTCCAGTGTGACCTCGTAAGGAACAGTGGTGTCTTCTCCTTTTCTACGCTTCGGCCCAGACCCAAAGTCAAATCCAAAGGAGGGTCCACTTCCAGTGCGCAAAAACTGCTCAAAAATCTCCTCGAGTCCAGTTGTTGACGGCACCCCTTCCCCAGTTAAGCCTTCCATTCCTTGGGTATCATAGATATGTCGCGTCTGAGGATCACTCAAGATCTCGTACCTATACGAATGAGTGAAATGGATGGTCAACGAAACGATGTAACATACGCAGCACCTATCTCCTGGAACTTGACACCAGCATCTGGATTGTTGATGTTTTTGTCCTGGAATKGTTGCCAGATGAAGCGTAGACAATGAGGTCGGATAGCTCATCAACTTACGGGGTGATGTTCCATGGCCTKCACAGCAGTGAGTCACTGGGGGCAAGGATGAGCACGGTACGCACCTTCTTGCGGTAAGCTTTTTTTATTTCGGCTGCGGATCACACAATAAGACATTTATTTGGGCAGGCAGACGAAGTCCTTACCTTCACTTGCATCTTGRGAAACGCCAAGCAACTCATAAAGCTCGGTCTCGATGGTCACTTGGGTTATCGGTCAATTTCCGACGCCCGGGGGACAAAATCGTGCCAAAAGCCTCCGACTCACTTGTCAACGCGTAGAAATATGCCGAGGACGAATCGTTGAAAGATTGGGGGAGGATGTGAACACCTCCAGTAGAGGCGTGGACTTACGCTCGCCTCCGGCAATTAACTAACTTGAGTGGAATTTTTTGATCGGAGTTTCAATAATGCCATTACTTTGCAATTTTTTTATTCGTCTTCTTTTGACTCTGCGTTTTCCAAGGGCACTGTTGTGAGTTTTTCCCTCCCCTACTACTTTTTATGATGTTCTGTGTATTATCTACATTGTCAAACACGGGCTGAGCCTGTGGAAGACGAAAAAAAAGCACCTGATTCTCCTACTCCTCGTTTTATAATGTCTACCTTCACTGCTCAGTCGCTGACCACTKTTCTTCCAGATGAACACTTGATGTTACCCCGCAGCCAGTCTACGCAGAGGTTTCTACTATTGACAGGAAACGCTTCCATAATTCATATTCTATCTTTATAGAGTACGATATGAACTTCTACTTCGAGGCTGCTAAGCTACTGGATCGTCTCGAAGCAAGGGAGGGTTCGATCAAAGGCATCATCGCAACTTTGCCCGAGAAGGACAAGAAGAGRACAGGAGCACTGGTCATTGAGACACTCAAATGTGCGTGCTCTGCTGCTGCTGGACGCCCCACCGCCGACCAGGTACATTAGATAAATCAGCCCTGATTGAGGTCATTGAGAAATCACTGCTGCTCAAGCAAGAGAGYAAAATCAAATCCATAAATCTGGCTCTCGTACTCGTCCATGATTTACTTCTCGCTGGCGGGATCCAAGCAGGCTCTGGACCCGTTAAGCAGGCTATCCTACGCCATAAGACGCGGCTTAGTGCTGAACTGACTAAGTTGAAGATCAGGAATGGGGCGACAAGTAATGCAGATCTCGCGCAGCAGGTAGATGCCAGGGTTTGTGAGTCATTGCGCTAATGCAACCGACCTAAATCTCTGATRAAGCGTGCTTCTCCAGCCCAAATCCCACGCTACGTTCGCGTCAACACGAAGTTTTGGACGACTGAAGACGCTATTGATTACTTCCTTGGCAAGGGATTTTCCATAGGCGATCCGCTCCAGTCGAGGTTGTTCTCACCCGACCCAGTGRTTTGATATGGTCGCTGATTCTGGTGCTGGCGTAGGACRCAACTAGCCAAGGATGCACACATCCCTGACCTTCTCCTCTTTGCCCCTCAAATGACATTCCAAGATGACCCTGCTTATACCACAGGCAAAATAATCCTGCAGGACAAAGCTTCCTGTTTCCCGGCCTTCATCCTATCCCCTCCCGCACACAACGGGTGCRCTGTCATTGATGCTACAGCCGCTCCGGGGAACAAAACATCACACCTCAGCGCTTTGATGAAAGATAAGGGAAAGGTGGCTCGGTCCCTTTGTTGAGAGAAGGAATCTAATTTGCTATCAGGTGTTTGCATTTGAACGTGACCGCAAGCGTTTCTCCACCCTTAAGACCATGCTTTCCAAGGCTGGTTGCCAGAATGTGGAGCCTATTAATGCTGATTTTCTCACCACTAACCCGTCCGACCCCAAGTTCAAAATGGTCACTCATATGTGAGCATCCATAACGTCAATTTCGCTAAACTTTAAACCTTTCCATGCAGTCTCTTGGATCCTTCATGCAGTGGCTCGGGGATCGTCAACCGTCTGGACCATCTTTTGGATGCAGGTGGTTGCTTTGCCAAGTTCCAAASTTTCTTTTCTTACAGTTCTTGGCAGAGAACGACGGCGGAATGGCGAACCAGGCTAGGCTCGACAAGCTTGCTGCCTTTCAGCTTAAAATGATAAAACACGCCATGCAATGTGAGACGCCACTAGTCTTAAGTTGTCGAGGACTCAGCCAGTGAAATCAGTTTCGAGTGTCAAAAAGATCGTTTACTCTACGTGCAGTGTGCATGCGGCTGAAAACGAGCATGTCGTATCTGCTGCTCTGCTATCTGACGAGGCAACGACTGCTGGATTTGTATTGGCACCCCARGATCAGGTTCTTCCAACGTGGCACAGGCGTGGCCACTCCGATGAGATGAAACTTGGTAGGGYAACAGGTCTCATATACGGTCCACTGACAAGGTCTTGTCATAGGTGGTGGAGACGCAAAATCTCTGGTCCGCTGCTTACCAGGTGAAGATGCTACCAATGGCTTTTTCGTGTCTTGTTTTGTCAGACGATCCGAGGTCAAGAAACGGCAAAGACAAGGGGATAGTGGAAGTGATAATCATTCCAAGAAAAAGAAGTCACATCRGAGTTAAAGACCATCATAGTATGCTGTCAGCGGGGTCGGGAGGAAGTCCACAAGTTGTATTCTGTGGATTTACATTCAGAACTAATGAGGGTTTGAGCTATGTCAGGTTCAATGGATAGTTAGCCACGACTGATCAACATAAACCCATCAACTCTGCACATGAGCGGGTGGGACCTGTATTCTGCTCGGGTTATAGCCTAATAGCCTATCAGATGAGTAGTAAACAAGGCAAAAGCGAATGTGCGAGAAGCTGAATGAGGATGAAGTGAGGTTGCATCAGTTGAAGACCTGTGCTAGTGAGGGATTGGTGATATTTAGTGCTGAAAGGGTGTCATTGGAAACGGTGGGGAAATACGATYAGCTGAGTTGTTGAGCATATTGGCCTTGGTAATAAGAGGCGTAGTTGGAGTAATCTTGGGGTTGTTGGTAACCCGCCCAAGTACCGGTACTGCCACCGCCGTTGGCGTAGCCTGCAGCTGAATAGCCTCCACTGTAGGGCTGAGGAGGGCGATAACCTTGTTGGGGAGGAGCTGGTTGCTGCCAGTTCTCGGGGCGACGCCAGGGAGGAACGTTGGATCCACCTGCGGTAATGTCATGACCCATGCTCGAACCACCCCACGACTTCCCTGCTTCTCCACCACCTCCAGTCCCTTCACCCAACTCAGCCATCAAGCTTGCGTATTCGGAATCAAATCCGCCCCTGTTCACCTGTTGAGGAGGAGGTGGCGCGTTCGGATCTTTGTTGACAGTGCAGTCCCGGGCCATGTGACCGGCACTACCACAAACACGACAAATGATGTTAGCTGTGAAATTGCGTTGTTCTGGACAGTCATATTTGCGATGACCAACGCCACCACAATTCTGGCAAATCTGGTTTTCATCATCGCGTAAGGTACCATTCAGTGCAGCGAGTTCGCGAAGCTGATTGCGCTTGTGATCGTTCTGGCCCTCTGGTGTGGATGCCGCCTGCCAAGCTCGGTATAAGCTTAAGTAAAGATTGGAGGGAGATGCTACCCACCGTTTCAATGACTCTGTTGATCATTTTAACGCATGCTGCTACCTTTTCCTCAGAGTCAGCAATGACGAGACAGTGGAGATCCTCTTCTGCATCATCGGCATATTGGTCGGGTCTAGCCTTCCCCTCTTTCACACTGCCTTTACCACGAATGCTAATCTTGGCGCCGCTCTCGCGCTCCATTTTTTTGAGACTGTTGCCACGGGGACCAACCAGCAAACCAAAGAAATTGATCTCTGGAAACTCCTTAACGGGAATGTAAACCTTGTCGGATGGTCGCTGGGATCGCTTTTGTTGGTGATATTCCACTGGCGGGCGGAAGTTAGGGTCGTTCTTCATAGCTCGGTCTACAAGTCTGATGCGTTCATCCTCGAGCTTTTTACGGTAACGAACTTCGCGGGTGTTGGTCCTTCGACCATGAGCATCGTAAGTAGGAGGAGGGGATAGCGACCTAAGCACCATCATTATATGCGTCGCAAAATATGTACTACCATGGAAAGGACATACCTTTCACGTTCCGGAGGGATAAAATCATTGAGTCGAAGCTTGCGATTGATTTCCTCCAGGCGCAAATGAATCGCATAATTATCGAGTTGTGCTTGTGAGACTCCAGCTGCAGAAATGGCGGTTGGTAGACCGGGAATCTCGGATTTAGCCTCTCCCCAACGGCTACGCCGTTTTCGGGGYGCATTCGGATCAACTGAGGAAAGTGAGAAACGATAACAGGTCAGGGTTAGTATATCAGTATCAATTTCGACACTCTCAAGTGTCTATGGCGTCGCAGAGCTGCGTCGATTCGCTATAATAGCGTCGTGGCATCGAGCACCAAAGGTTGCCGGCAAGAGTGAGATAAGTCAATCAGCCTGTAGCTTACCTTTGGGATCTCCGGTATTCGGAGACTCGTCTCTTCCCCTCTTGCCAGGACTTTCAGTGTCCTGATCACGTTGACGGGGATATACGGAGGGGGAGGGTTGCGCAAGTTGAGGGGGAGCGGTCTCTTCCGTAGGAGCAGGCCCGAAGCGGCGACGCTGACCGAGAGGAACTGGCGTGGTTTTGGTCAGGCAGGGTGGAGGACAGGGAGAAATGTATACAAACCTTCATTTGTTCCGGTAATTTGCTTAGTGGCGGGTCTCCACATCGATGATAAACAAGAAAAAGTAGAGTTAGAATACGGTGGTGACGATGATGGTGGTRGTAGAGAGACAAAGAAGAAAAGTCCTCCAAAGTTGGTGTGACTTCGAACTCCGCTTGATTACTCATCTGTAACGGAACCGCGCTCAAGAGTCAAAGCATGCTGCTCGACTGCTGTGCTCTCTCCTCGACGACACTCCTTTGTGTGCTCGCACGAAACAAGGTGCATCTTGTAGACATAAGCGCTACTGATGTCAAATAAACGAACCGCTGAAGGTGAGCACTTCATGGGACAAGGGCTCAGCGCTTGAATGACACCAGGATTGCAGACTCTGCACACCCAGCGAAACGACCTCGCAAGGATGACGACCAGGATGAGTACATAGAGATAGACAATGAGGATGATGTCATTCCCCCATCTCCTCCAGATAATTCGCTTGTACCCCGTGGTGCAACAATCAATTTCAGTGCACTGACTCGCAAATTGGCCGAAGCTAGACGCGCCGAAGACAAGGACACTTCGAGTCTTTCGTCCCTTGAGGTGCACCGGCAACAACAAGATAACCTCGTTTCACATATTTTTAACGAGCAAGATTTCTCGTGGCTCCACCTGAAGTCTGACCACACTGCTCGTCCGCTTTGGATCAGCCCTGATGATGGTCACATCATCTTGGAGGCGTTCTCGCCCATCGCAGAGCAGGCTCAGGACTTCTTGACCGCTATCAGCGAACCAGTCAGCAGGTGCGTAAGGCGAGACGTCATATATATATACAGACACCGTCATTTATGTGTTGCAGACCCGCCTTCATCCACGAATATAAGCTTACTTCATACTCGTTATACGCCGCAGTTTCTGTCGGACTGCAGACGGAAGATATCATTGAAGTTTGTCTGGGATCTGTTCTGAATCTTGGGCCACCACTTATCTCATTGCCAAAGGTCCTGAACAGGCTTTCAAAAGTTCCTGTTCCTGATAGCATCACTTCGTTCATCAGGGAACGCACCTTGAGTTATGGCAAAGTCAAGCTGGTCCTCAAACACAACAAGTATTACGTAGAGTCTAGCCACCCAGAAACGCTCCAGTTGTTGCTCAAAGACCGAGTTATTCGTGAGGCGCGACTTTTCTCCATACAACAGGACAACAGCATAAAGGCAGCGACTTTCACGACMTCCAAGGCACCTACCAAAGGCAATCTTATTATTCCCGGTACCAAGGAGACCAAAAAAGACGACCCTGTGGCTGGCAAGCCAGCCGGTCCCGGCAGCAGTACCAATGACGCCAACTTATTTACATCAGTCGTGGGTGTTGAGTCAGGTCAGTGAAAGGCCTTTTTTGTATCAAAAAGCATTTAAAGGTCATGCCCCGCAGATGAAATTGATGAAGATGACGATAATGTGCACGCCTTTGAGATTCATGATACCAAAATTGATGTAAGCCGCTCCCTCGGTCAACCCAGGCATGGCTTAATTTTAACAATTAACAGGAAGTCAAAAAACGATGCAATGAACTTGAATATCCGATGCTAGAGGAATATGATTTTCGCAATGACACAATCAATGCCAAYCTTGACATTGACCTCAAGCCTGCAACGGTCATTAGACCATATCAAGAAACCAGCTTAAGTAAGATGTTCGGCAATGGGTAYGCAGTTTCCACCTCAAACAAGGCCTCTTTATTGACGTCGGCGCACATAGACGTGCTCGCTCTGGAATCATTGTGCTACCTTGCGGCGCAGGYAAGACCTTGGTCGGAATAACCGCAGCTTGCACCATCAAGAAATCGTGCTTGGTCTTATGCACCTCCTCGTYAGTTGGCGCAACTACTTCCTTTACTTTGATGTTAAGATCCGTTGTCCAGAGTATCGGTTATGCAATGGAAGCAACAGTTTATGCAATGGTCCAACATCACGGACCGCCAAATTGCTGTTTTTACCGCAGACCAAAAAGAAAAGGTAGTATTTAAAATCTGTACTCTAGTAAACCTAACCTGGCGGAAATGGATTTCTAGTTCGCTGGAGATAGTGGAATTGTGGTGTCGACGTACTCCATGGTGGCGAACACGCACAATCGATCTCATGAGTCGAAGAAAATGATGGAGTTCTTGACTTCTCGGGAATGGGGCTTCATCCTCCTCGACGAAGTTCACGTTGTTCCAGCAGCAATGTTCCGTCGAGTGGTGACCACCATCAAAGCCCATTCCAAACTTGGCCTCACGGGTAAGTTTTGATAGATCATGGAACGTGGACAGCATATTGAYCTGGTCGYCCAGCTACGCTTGTTCGTGAGGACGATAAGATTGCAGATCTAAATTATATGATTGGACCAAAGCTTTATGAAGCCAATTGGATGTAAGTATTCTTTCTTCATYAATTCGAAAGCCATTCCCTATGACCCTAATACGTTATGATCTCTAAACCTGATTACTTAACGCTACTAAATGGCTCTCCGACAGGGATCTTGCTGCCAAGGGGCATATAGCAAATGTTCAGGTACATTCCCCTCTCCCACCCTGGTAACGCCCTTTTTGACCTCAGCCAGTGCGCCGAGGTCTGGTGCCCCATGACACCAGAGTTTTATGGCCAGTATCTTCGCGAACAATCCCGAAAACGGATGTTGCTGTATTGCATGAACCCCAACAAATTTCAGGCTTGTCAATTTCTCATCAGGTACCATGAAGACAGAGGCGAYAAGGTCATAGTATTCTCCGACAATGTCTATGCGCTCGAAGTGAGTAGTTATTTTGTGCCATTGACACAGCTCTCACTCAGGGCCCGGAAGGCGTATGCCAAACGCCTAGGAAAGCTATACATTCATGGCGGTACTGGCCAGGTCGAACGAATGAGAATCTTGTCCTGGTTTCAGCACAGCCCCAAAGTGAATACGATATTCTTGTCCAAGGTTAGTGCACCATGCTCTGTAATTACCCATGTGTGATTTATTGTGTTAGGTGGGCGATACGTCTATCGACCTCCCAGAGGCGACTTGCCTCATTCAAATATCGTCGCATTTTGGTTCCCGTCGGCAGGAGGCGCAGCGCTTGGGCAAGTACTAGCTTTTTATGATAGGGAGTTGTGCTGATCGCACAACTAGGTCGTATATTGCGTGCCAAAAGACGTAACGATGAAGGTTTTAATGCTTTCTTCTACTCCCTGGTTTCGAAAGATACCCAGGAAATGTACTATAGCAYGAAGCGTCAACAGTTTCTCATCGACCAAGGCTACGCCTTCAAGGTCATAACACATCTCGATGGTTCGGATAGCATACCCGACCTTGTATATAGGTCGAGGGATGAGCAGATCGAACTACTACAGTCGGTCCTCCTTGCCAACGAAAGCGAGGCAGAGCTCGGCTCTGATGTGCGCGCATCAGAGGGTGACTTGGCAGGCACCGTTACGTCCAAGGATTTCGGACCAACGAGGTTCCCAGTTGCTCATAGAACGACGGGCTCTCTTACCGCGCTCAGCGGCGCACAACACATGTCGTATATCGAGCAGAACAAATCGGCGAACAAGAAACTGGCGCGGGAGGCAGCACCACGCCATAAACTATTCGCCAAACGCGACAAGGACAAGGCAGCAGCTCGAAAAGAGGCTCAGTCGCTCAGTCGAAGTTAATCAAAGGTTGCAGGGTTACTAAGTTTTTCGTAGGGACCCAAGCCTTCTGGGCAGAATGTAGATTATGGACTTGCCTTGCTGCTGAGCATAATATCTTGATTAGTCACGCCGCTCAAAATGTTTCTCCGGGCTGACGCAAGAAAAAATTGGTTTAGTTAATCGGGCCAAGGGTCTCCATAGCTGAGGGGATGCCTGGAGACCACGCAGACAAAAATCACAAATGGAGTGCCGCAAAACACAGCCACCCGAAAAAGAYAGATATGTTTTCCGATTCAATAATGGGCCTAAGCTTCGTCGGAGGTCAGCCATTCCAGGGTGGCGGAGTAGGGGTGGGGASGACGTCTGGGTTTCTAGCCACACGGTTGGGTCGATCGGATTCCCAAACTCGAAGGTGGACATGGCCCAGCAACCCGGTGTTCAAACTTTTATCATCGGTCGGAGGTCCCTTATATACCTCAATTCTTAGCCCAATGCTTCTTCCGCTTTTTCGATCCGCCTCTCTATACCCTGATGTCCTCCAAACGAGGCCGCAAAAGAAACGACAGCTTGCCCCCTAATCGCGCTAGAGACGTCCAACGGGCTTTTCGGGCGCGGCGAGCCGCGCACTTACAGGTACAGTACTTTCTGCTGCTACTTCTGGCGGGGGTGCGAAATTCCTTTACAGTACCTCCCACTGACCTCGACCTTTTCGCTRTTGCAGGAACTGGAACAGCGAGTTTTGGATCTCGAGGAAGAAAATGGTTACCTTCGGCAAGTTCTTAATTTCCCTCCCTCGAATAGACCCCCGCTCGGCAGGGGACCGACCGGAAAAGACAAACCAACCACCCCCGCAATCGGCTGCTCGAGTAGCCAACCCCCTTCCTCTACTTCTGCCAGTCGCGAGTCCTCCATTGTCAAATCCCCTGCTCCTCGTACCACCGATGTTTCAGTGTCCTCACGCCCGGTRCAGGCTACYGAAGGCGGACCTTCGTGGAACAACGGCATCCTAGTGAACGATGGACACCCGGTTGATGTCCTAGACCCTAGGACACCTCCATTTCAGCTCACACCCACGATGGCCCCTTTGCYGCTTGAACCTTCTGATTCTTCATACCAACGAGATCCACCATCGCCATCGCCCCGCAATTCTGCATCCACAGATGTGTATATCTCAAAAAACGCTGTCTGCTCGCAGCCCCCTGATCGTCATCTGTCCCGGAGTGATAGCGGACAGACTTTCACTTTGCRGAATATAGATATATGCGAGGAGTCCTCACGACGCTACTCCTATATTTCGTCCCCCTTTTCCACATACAACCACTCCCATGCGCATAGGCAAAGCTCTTCGCCTGGGCCACCTATAATGCAGCGCCAGGATCATCACCATCGGAATTCTTCCGTGTCCTATCCTCTCCATCCTCATCGGCGGCRCTTCACAGGCCCTCAGGACGTTTCACTTAGGCAGGGATCGCCCAGCTTGCCTTACCCCTCTCCCTCTCAAATTCAAACACACCGTCCGTCGAACGCCCACCAGTCCTTCCGTCAGGGAGGGGTCGGCGGTCAGGATGAGGTTGGTCACACCGCACCGCCACCACCATCTAGATACCACCCTTATGATCCTAATAGTCCTTTGGATCATGACGTATAAGTCCATCGCTACCGTTCCCTTACCTATGACAATGTTTTTGGATTCAGATATCTTGTATCGTTAATGGTTGATTATACACCGTAAAGGRTATAGCCACAATCATTTTGCGTTTTTACAATAGCTAACGGTCTGCTTTGATCACACATTTGTCATTAGGTAGATTGATTCGATGTGCTTGGCCCMAACCCTGGCCTTGTTAGTACGTGTTGCATGTAATTCAATCRCTGCTACGGCCGACACTCGAGCGAAAAATCGGAAGTAAATTGATAAGAATGGTCAACAGATTAACTYTCAGAATTTTAGCTTTTTATTAGGATTGCAAGTGTCTGAGACTGTTTCATCGTGAGAAAAGGAGRTCCTGTATCAGGTTAGGTTGCACCAATCCACTCGGCCATCAGCGCCGTATTTCCTTTCCAACCACTCGTTGGCAGCCTTGAAGTGCCCATTTCCGAGAAAACCGCGATTGGCGGAAAAGGGAGATGGATGCTGAATAAGAAAGAAACTTAGCTATCCTAATTGAGGATATTATTGCCAGACTCACAGCGCTGGYCAAAATGAGGTGYTTGGTCTAACAGGAGTTGGATCGTTATCGGCTGGAACAAAGTTTTATAGGCGATACTTACCTTGCTTAATTTGGCGACTCTTTTCGCAGCCCATGCCCCCCAGGCGAGGAAGACTACCCCTCGTCCGATACCACTGGATTCAGCTTCATCTGCCATCCTATTTCCAAGATTGGCACCTCCATATCTATCAACTACRTCAACAACCTTATCTGTAAATTGCTCCCAGCCTTTATTTGAATGAGATCCAGCATCTCTTGCGCGGACTGTAAGGCATGTATTTAGTAGAAGAACGCCGTTGGCAGCCCACGTAGATAAATTGCTGATACCAGAATATCAGGCGGCTTGGTAAGTCAACTTRATAGAATAATAAAMAACATCATACCCATGCTTGGGTGGCTCAAAATCCGGATATTCCGCTTTGAGCTCAGCGTAGATCTATATACTGGTATGAGGCGTTGGTGCGTCACGGAGTAAGAGAAAAAGCAGACATTTCTCAACGAAGGCGGAACTGGTACACCGGTGGGCACCGAGAAACATAGGCCTGGGAGGAATGTCAGTGGAAGTTGTTGGTCGTAGCTTCTGCATATTACCGTGTGCCTGGCCAGGGCCATGATAGGGRTCTAGGTGTGGCGTGTTAATGGCRAGGGCAGCTAATAGAATGACCTTACCTTGTCCCACTATCACAACTTTAATTTTTCCGAGAGGGGTCCTWGACCAGGCGTATATGTCTTTTGCTAGACCACAAGGACGTCACAGACTGATTGCCCCCCATGTGGTATAGGCCCTACCAGGAGGATAAACTTTACAAGWCTTTGGGGTATCATCTGGCCCCCTCACTCCTTCCTCCCAGAGGAAGCTTTTGAGTGAGATGAAGTATGGCTTGGTAATTTCGTCTTTGAGTAGCTTGAGCCTTCACAGCATACAATATGTTAGCTATTGTAATCCTGGATCTGAGAAGTAGGTGACGGACTTACCAACTCTTGCCCAGGACTTCACATTCCAGACGCAACAAACGCTTTTGGTCTTCCTCAAGCGAGTCTATAAACTCTGACAGAGAAAATGATATAGCGTTAAGTTTTTGCAGTCCAGAGGTTTTCAGAGGGGAGACCGTGATTTTCTTGGTAATGGAGCCATCTTGCACCTCTGGGGTCGAGAGCTTCACCTTCTTGGCGGGTTCTTTCCCTTTTTTACCACCAAAAAACATGTCCTCCAGTGTACGCTGTCGTTTATTTGAGACCTTGGTCACTTGCTGAGATGCGTCGGACGCTGCCTGACTTGGTTGAGACGCGTTTTCCTCTTCGTGCCCTGGTTTCTTGGCCTTGTAGTTCGAGTCAATGTCCTCCAGAAACACGGTGGTTTCCGTTTCTTCTTTGGGAGAAGACATAATCGCAGGAGAAACGTTGGAGCGAGAAAGCGCAGAGAAAAGGCTCAAGAAGGCCCAGTGAAAGGCGCGAGCAAAATTACATGTGCAGCGGGACGCTCGTTAGGCTCCGTTTCTCTGCATCGCGCCAAGCTATTTTTGGGTCGTCATTTGAATGCCGGAAGTCACGTGAACCAATCTGGTCCTACTCGCCCGTGTTTTTGATCTCAATTGCCACAGCTTCCAAAGTTTCCCTGCAGGCTTCTGGCTCCTRCCTGGAATCGGGCATCTCAGCTGCATTACTTTCTTGGATTCATTGGCCCATTCTCTCAAACTGTCTCGTTCATACTCTTCGCCCTCGCCACCCTCGAAAGAGTCCCGAGGACGTGGCGAGCTTACCCGGAGGCACAACCAGAACGGACCACGTTTCCGGCGYCGACTGAACTCATCCARTGTAAATGGAGTCAGTGGAGGGGCGGTTTTGACGAGGGCAACTCTAGACTGGAGCACGAGTTATCAGGCGGGCTCCTCGGGGTGCGTCCGCATAATTTAGTTTAATCGCTCTATAAGTTATCAAACGCACCTACAGCTCAGCCTCCAGCAGCTCTGATGATGACACAGAGGATGAAGCATCGAGCTCCTCGCGTGGTAGACCCCTGCCGAATAAGCATGGCGGTGGTAGAATCGCAAAACTCAGAAATGGAGATTCTGTGCGTCGCCGTAGTCCTGCTGGTTCTTCGGGGGACTCCGCGGGCAGCACCACCAACCCAGTAGTCAATGGCGTTCCATTTACTCGATCACGCTCTCCTGCATCTATTCGTCAAACAGGCGCTCTCCTCACTTCCAAGCCACCCCGACATGCATCCCCGATGAGTGTGAGGACTGCCAAATACAAAGGTCTCTTTGAGCCTGTTACATTATTTCCTGCTTGCGTGGACCTCAGATTTCGTGTGCCACTTAGTGTGTGGGTGGTTACGTTCAATGTAGACTTTCGCAAATTTGGAGAATCGCTGTTACTGCTTGGTACGCTATTTTGCGCAACTGAGTGTTTCCAAGCACTCCAGAATCCCAGCTTTTTCCCTGGCTACTTGTTTGATATGAAGGATTGGCTCAAGATCGGTAAGCACGTTGGTACTTCTCTTATCTCGAGCTCAGACTCACACGACTTACATACCAGAATTGTATTGTCTCTGTCTTGCATCCTGCTCATATTTCGTCTGGATTCAYACYTCATTGTCGAGGAATAGTCCCCCGAAACACCATCCCGCACAAGCTGCTCGACCTGTGTCCCCATTGACTGCCGCTCGACCTGCCTCACCCCGCTATCCTGATAATCGCGAGTCAAAGCGTGCGAATAGAGCTACATTCGGTTATGTGTGGATGTCTGTCCCAAAAAATTACCGGTAAGTCACTTCAATTTTCTGAGTTGAACTGGCTCTTGACTAGTTCCTGAAGCGAATCTTCCGATGATGGCATCTTCACTGGATTATTGCTGGGACCATTAATTGCCTTGGCGCTATTAATCAATGCATCGCGCTTGACCGCCTTGCGTACATTCAACACGGCCTTGCCTTCATGGTGGATTATAGAAGCACCTCGAAAACTCGATAAACAAGGAGGGACGTTTTCGGCCTCAGAAGCTCTTCTTCTATCCCGCTATGCCTTAGTCGACCTCAGTACATTGTGCTCGACTATCCTGCTACTTCATATATGCGCCTCGTGGTGGTTTGAACGCCAATATTCCAAATCTTCCAATGCTCTGGAAGGAGAAAGAACATCAGTGCCACGAAATGAAGGGAAACGAGCGTGGTATTATGGACTTTTTACTGCCGCTATCAGCATCATCATCACCGTCACTCGGTTCTTGCTGAATATAACCAGGATCGGGATTTGGCAGCGTGAGTAACAAGGTTTTTGTGTGGATGCGGTTGAAATTATGTTATTTGGACAGATCTCAACATTTTCGAAACCATGGTCGCATCACTCTTCTTTCAATTCTGCTTATATATCGCGCTACGCATGGCGCACAGAGGCTTTAGTCTCGGGGAATTGGCWTTGGTGTCTTTTGGTGGAACAGCTTTGTGGCTTGAGTTTTTAAATTTGACCATTGCCTGGGTGGGTGTTCGAGGAATATCATTTGTGCCTTCTTGACCTGGTAACATAGCTTTGGCCAATCACGACAGCGTTCATACGAACATATCGCGTGCCTACACCGTTGCTGACATTCCAGGTCGCCCTGGTCGCAGGTTCCTTCCTGACTGGTTTTCTATTGTCGCCATTCCTTGTCTTGTCTCGAAACTATGCCAAGCGTCCCGCTCACCGTTTCCGGTTACCTCAAGAGAACCAAGAAAAGGAACGCAATCGACGTTATGCCGCTCTGGGTTTCTACGTTGGGACCGTGATCATTGTCGCAGGCATGATTGGGCTATGGACACGCTGGTTRCTGGGAAACCGTGATCCGTGGCTCTGGGCCATATACAGAATTCTCGAGGGGAAAACGAAGTGGCATCGTCCCGCTTTGCTCGCATACTGGGGCCTGTTAGGATGTCTGAGCGTGGCCGGTTGGAATCGTCAGTTGGCAAGATCACGGAAGCTCAGGCCTCGAAGTGTCGCGGCAGAATACATGGTGGGATCGGTCTCACAGGAGTTCACCTCTTCACAATACAATGAATCCACTGGKTCAGCAACGCAATCATTGCAGACATCAGCAGCAGCTCTTGGGATGACCTTCCCAAATTTGCCCAATTTACCGAGCCTCCCGAATCTACCCAATGGTGTTARTGTTGCACACGTTGCTACAGACCTACTGGACGCTGCCAATAAACATGTCCCAACCCTCAAGTTAAATGCGCGGAGGAAATTTTTTCACGGCCTCGCGGTTGTGATGTTCGTACCTGGCGTTGCGGTTGATGTGCGTCAGATGGATTAGGTTCAAGAATGACACGCTACTGACATTTCCYCCTTTCTAAGCCGGCCTTCACGCACCTTTCCTTCAACGTGGCCTTCGCATTGTTCATCTTCGCAGAATATATCCGATATTTTGCCATTTATCCCTTTGGCGTTACGGTGCACCTCTTCATGAATGAGTTCTTGGACGATCGGGACAGCGGAACGGCGATCCTTAGCCATTTTTATCTATTAACTGGATGTGCTGGGTCAGTGTGGCTGGAAGGGTGCGTTGTGGTGATTCTTGTCCCGCTGCGATTTAGACCCTGAATTATTAACCTAGACCCAATCGTTTGTTGGAGTTTACCGGCATACTTGCCTTGGGTGTGGGCGACGCAGTTGTAAGTTTCCTTACTCTTATGGTGGTGAATGGAGCCATTGAAGCGTTGGGTTTCTATAGGCTTCGGTGGTAGGCAAGCGGATAGGTGTGCACCGCTGGTCGCCTACCACTTCAAAAACGTTAGAGGGTACATTAGCCCTTACCTTGTCTATTCTATTATCCGCATGGTCCTTGCGTCTACTGGGATGCACAGAACCATTCTCGGTGGGTCTGAGCTTCTGTTAATCATACAATCCAAACTGAGCTGTCGATCAGACTACGCGCTATTTACTGGGCGTCGTCGTTTCGGGTCTGCTAGAAGCACTATCGGACCAGAATGATAATTTGACCTTGCCCCTGTATATGTGGAGTACGCTAGTGCTTATTGATCCATAGAAGTGTTTGTACATTACAACTCGGCTTAATCGTGGATACATGATGTAAATATCAAACACCGTGGAGGTTTATTTTAGACGACATTTGGAATGTTCTAGCGATGTGGTGCGAAAGCCAAAAGGACGAGGCTGAAAGGACCCATGACTGTGCGTACAGTGTGGCCCCGATCGGGACTGCAGGGAGGTGCTGGCTGGGCTGGCTCGATATGTTTTTTACCAGGATACAAATGAATGAACGGATGCCGCGAGCCCAGGGGTGTGCGTGTGGCGTCTGGAAGCCGATCAGGGGTGAYGTCATGGCTCGCACGGTGGGCGTTGCCGATGTTGTTTGTCGTCGTATATGTGTTGTAGCGCAGATTGGGATCCAATTGGATCGGCCAGCGACGAGTTGCAACCCATCTCTCGCTCTCTCCATCATCTTATAACCCTTCCCATAGGGCTCTGCTTGCATCCCCTCTACCCGGTTCTTCTCGCACCACACCCTCTTCCCTGCCACCCTCACTCACACATCCTTGCCTGCCCRAACCTGGACTCCAACAGAGTGTTTCTTCTCCTGGAGCTTTGTCTTTATGATAGCTGCTTTCCCGAGGCTAAGCCCCCGACCCTACTTGCCTGACCAGCTCAACCAGACRCTCCGAATCGTTTCAACATCTCTGCCGTAGGCCCAATGTCTGAGTTGTCCGCTGCAGGTCCGAATCCCTCCTCGCAACCATCCCTAAGTCTACCCAACGGCACCCCTCTCCAGCTTCCCCACCTCCCAGTTGATCCTTGCCTGTCGCCAACTCGTTTCTCACGGCGGCTCTCGCGAAAGCTTATTCGCCCGTCTACAGCACCCGCCATTGAAGATGCTGTCTTGCTGCCTTTTGGAAGTTCGGGTCAACCACGAGGTTCAAGAGCAAATAATGTTGTTCCCCACACTGGCAGCGGCAGCTATTCCATGGTGGTAAATGGCCTAGAAGAGTCTCTGCGCACGGTGTCGACGCGGGAAGAAGACGAGTTGGACCTGGCAGCTTCTCCGGGACTGACTCTTGGTAAGCGCAACCCCACTATTCATTCATTCTGCGAGGCTCAAGCAACTCTGGCCACCTATTACGCCCCTAGGATTACTATCATCACCGTTCGCCGTATCGCAAGTGTCTTCATCCCAGAGCTTGGGTGCTGACACTCGATCCGTTACTGACAGYCAGGACTTGGACTGGCCGACTTTCATACACGCGTACGCGAGTGGACGCTGGGACCCCCACCGGACGCCTAACCGCCCCAAGATGACAAACCAGATCGATGAGGCACCTCGGAMYGMTGSTCCAAAACCAAAKATTGAGGTAAAATCAACACCAGCGGAACCTCCTCAAGGACTTGGGGGTGTCGACCTATTACCCCCTTCCGTAAAAATAACCTCTTTGAGCACTGCAACCGAGAATGTTGAAGCACAGCGAACRCCAGCTCAGCCCTCTGGTGCGAACAGCATGCTTTCCCAGGAACAGCAACCCCAGAAGCCAACTYTTCCAAGTGGATTCATYAACTCCACTTCATCGCTGAAATTTCACGGCCTCCGAACTTCCATACCACTAAACCTCCCTCCACCTTCCCATCGCCTGCGTAATTCGTTTTCGAATGTYATAGCGTCAATGCCGTCCGAAAATATCTCCTCGACTACCACCGCCGCGAATGCCGAATTGCARACCACTGTCGCTACGATGCGTTGGGCAGCCTCCCGAGTCGACATATCTCCTCTAGCCCTACCTTCGCCAGAACATGAGCTAGCAGATCCGATGAGGGGGGTCACCGCAGCCATTCCTTGTGCACACCCACCCGAGAATTACACAGACCACCTGATTACTCCTGGTGGCACACGCCGAAGCCGCTTGACTGAATTTTGGGAGGGTACAACAGATATTGACGAGGAAAAGAGTCGAAGGCATCTCTCACCCATGAGTGATATCCGGGAGGAATCAAAGGAGGACGCTCAGATATCACAGCTCATCCAGGCTGCRGCCGCACCAGTGACATTGGCGGGAAGTAGTCTTCAGACCCCAGCTATCGACCAAAAATCACTCACCAGTCTCCTTGGATCTGCGCCCCCTGCAACAGCACCTTCAAGGGAAACCTACCACGCAGCCGATATCGCTCAGGCAGATTACTTTGGGGATGTTGCTGCTATGGCTCCGCCGACGGCGATCACGGTGAATTCCGAGATTCTCCACGAGAGCAGTGTACCAAACACAACACCTTCACCTGGCCCTGTGACTCGACATGAGCCCATCCCGATCCCCGAACATGGCACAGTCTCGGTTCCGGCTGTTGCGAGAAGGATTGGTTTGACTAGACAATTTTCTTCGCCACTACCAGCCGCCCTGCCTTCCAAGGAGACTCGCGTGTTTGGTGGTCGGATTGTATCCGACGTTCTACATTCTCCCAAACCTAATCGTCCCTCGAAGGAGGAGCAACTGTTTGGCGAGTTACAGCACTTGGTTCCCCCCGATCCACCTGACGARCTTGAACGGAGAAGGGCTCTATATAAGTAAGTGCTCTGCTATCCTTATAATGATTCACCAACACTTTGTTTGCGCGAACAACAGATATAATATCTGGAATACTGGTTCGGACATGAATTTCGATAGGATAGCCCATCTAGCAAAGCTGGTATTTAACACAAAGGGCGTCGTGATTTCACTCATTGACGGTGGTGAAGTGTGAGTGAAGTACCCTTTCGTCGTGCACTAGTAATTATCACGATTAACGTATTTTAGGTGGCACAAATCAGAATGTAAGCTCTAGGCTTCCTTTTAGCCCAGAACATTCGCTAAGCTTCGTGGTACCACAGGGGGTTTGAAGGTTATCAACTTCTTGCGCTCSACGTCATTTTGTGGTCACTCCATCCTGCAACGGTATTTYAACAAATAGGCAACTTACCTTGCAGAAGGGTTGGCTGACATGAGAATTAGGGGTGATGAGCCGATGGTGGTAACCGACACGCATCAAGACTGGCGTTTCGCTAGAAATGTCTGTCGTCTTTCCTGACTTCTCTGCTGTCCTATTAAGTTGAAAAAATAGCCACTAGTGATCGGAGGCCCACAAATACGTTTTTATGCTGGAGCACCCCTGCGAACCCAGGATGGTTTCAACGTCGGGACGTAAGTCTTCCGATTTTTTATATCGCATACGGCGACTGAGATCTGTTTTCAGCCTAGCTATCATGGATGACACTCCTCGGGACGAATTCTCTCCGCGCCAACGACACACCCTTAAAGAGTTCGCGGTAAGTATCTAGACTTRGTTCCTTCGTTTGCTCGTTTCGTTCCTGAAGCCGCTGCACAGGCAATCGTAATACGAGAAATGGAACTTTGGCGTGACAAGGTGCATTTCATTACAAGAGCGTAAAAGAGCGTAAACTGACGTCACCTGCAGATCCAGCTGCGGATACGAGATCGGATCCAGAATTCGGTGAGTCAACAATCCCGCTTTGGTGATCAGCACGTTAACACATCTACCTAGATGGAGCAGTTCTCCCGCGAGTGCCTCGAAATCGACGAGGAGTCCTCTACACGGGAGCGCCCTGAGTCAATTGGTGGTTCTTCCATGGACAAGGTCTATGACCGCGCCGCCAAGCTCGTGAAACGCACTCTCGATGTGGAGGGTGTGATTGTAATGGACGTGTCACACTGCGAAGTATTGGAGACGATGGGATCCGAGGCTAATGTCTTTGTCACGATGCACTTCGGTGATCCGGCCAACGAAATGAAGAAACAGAAACTTACGACAGAGGAATACCACAAGATCAACGTTTTTTTCTCAAGGTACCCTGAGGGTAAAATCTCAGAGGGAATAATTCCCGCATGTTTCCGGCCATTTTTGCCTACCCACATTCAATATGCCTTAAGTGGGTCTGGCCTCATCCGATTCTATTTTCTCGACTGACGAGCTCGTCCCATAGCCGTACCCATATATAATATCGACAAACAGCTGTTTGCGCTAATATGTGCATATAATGCATCAGACCATACAAAGCTTTTTGTATGTATTCTAATCATCCGTTTTATTCTCACTTTCCTGATGACTTTGCCAGTTGGAAGGTCATGAGTTATCTTACCTTCGTGCCATCGGTAGAAACACTTGTTTGGTCGTTTAGGTGGTCCATTGATTATTTTCCAGGCGTCATTATTCTTTCCGCGGTTCTCAAAAGGCGAATGATTCTAGCAGACAAAGCCAAGAGTCTTTTCATCTCGAAGTATGTTTAATCGTTAAAYTGGTGCTAACCAGCCCTGACCTAAATCGATAGTATTTCGCATGAGCTGCGTACACCTTTGCATGGGGTTCGTTAATTCACTCGGCCACTGCCGTCCTCTGAACTCTATCATAGATTCTGGCCGCTGCGGARCTGCTCGACGACACGCCGTTGAACCCATCACAACTATCCTACTTGCAGACTGTTCAAGCGTGTGGGACATCACTTGTGGAAACAGTCAACCATGTTCTGGACTTCACCAAATTGAGTGGGAATGCCAAATCTGGCGGRGTCGAGCATGTTATCATGCCCTCTAAGTTCGTGGTCTTTGAAAGGACCCTACACATGGCTGACATCGTTTTTGGTAACTAGGGTTAACCTAATGCAGYTAGTCGAAGAAGCTGTGGACGGCTGTTGGGTAGGACATAGGGCACGCACCGCTATGGGTGATTCGGGGATCGGTAGCGTGTATTCTCCTCCGAAGGAAGAAGGTGGCGAGTCACCCGTGGTGACAAGGCGGCGGCACGTTGAGACTGTCATTGATATCGGGTATAGAAAAGAAGTGAGTGAACGACTTTTCTTGGAATACATTATGAGATYGAATCATTCCACAGGGTTGGACCTTGAAATGCGAGAAAGGTGGTATACGGCGTGTATTGATGAACTTGTTCGGAAATAGTCTCAAATTCACTGCGGTGAGCYCTTTAATCCCCTAAAGCCACGTATCCACTGATCATCCAAATCAGGATGGATGCATACATGTCATGCTTCATCAACTACCAAGATCGGAAGATGATCCCCCCAATAAAGTSAAGGTTGAACTTGTCGTTCTTGATTCTGGAAAGGTTCGCGGCGAGCTGTTCGTATCCGTTCCGTAGAGACCTAAATACGGCTTTGATAGGGCATCAGCCAGAACTTCCTCAAGGTAGGCAGATCAAAAACCCTTCTACGACTATCGTGATTTTCTCATGTCACTCCTTCCAGAACCAACTTTTCCATCCCTTCTCTCAAGAGAATCCGCTTCAAACTGGAACTGGTTTAGGCCTGGCGATTGTCAGTTCTATCGTCACGTCAGAAGTTGTTGGTGGCAAAGTTGACGTCTGGAGCCAAGAGGGCGTGGGAACTGAAATCAAAGTGACCTTCAATGCTGAGGTAGATGACGACGAGTTTGGCAGGATCGAGGTGGAATCCAACGATATGGGGCCAATCAAGGTGGAGGGCGGACCTTTGCCGTCTGTGTCGCTGGTTGGCCTTGAAAATCCACACAAGGGCACTCGGCTTCTCGAAAGAGTTCTGCGCTCGTATCTGGAGAATTGGTGGCATTTTAAAGTCAGAACTGGAGCAGCAAACGGTGATATCATCATTCTGAATGAGGATGTTACTCCCGTGATCGCTGCAACGGAAAATCGTGACATCAGCCGTCCCTTCATCGTTCTTTCTGGGGCACGAGGAAACCCATCACTGATGCACGTGGCAACAGAACATGAACGGATTGGTGGATTTTGCCGCATCTTGTACAAACCTGGTGGACCGACTCGACTCCGAGCTATCCTCAAGCTCGCCGTCTACACGAAAACCTTTGGCACAGCCCCCCTCAGTTCTAGCGCCTTGTATGATACTCCAACTATTCCAGTGCCCGAGGAGCCGGGGAGATTTCCTCGCAGGAATTCTGAGGAGGGGCATAGCCCATTTGCCAAACGTCCAACCATAGGCCCTAGGTCTTCAAGTGCCCACCCCGCGCTACTGTATTTACCATCCACGATTGAAGCGACAGAAAAGGAGGAAAGTCGCCAGTTCTCCCCGCCCGTATCCTCGCCCACACCTCTCGATGATAATGCGAGCGGTGAATCCAGAGGGGTTCTAAAAACACCAGAGATTGTGGAGAGCTTTGAGCCCGCCGACCTACCGCTACCGCAAATGATACTAAAYGCTCAGGAAAGTCCGGAAAATCGAACGCCGAACTTGGAAACCCTTACGGAAAGGTTGGAAAACGGCGAGCATTTCCGCAGTCCTCCAACTGTAGTTCTCGAAACYGTAGGCCCTGAGAACCTCAAAACTGATGGTTCCGTATCCATCGCCCCAGAATTACCAACCTCAGCAGTTATTGCTGTTGGCGACTCGGGTACTTTATTGAAATCCTCGGTCCAATCAGGCACAGGTACTGACGAGAAGAAGTTCCGTGTCCTTGTTGTGGAAGATAATGGCATCCTTCGCAATCTGCTGTATGCTCGACCCATTTATTTCTCAATAAATCTTCTGATTTGTTTAATAGGACCAAGTGGCTATCGAACAAGGGATATGACTTCCGCCACGCAGTCGATGGTCAAGCTGGGGTATCCATATATAGTAAGGAAGGGCCTTTCGAGTATGTTGTTCCCACTGCCACAAGCAACTATGCCTGAACGAATCCTAGCGTGGTCCTTTTGGATCTTTCGATGCCTGTCCTAGATGGTGAAGGATTTCCCGGCCCATTTTGCGCTGTCTTGACTAATGAAGGTGTTCCGCACACAGGCGTTTCGGCCACCGCAATTATCCGCCAGATGGAAAAAGAGGAACCAGACGTTAGCCGTGCTCGAATACTTGCCCTCACTGGCATGTCATCTCTCGAAGATAAACGCCGAGCCTTCGAAGCGGGTGTAGACGGCTAGTGCGTCACGTTTATCTTATTATGTTACTAGTTTGACCCGTTATTCTTTCAGCCTCATCAAACCCGTCGCTTTCAAAATCCTCGATGAGATGTTCCACAAAATGGGGCTCACATGACTCCGGAACAAAGTGGGGAAATAGTTCAAGAGAATTCTCATCTCAYCYCTCTCGCATGGACTCCCTGAATGCCAACTCTCCATCATTTTTCACCCCCACTTCTAATACCACGACATATTCCCTTAGACCCTAGCATCTATCATAAGTTGCGCTTTGCCAACTCCGCCTGATCACATCCTACTACCCTGTTCTTTCATTTTCTTGCTCTCTCTTCTATCCATGCCTCATCACAGCTTCGTTTGGTCCTGTTCTCCGTTCAACTATCATTCCACCAGCGGCAATCCACACCCTCGATAAACTATACCATTCTTCTCTTACCGTTTTACCCCCCTTCATACCAGCCCTTGCCCGTTTCATGCATATCCATATTCATTCTTTCTCCTCTTACCTAGTCAATTGGAATATTTGTTCTATTATATGACGTAACGGCTTCGCCTGTAGTCTTTTACACCTTTCCCCTCTCAACTTCTTTTGTCCCTTGTCCCCTCTCACACAAGACCCACTGACCGAATTGTAGCAAAACAGCCCTCATGTGTATCAAACATAGATATTACGACCAGACTGGAACCTTGCCTTGATCATAACCAATCAATGACATCTAAGTTGCATGCCTTCTAATATACTTTTTTGTTGCAAATCGCGCATATCAATAGCCAAGAGCATTAGCGTTCTGGACCTTTTATTGCGTACAACGCGACAAAGAATGTATACAGACACATATGTGATAAAGATTCAAATATACAAGTTAACCGAGGGAGCCAAGTGAGCAAGTTGACCTGCCCTTTTGGGGAAAGATAGGGGAAGTTGGGGATCTACAAATATACAAACTTTGAGTCTCGTTCCAATACAAATGGTATGTATAAGAAAGACTTGGTGCGGCCAGAAAGAAAGAAACGCAGTTTTTCTCAATCATCCCGTTCTCTTGAAGGGCTCGAGTCTCGACCCTGTGCCTGATCCCGATGCTTCCTGAGAAGGCGGTCCAGAGCCTCCTTCTGACCGACGGCAAGCTCKCCGGACTGGATGCCAGAATGATAGATACGAAGTAGGGAGTCGACGTCGTCCATTGATTGTGTCCGGACATCTGCAAGCTCCTTGATCTTGGCAGTTGCATCCTTGATCTGTATGACGAAATCAATARCTAGATTTCAGTTAACGAGGAGTGGTGGACAAACCTCATCATCCGTTAGTTGCAGGCCGAGCTGCTCGACGCGAGACTTGACGGCATTCCAACCAGTCAAACGGTGGCTACATATCATGTTACTGGCCTGTTTCAACAGCCTGAAGTGACGAATAACATACCCAATAGAAACATAGCGAGTGAGACCAAAGTCCTCGGGCTTGAGGATCTCATAGGTGCTCGGGTTATTGAGGATAGCCTTAGCGTGGATGCCAGCTTTATGTGTGAAAGCGCAGTAGCCGCTATTAACGTTGATGTTCAGATTTTTTAGGGAATAATCTCAAGATAAACGGAACGCACGTAATTGGGTTCATAAACGGTACATTGACCTCAACGGCCTCCGCTACCAAGTTCTCGATTTCACGAAGCATCTTCAAGTTATACTTGGACTTGACGTATTCAGGATTTGCAGCATACAAACAGGCAACCAGACCGCCGAGAGGTGTGATGCCAACACGTTCACCAATGCCGAGAACAGCTACAAACAAATATGAGATGGCGATTTCTGCGGGAGAGGATATTTAACCGCACATGTATCAATGTGAGTAGCCCCAGCCTCAAGAGCGCAATAAGCGTTCGCGATGGCTAGAAGCGAAAATTTAACAAACATAAAGTCGCACAGTGATATGACAGACATACCCATTCCGGTATCGTTGTGAAGGTGAATCTCAATGTCGCATCCAACGACACCTCTGAGAGTCCTGACAAGGTCGTAGACCTGCCGTGGGTTGGCACAGCCAACGGTGTCAGCGATGCCAACCCTATTGACGCCAATCTTATCAACGGTTTGATAAATAGATAACAGATCTACGAGATCGGAACGGAAAGAATCCTCCGAGGAGAAGCGAACTTCAATGCCCTTCGACTTGACGAATTCAATGACCTCGATAGCAGTCTTGGTGATGTAGGACATGTCCTTGCCATGAGAGAATTCACGCAAGAAAGATGATGTACCGATCACAACATCGACACCATCAACACCTGYCGGCATGGATCAGCTTGCTTGCCAGTAACATTTCCTCATTTTAAAAAACTTACCGGTCTCGACGGCAATACGAGCATCGTCCATATGACAGCGGATGTGAGTTAAGATCTTTGCCTTCAGGCCAAGCTTGCAAATCGCCTCGCAATCTAGCCTGGACTGCTCCGAGGCGGCAGGAGAGGTAAGCTCAATATACTCAACACCAAAGGCATCAAGAGCCTTCGCGATGGCGATTTTGGTTTTGGTATCAAAAAAGGCATTGGCAAACTGCTCCCCCTCTGACAAAATTTACGACAAGCAAACTATCAGACAAACAGTGGTCACAATAAATTATAGATCGGGTACTAACCTCGAAGGGTGGACTCGATGATGTTGAAGTTGGAGATGTTGGAAAGGAAATCAGAGGCTCGAGGCGCGTAAGGATTTCTGCGTTGCTCATCAAGTAATGCCTTGTTGTTGTTGTTATTGGTGCCGCGCTTCAAAACCTTGGTAGGGGCCACTGGGACCATGTTATCAAGGCTGGCGTTGAGGACGGTGCTGTTCTGGCAAGAACACATTTTTGAGGATGGAGAGGGGGTGTAGGATGGAAAATCTGAGGGCGAGGTCATGCCTCTTATAATCTCATCACGTGGGGAATTCCCTTCGGCTGAATCTTTGCGCGTCTATTGTTTCGGACGTTGCATGCGAAGCTTTCTGGACTCTTCACCATGCCGTGATAAGTTTATTCAATGTGCGAACACCACCCCAGGGATGGGGAGAACACCATCACAACAAGAATCCTGCCACGTGCAGCCCTGTATACACCTATGTCAGCACGGAGTGAACATCCTCACAATTCATTTTCTTCTGCCTTGTTGATAAGATCAGGAACTAAGTATATCCTGAGTGCGAATTAACGTGTTATTTCAATACAAAAATTATTGATGTCGGCCAGTGCCACAAGCGACCGTGTTTTCTACGTTATCTCCATCTTTGAGCGATCCACTCGAAAACTATCGCTGATCAAAATCCAAGACCGGGTTGCGGACAAAATCAGAGGGCTCATGAATACTTACTCTCCTAGCAATGTCATGCAACAGCATTTACTTTGGACCTCCCCAGGGTGGCAGCGTCAGCGCACCATAAAATGCAAATGTTTGGGGGGTGAGGCCATTCCTTTCACAACTTTAACAGGCTAGAATCCCGTCCCACTCGAAACCGAGGAATTTAATTAATTCCTTTGATGGTCCGGTGAAACAGAGCTCAAGGGGAAATGCTTAACGTCGGCTCAAACAAATTGCTATAAGCACGAAAGCACGGTGCTGATAGAAGAACTTTGGGAACAAGGGTGGTTTGTACGAAACCCGCGGGTTTCTCGGTCAGTGACGAGAGAAAACTAGCAGCCGGTGGATTCAGCAAGAGAAAAACCATGTCTACACTGGAGCAACACCTGCTTCCCGGTTGACTCAGAGCCACTCGAGCCAGCCTCAATCAGAAGCTTGGCGAATACAATTCGGTCCTGACTGACTTCCTTCACCTACGTATGATATGTACGGTAAATTTTTGCAGAACCCCATGGACTTGCAGTGATCAGTGCTTGTCTGATTGATGACGTTACAAGCCCATCTCATATATCATTATCGTTCTATGTAGCCGACCCTTGTGCCAGGAAGCGAAAGAACTTGATGATGTTTGTCGAATGGGATTAAAGGACACGTCGTTCGCAACGTGTTTCTGCGTGGACCCTTTCGCAGTTCATATCACAATATGGCATCGCACACCTTTTGCATTTATAGTTGCCCCAGTAACTGCAAACGGAACATAGCATCCGTGGAGGATAAAGTGGTGGAGGAGCCGCTGCAGTCAAATAACTGGGAACGTCTGCGGGGAGAGTAGAAATGCCCTTGGAAGTCCTTGTCAGCCGAAGGGATACCCGAGGCCCAACGTCAAAAAGGGGAGACTCACAGACTCTTCAATAAGCGTATTGAAGTTCTTCTTATATAACAAAGCCGTTCTGACACTCATCGTCGATTTTTTCTTTCTTGCAGCTGGGGAACTTCCAAGAATGACGAGGTTTGTCCGCTTGTCCGATATGGTTTGTCTGGCACGGCCGTGCTTGAGCCCGCCTTCATCCTCGACATCGGAAGTGGATGCAACATTCGCCTCTGTATAGTTGGATCTCTGTTCATTGCAGTTGAGAACGTGTTGGAATCGGAGGAAACGCGAGACACACCTCTAATTCATCCAAATGTCGCTTGGTCCTTTTCGCAATAACCTCGGGTGTTAAGGCCTGTACTGCAAGGTTTACCTGACGAGCGACTACACGAAGGGGTGAGATACATCCAGCGATCTCCAAGCCAAGACGCACGTTGTTGCCTCCTCTTTGGAGGCATGATTGCATTGCATTGTTGTGCAGGTCGCGTTTTACCAAAAACGGTGAGCGCYTGTGCTGAGCACGCCATCGTGATCTCCGGACGCTCGTTTTACCGAGTTCTACCCCGCCCTCCATTCTCCCTCGTACTTTCACCGCCGTCCCTCGACAATCAGCCCTGTGCGATCTCGAAATACTGACCAGTCTCCAGCGGTGTYTCTCTAATTTTGACCACAAGCTCGACCCTGCACTGCTATATTGACCTTGCTGCCCCTCGCAAGCCCGATATCAAYTTTAAAAAATATGGCAGCCAACCCCGCACCGCCAAAGCTGGCGTCGCTTCACCATGACCTCCCAACTCCAGAGCCCGAATCACCCTTACGGCCCCGCAAGCCCTACCGCTTTTCCACTCTGTGTGCTACTGTAGAGAATCCAGACATGAAAGATCAATATGGCAGTTCCTCTGTACCTATATACCAAACGGCTACTTTCAAGGGTGTAGGTGGAGAGTATGATTACTCGAGGAGTGGCAATCCGACAAGGAGTCATCTCGGTAAGCTCTGGCGTCTATCCGTGTCGATAAGATCATTAAYGAGTTCCGACGCCCTTACCACTCTGTCCGTCCAGAACACCACATCGCCAAAATATCGTCCGCGGCTCATGCCTTCACCGTGTCCTCCGGGATGGCTGCCCTCGATGTTATTTTGCGTCTGCTGAAACCTGGAGACGAGGTTATCGCAGGCGACGACCTGTACGGTGGCACAAATCGCTTGCTGGGATACATYCGCTCTCATGTCGGGGTCACTGTCCATCACGTCGATACGACGAACCCAACCTCGCTCCATCAATACGTTCACCCGGAAAAGACTGCCATGGTACTCCTCGAAAGCCCAACCAATCCGCTACTCAAAATTGTTGATCTTGCGACGATCAGCAAGGATGTGAAAGAACGCGCTCCGAACGCCATCGTGGTTGTAGATAATACCATGATGAGCCCCTACCTGCAAAGGCCACTAGAACATGGTGCAGATATCGTTTACGACAGTGCAACCAAATATTTGAGCGGACATCACGATCTGATGGCCGGTGTTGTAACCTGCAATCGGGATGACATTGCTAAGGTGACCTCATCATGGTATGGAAGCAATCCAACGCTAACTAACATCTTTAGCAATTGGCCTTTACAATTAATGCTGTTGGAAACGGTCTGACACCGATAGACAGCTTTTTGCTCCTTCGCGGGGTTAAGACGCTCGCCCTCCGTATGGAACGTCAGCAAGTAACCGCCCAACTCGTCGCCGAGTACCTTCACACCATAGGATTTCACGTCAATTATCCCGGTCTTGAGGCGCACCCTGGCCGAGATATACACGCCCGCATCGCCGACGGCAATGGCGCTGTTTTGAGCTTCGAAACTGGTAGCAAGACTCTGAGTGAAAGGATTGTTGCAGGTACACGACTGTGGGGTATTAGCGTCAGCTTTGGTTGTGTCAACAGCTTGATTAGCATGCCTTGTGTTATGTCGTAAGTTCCTTATTCCATTCACTCTCAGGGGGGCTCATTATACTAACTTAACTCAGGCACGCGTCGATCGACGCAGCTACACGAGCGGCTCGCGGTCTCCCGGAGGACCTCATCCGTTTGTGCGTCGGTATCGAAGATCCACACGACCTCTTAGATGACCTAGAGCGCGCGCTATTTTCTGCGGGGGCGATTGAATTCAATCAAACCCAAAATAGATATGTGCGCGTTCGAGAGTCTGAGGGAACCGACGCCATTACCCAGGCTGTCCAGAAGCTTGCCACTGGCGAAAATGATCTTGATCATGAAACCAGAGAATGGTTCGTCAGTTCACCTGGAAAAGTCATCTTGTTTGGTGAACATGCTGTCGTCCATGGGGTGGTGAGTGTTTTTTAATCATCTCCCTTCGAGGTCTTGTAAAATCTACGCTATGAACCTGATCCGCTTCATTTCCGAACGCTCGGATACCCATTACAAGTACCTGACGATGTCGGGACCTCGATGGAGTTTTCTGCGGCTGCGTAGCTCCGAATCCCGTCCCACACAGGCTGACCTCCGTTATCACAGACCGCCATTGCAGCCTCAGTCGATCTCCGGTGTTACGGTCTTGCGACCCCCCGTCAGGATCGCCGCATTTCGGTACAMTTCCATGACATAGATAACTTCTATTATGAGTGGGRCATCACCAGTCTCCCTTGGGATACAGTGCCCGCGGGAGGGACTAGCCCTGAGGATCTAGATCAGAGACTCATCGAAGCCTTGCTTGGAGGGCCCTTGGGCCAAATCTCAGACGAGAAGAAACAGGCAAGGGTCGCGAGTTTGGCATTCCTTTATCTCTACATGAGCCTTAGCAGGAGCGATAAGAGGTAAGTCATCGTTCGCTCTTGGATCTCACAGAGCCGCGGGGCTAATATAATGGGGTTATCTCTCCACTTCTGTTCCTTCCTCTATGCTCCCCCTATTCTCATAGGCCCGCATTCAACTTCACTGCACGCGCGACACTCCCTGTTGGTGCCGGGCTAGGTTCCTCAGCGTCCTTCTCGGTTTGTGCAGTGACCACTAACCTTCTACTACACCAACACATTACGATACCCAAGCTTCCGGCACCAACAGACCCTGATACAGGCCACATCCACGTTTCCCACGAAGGCCGGCGCGCCCTGCCACCCCCGATTGCGGAGGATGTAAACAAATGGGCTTTCATATCGGAGAAGATCTTGCACGGAAATCCTAGCGGCGTTGATAATAGCGTAGCTGTGTTTGGYGGAGCACTTGCATATACCCGGCCTGGGTTTACACGGAAGAGCGGCATGGAGCAGATTCAGGGGTGRGTACCCTGTTTTGCTTGCCTCAGTCACTTAACCTCTCTCCTCCTTTCATAGGTTCAAATCTTTGAAGTTCCTCCTTACCAATTCCAAAGTGCCTCGAGATACCAAGAAGTTAGTTGCGGGCGTTGGTGAGAAAAAAACTAATGTGGGTTGCCCCCCTGAAATTGGTTCCGTCATCCAAAGCAATGACATTTGGCCCATTACTTGTTTCTAGGAACCTGAACTCGTAAATGGTATCCTAGACGCCATCCAGAGTATCAGCGATGAGGCAAGGAGAGTCCTAGCGGATCCAGAGCTGCCTCGTGAATCTTTACTTCGGGCTTTATCGGTACGTAGTAGGCCTTTCATCATCTTAACGGCCCCCGTCGTTTACCAACTCCTCGGTGGAATGCTTGCCGACCTCCAGGCACTCATCGACGAAAATCACGGGCACCTCGTGACGCTAGGTGTGTCACACCCGTCATTAGAGGCCATCCGATCCAAGACGGCTTCGTCTTATGGGTTAAGCACCAAACTCACCGGCGCAGGAGGTGGTGGTTGCGCCGTCACCCTCCTTCCAGACGGTCTGTACCCTTTTCCTATCATCTCCCCGCGATCTCGGTAGCAATAACTCACATCATTATGACGGATAGATTTCAAGCCTGAAGACCTACAGAATCTTGCGAACGATTTGATCCGCGAGAACTTTGAACCTTACATCACCTCCGTGGGTGGGAGTGGTCTAGGCATCCTGTCCCCTCACCCTGAACATCGAAACCGGGATGCTCCTGTGCTGAGAGCACAACATTTGGTTTCGGATGGACACATTACCCCGCCCGAGACACCATTGCCTGAGCGCCGGGAGGGCGGCTTAGATGAGTTACGCACTTCGTTTGAGGCCGGCTCGGTTAAGGAGTTGTCTRAATGGGCGAGTGGGCTCGGGAGGTGGTTGTACGTCTAGGATTTGAGTGCCGCCGTTATTGCAGAGAGTAAATTTGTTGAATTCCTTTTTCTGCGAGTCCCCTTCGTTYGTCAACTCCCAAGGCGCTATGCSCAGTCTTCYTTACCCTGGAGTATCTAGCTGGATTTCTATGCAATGTGCATTCTGAACGTGGTCGTCTGTCGGTGGGGACAGCTGTAGATTCTTGCCGATTTGTGCTGCTCTTGACTTCAAAGCTTGGTGTCCAATACAACTTTATGAGTCGGCACTCTACTTGGATTTCCTACAACATTCGGGTCCTTAAAAGTTMCCTCCCAGCTATATCCCCCATGTGCCCAAGTTCATGTTGAATTTTCGGACGTTCACGAGTCAAACTTTACAAATACGCCTGTTCTAGAACCTACCTATTTCTGGCCTTAGCGGATCAATTATTTGGCTCGACCCTTAAGGCATGAACAGCCTGAGGCCTTGGGGCCTACTTAAACCGTCTCCGCTCGCATCTCTGCCGTGGATTTCAATCTTCAATCTTGGAGCTTGGAGGTAACGTTGCCGAAATGGATTTAGCCGCACCGGCCCTCCCGTAGTCGTGAGCCCTTACTTTTTCCGGCAATCACAAAAATAAAACAATGGGGCTCCAAGGWGCTCGTAGCCGTAACAGGGCGATTATGTCCCGCTGAATCTAGCACCGAAATCTAGCTATGTCTCCTGACGCCACCCACGCCCATTTTCGCCTGTCCGCCACTCTGTGGAAGAGAACACCAACATGAAGTTCTAATAAGCCCTGGGAGGTAGCCATACGGTGGTCATGCTTCCGATAGATGAACGGTATCTCCARCAGGCCTGAGGGAGAGCATCCTCGGCCTGCTCACCCTCCCACCCTCCCATCAGGCTATCCGACCACTGCATGTAGATATTCGAGGGCAGGCCCTCAATTCTACTTAACACTGAGAGTTCTGATCCGCTCACCGGAAGCGCTTCTGCCCGTATCTCACATCTGCGGGTGGCGACTTCATCCACGCCCCTGGGAGCGACAACGCGTGGGTTGTAGTCGAATAAGGAATCAAAACTCGGTCTGAATCTCTGCCTCTCGTCAGCTGGATCGCCCTCACCCACGTCGCGGATCTGGGTAGGTGGAGGGGAGGGGGAAAGAAGATCCTGTGATCTCTTTCCTCTGCGGAATCCTCAGGCACGGTCCTTTAGATTATATTATTGACTGTCTGTTAAGCCTGTTCCCAGAGTGTGTGATGACCCACCCTGGGTGCGGAAATCTATCCAGGAACTCGTGGTACAAACGGTGCTATGAGTGGAGTCTGCCCTCCCTGTGCTTCACACTGGAAATTACATCTATTGTACGCCCATGAGGTCGTAGGTGAACGTTACTTGGCCTCGACCTGTGGTGAACACCATGGAGGCCGAATGACGTTGGATTCTCGGCTTCCGCGACCATGGGTCTAACATGTTCGCAGAAGGGCAAATAACCTGGTGGTACCACTGAAATTCACCCAAGGAACCGACCTGACATCATTCTTGACCCAGCCGCAGCTCATGGCAAGTGGTTGCCTGATGGAGAATAACCATTGTACAATGTGCTCTCATGCTTCGTGTGAACTTGCCGGCCTATCTTGGAACCCTCGTGAGCTGAAATTGTGCGTGAGGTTGCATGCGTTTACTGCCCACTTAAAGCCTCTTGGCACCGAAATAACATAGGTTTCTATGATTCGATCAGAGGGATAACTACTCTCCAATTCGGTGTCACAATTACCGCCCAACGAGGCGAGTGCAAGGCCAAAATCCCGTGGAACACAAATCAACGGCAATAATACTTAGCATTTTATCGCAGTGTGCCAGCATATCCGTTCGAAGCGAGGAGCGCTCAAATTGATGCACCTAGAATTTGTAATTTGTACGAAAATATACACGTGCTGTGAAGCATAATTGAATATGTAAAAGTATTGCGTAAATAGTATATCTAATTTATTACACTAAGCAATCCCCTGAACCCATCGGCTACGTATCTGAGCCGTTTTGAAAACAAAGAGGCGAACCAGCGTATATGCTACACCATGCCAGCTTGGGGAGCTCGGGAGCCCATTAAATAACCTCTAACACCCGGAGCTAGTTGGCCTTTTTATTCACTCAGAATCCGAGTCGGAGTCAACCTCCTCGGGCACCTCGCTGGGTCTCAAGGTCAGAGTCAAAGTGCGTTTGATCTCATCGTGTTCAGGGCCGAAGTAACGAGGAGACTGGAAGCTCCATCTGGGAGAAGGGTCGGGTAAGGGATCTTGGYCGTTGTAGCAAAGGATGAGGATAACGTACTCCATGTTTCCAACTATCCAGCTGCCCATCGCTTCGACGAACCGTGAAACATCACCACCGATGGTCGCCTGAAGCTCGTCCCGGGCGGATAGATAGTCGTCCATCAATTCCTGGCAATGGTGCCCGATGTAATCGCAGGCCTCTTGGAGGCCAATATCGCGGTCCTTCATGAGGACGGTGACAACATTATTTCCGGTATGTCCCTTCGATTGTTCGACGTTGTAAGAGTAGACATCCTGAGAATAGTTGATGAAAAAAGGTTGATCGGTCAGAATATAAATTAAACCTACATTAGCCCAGCAGATGTGATCGCACGCGGCGAACCAAGCCTTTTTGAAGGCCGGATGTTCGTACATCTCGTCAGGCAAATCGATTCCGAGGATATATTCGATGAGAGAGAGGCATAGCATGACGGCGCTGTTGTTTCGTCGGAGGGGCAAGTACTGGTCGAGGGTGAGGACCTCTCCTGCTTCCCGAAGTTCTGCCTCTCTGATTACACAGTTCGAATAGTCTTCAGAGAGCTGGACAAAACGACGAAGGTGGTGAGGGCCCGCGAGTCGGGCAAGGCGAGCTCGAAATCTACGAGTCTGTCAGTATCTGAGGGCCGAATGTATTCTTGATCGACTTACTCCCTCGTGATCGTTGCAACTACTGAGTCGTCGTGTCGGGTAGGGTTTCTCATTGCCTCAGCAAAGCTGAAACAAGTGTCATTGGCTTCTTTTCCGGTTTGTTCGTCACTGATCTCATCAACAACGAATAGCACATTTACCTGAGGATGCGTTGCAATCAGGAGGTGCTAGGTATGGGATAAAACTCAGAACTTACAAAGTCGCAGGTCGTCCTGAATTGTTCATAGTCTGCATAACMGTATACGTGAGAGCAGAGGAGCTCGTTCAATCCTTGGATGAAGTCGGCCCGTTTCTTGTTGGTGAAGATGTTGAAGGAGTTAATCCAAGCACGGGACTCTGCGGCCGCCTTCCGGTAGTAGGGATTTGTGCCATCTTTGAGGGGGCAGTCGGCGAGAAGGTCGGGAATACGGAATACTTGGGGGCGGGACATTGTCGGAAATTCGAGAGGCTAAGAGGAAAACTTGCTAGAGGTGAAACTAGCTACTTGGGTTGCGGAACTACCTGGAGATAGTCCTAGTCTTTATACTCTTCCAAGGGCGCCAGATGGCACTGTAGAATCATTCGCCGATTTAGTTGGAAGCTGACTGGTGAACTGCAAGATTGGGTGCCCAAAGAACCGCCGTTGCCGTATGGAAGACCAAGATCTGAAGATTGAACATTTACAACTATCGGACTGCCCAAACCACTGAGTCACTGCACCCTCGTAATGGTAATTAGAGATGGATCTCATACCGGGAGTGGGGGAGGGGGAGTACAAAAAGCGGGTCAGAATGGGGATCGAGAAACGGATTAGTATGAGAATGCTAAACATGGCACCCGCGAGATGGCGCAAGTTGATAACCCGGTCAGCTTGCCAGCCCTTGTACGCTACTCATTTCGTGTTTCCTCCGAGTTCGCAACGGAGTGCGACTCTGCTGCTAGATGGTTATTTTAGGAAACGCACGTCTACAATGGGGATGACTGACCTGTTCCTTGATGAATCGAGATCCTGGACCACGTTTCCAGGCAAGATCAAGGCGTTAATCGGAACCTAATCGCCGCTCACACCTCTTCATTATAYAGTGTTAAGCAAGCAACAGGCGTTATGGGCTCTGATTGTTCTAGAGCCCAAAAAACAAGTTCGATGTTGGCGGGAGGATCACAACTGACTGTCCGGACCAATCGGCAGAATCGCCCCAACTGTGACTGCACCAGGTTATTATTGATTCCGGTCCGGTTTTGCATCATATCAGGATAACATCCYGACAAACAAGCCGTGATTCGACATTACCTAGCATCACATTCTAGCTCTTTCTCGCTAGGCAATGATCCAGCCGTTCGCATTCACAGCCTTTACAAAAAAGCCTGAGATGTAACAGTTGATCATTGTGCTCGAAACCGGTTCAGAGCCTGGCGCCCGGACACTATCCGATGGCAAGGACTCACACTTCATTCTGAAGAGCATAATAGCTTGTTTGTCAGCGATCTCAACATTGACTTCCCGACGAATCACTGTACGTCGTCTCCGCGGTCATAGGATACCGACACCACCACCAACAAGCGCCTAACTCGATCATTTGGGTGGGCGGTCCACACAAGGCCGTGGAGTCCCTGACAAAAACACATCGAAGAAACGCAGTGGTCCTAATCCTCCGCCCAGAAGGGCCTGTGGGAAGCCGCTGCAGACTCAAGAGCGAATTTTGAGAAGTTAACTCGGAAGCAGAAGAGATAAGATAATATGGCTCAATATGCTCAAATCCAGCTTGGCATTGTTTGATCAATGTGGAGTGTTGGTTCCGAAGAAAGAAAAAAAGCACGTTGGTAATACATACCTTTGGGGGTATGGTGGATCAAAGACASGCCATAAATGAAAACGAACAAGCGCGCTTTCGGCGTACCTGGAAGCGTTTTTGGGTCGACTCACGGCGTTAGCCTTATCATAATAATGATATAGGTGCACGGAACATTATTCGCTTCGGCGAAGAAATATCAGCTACAGAGGACAGCAACTTCTTGCCATTTCAAGCGGGTGAGGAGCGGTGATGCGGCATGGAAGGATCCCAAGCTCCTGTCTGGGGGGCCGGGTATGCACCAGACCAAACTCTGAAGTTGCCCGGTCCCCAAAGTACCGAGTCAACCTAGAGAAAACATATCAGTAGGCACTAAAGCAGGCGCCGGTGGACCTGCTCCTCTTGAGTGCTGGATTCGGGCAACTCGGATACAGGGGGAGATCAACATGCGGGAAAGAAGGGGAGAGGTGCATTTCGGGTAGTGGCCAAAGGGCTGTCGGCTACAATAACTCGTCCACTGACTTCTTTTTAGTGGTTGCCGCACAGCTGAGATGAATTTTGGGCTCTGGTCCTATTCCGGTGGGCTTGGGCTAGACTTGCCGCGGTAGTCGCGGTGCGCATACATATTTCTCGGCTAATTGACTGTTGCGAGTTTGTATTCATGACCTCGTTACGATGCACCGTAGGGGCCCACAAAGATTGCTAGAGCTCAAGCACTCGAGGATGCCCGCGGAGGACTAAGCGACTTCAAAACCCTGGGATGACAGAACCCTTCGAGAATAAAAGGAGCCAAGATGGCTCTGGAACCGCTCCCTAACAAATTCTTACGTAGTGAATGATGTTAAAAAAGCGCTCTCTGCACGACCTGTTATCCCCTCATGACTCATGACCCGATGTATGCGCTTGAGCTAGAACCCCTGTGCTTTGTTCCGTAGGCTTGGTCCCGCATGTTGTCATACCTCATTATTCGAGACGGTGGCATTTTAAATAGCAGCCTCCGCAGATGCCGATATATGTCGCATTCAGTGCGGTTATGTAGACGTCGAGGAATTCAGGGATTCTAGTGGAATGCTAGTCTAGTACATACTGGTAAGGCAGCGGGGAACCTTCGTGCGGTTTCAGCAGAAATAAATTTAGCATATCGAATGAAGTTCTTATGTCTGAGGGGCTCAAACCGTGCGGCCAAGCTCGGTGATTAGGTGGGACAGGTCGACAATGAGGCTTGCCGGTGATCGAGCTGATCTTTGGTAAGTAGATAACGTCCCGAGGGTAGTTCTTGATTTAAGCTCATATTACTGCGTTGTGCCCTGGAGGTCCTATTATCCTGACGTTTCTGGGGTGACAGAATGAACCGGAGCTGCGCAGGACGGAGTTGCAGTCAGCTAACGGACTAGGAAAAGTACCGTCCCGTTTACAGCTCGAGAGATCCAAGCAAACGGGGTTTGGGTACTCTTGGATATACTGGTCGGGCAGGAGAGCTTGATCGCGAGGTTTATGAAATGGCAAGTCTTCTGCCGGTCCTCATGAGGAGCATTTGCCAGGGGTTGTGTAAGATGGGCTAGAACTCTAAAGAGGTTCTAATCGATGATTTTATAGGCGTACCGATGCGAGGATTCGAAGATCCGGGCTGGAGATAATGAGACGTAGGTCCCGCAGCCATGGATGCCTCGGCGTCCTCGAACAAGAATGGTGGAGTGTCCATTTAAGCTAAAGGCTATGTGGTGATTCTGAGGCATGGTCGTTGGTCTAGTAGCGTTCAATATAAGTTATACATTGTAGTGAAGAAACTGAATAGACATCGAGAAGGAATATTGACACGGAGACCACATACTCGTGTCACTCTGGTCGGCAATCGTTCGCGTCAGGTAACAGGTCAGAAGCATATACGATAACTGGCATATCGGCCACTCGTTTCGCTTGGCCTTGTAATCTTGACTACCTGGCCTCGCCTTAATCCATAGTACCGCGCCACTGGATCCGCCAGCTGAATGCGTGGTAATTGGGTCTCTTTCAGACGGCTGAGTATATGTCAGTTAAAAGATCCTTGAACATGCTGATTATTTGCTCACTATTTCTCTAATAATATTTTTTTCTCCTCCGGTGTTAAAACCTCGTGTCGGGGCACCAGGGTATGGTGAACGATATTAACAAGGAGGTCGGCTTCTGAAAATTCTTCAAGTCGATACTGAGCAGACATCGCGACTATGACCTGGAAGAACATCATGATTCGCGTTTTGTAGGTGGATCACGAAGCGGGATGATCTTCTCACTTTGCGAGCGGAGGGTGTCATATTTCCAGGGAAGACGATGATGCCTCGTTGGATTGACTTTTCCTCGAGAATACCAAGAAGTCTTGGAGTCCATGAATAAAATCCGTTGTATCAAGCGCTCGTAAAGAGAGAGACACACTTTCGCATTGTTTTAACGCCCACACTCCTCTCATCTGTAAAGTATATGAAGATTTGGTCGGTCGGGTTTGTTCGAGAGGTGGTGTAGAAGTTTAGTTGATTGCGGCTTCCATTGCGAAAGGTTAACAAATGCATCCTGAGGGGCGTAGAGGATTAGGGCTCACTCCACTATTCCACTATTGTTGGCATAAAGATCGCGAAAACGTTGCAGGTCCATATGAACTTCATCGTCTGACACCAAGAAACCCTGATGCAAGTACGTGTTAGAGTTACACCAGAGGCTGACGGCGGTGAACACACTCTGTCCCGGACGAGTTCGTGAATTGTCCTATTGACTTTCCATAGTTTTGCGGTCTCGTCAACGTCGCCCATGATGAGCAGCAGAAAAGATCAAATGATTCAAACTCCGATCAATGTGACTCTGCTTCACGCTTGAGCTTTAAGCATGGCTCCTCAGTCCAATGGCGCACCCATGCAGACCACTGTTGCACTCAGCAATACCATGATGGTACGACGACGCGGGCAGTGTGCCTTCTTATTTTAATTCTCGAGTCACAGACCAAGTTTAAACTCGCCAAGATATTCAAGAACGCCGTCGACCCTCCAACTCCCGGAACGCCTGGAGGTCAACGAGCAGCTAGTGGCCCGAAACATATTACGGGCATGTCGTTTGACGACAGGGGCGACCAGATTGTCATTGCCGCAGAGGATGAAGCTTTCCGTCTGTATAACTGTAAAACCGGCAAGCAAGTTCTTTGTTTTGATTGCTAGGGTCTATTCTCAGCAATTACTTTAGACATGTAAAGACTGTCCATTCAAAGAAATATGGTGTGGACCTGCCTCGCTTCACGCACAAAAACACAGCCATTGTCTATGCATCAACAAAAGAAGACGACACGATTCGTTACCACTCGCTACACGACAACAAGTATCTTCAGTATTTCAAGGGTCACAAAGGGAGGGTAATTTCGTTGGAAGTGTCACCTGTGGATGATGGTTTCATGTCTGGGTCGATGGACAAGACGGTCAGGTTATGGGATTTACGGTCGCCGACGTGTCGAGGACTTTTRGCTTTGCCTTCCTTCCCTATCGTCGCTTATGATGCTTCCGGTCTGGTCTTTGCTGTCGCCGTCAACCACTACTCCCGYGTTCTGCTATACGACCAAGCCAATTTCGATAAAGCACCGTTCCTGACTATCACATTAGAGGATCCAACACTTGCGCTCATCAGCTATCCTCCCCGGCCGATCTATATGACATCTCTCTCTTTCTCCTCAAATGGAAAATACATACTAGTCGGCTGCTCAGGAGATGCGCATTATATACTAGACGCCTTTGAGGGGCATCTACTCGCTAAACTGGAGGGATATGTTGGTCTGGAACGCAGGAGCCTAGCTTCTCCCCCCAGCATTGAGCCTTCAAAGGGAAACAGCGGTGAAGAAGTAGGATGGACGCCCGACAGCAAGTACGTGGTCGGCGGCAGTTTGGACGGGCGGGTACTGGTTTGGGACGTACAAAATCTGCCCCAGCGGACTGGACCGGTAGACTTGAAGGCACAACCTCTCAGACTACCGCCAATGGTCTCACTGGATGGGCATCCCGGCCCTTCAAGATGTGTGCGGTTTAACCCCAGGCTAGCCATGATGTGTAGTGCAGGGGCTGAATTGGTGAGTGTCATAGTTTCTTCAGTTTTCATGGCCTTTTCTGACCGATGGTTGCAGGCGTTCTGGTTGCCCGATTACAGTATGGATACTGAAGAGATAGCGCGGGATCTACTAAGAAAGAAGAGTTCGCCTTGATGTTGTGTAAAGAATGCTTGTGTTACTACGTTCAATGCACTACAGTTCTGAGTCAGTAGCGCGAGACCACCTTTCAATTTATAAAAGCTATATTGTGCAGCCAATTAAGTCACATGACCGTTTCGATCACGTGCAAGCGTACCGAGGGACGATGTGGACGTGGCAAGCACAGTCAAGACACATCCACCACCCCCACGGTTTATTCGTCACCTCGGTTTTTGGTGTACTATGCATTTCAACAGACTCTTCTCCGTCGCATTCTCCGTCGCAGCACTCGTCTCTTCGGTTATCGCGGGTGCGCCTAATACCATTCCACACTCGGCTTGAGCATAAGTACCTGACCCGCGTCGCAGCTGAAGTGGAGGAGATCACTGAACCCGAGATTGTCGTGATTGCTGCATTCCCAGAAACGAACGCTTTTAGTCGTGCGTCTTCTATCCACTTTCCGCTGAAGTCTGTGCACCGTATCCTGACTTATCGGGATGTCACCACCCGTTTTGTAGATGTCGTCAATGGGGAGAAAAACTCACTCACTCTGTCTGTGGAGAACAAGTCGGATCGTAATGTGACATTGCTTAGTGCAGCTGGCTCCCTGCATCATCCTGATACAGATGCATTGATAAAAAATGTGCGAGGAGTTCGTCATTAGCGGGGGGGCGTGGTCGACTAATGGGGGTTCCCAATCTACAGCTTACCGCTTTGGAGTATCGCATCCCCCTTCTCGAGGGTGGCGAGATCAAACTTCCTTACGTTTTCTACAGCGAGTAAGTGTTCGGCGATCGTTCTCTATATCAAGTAGTACTTACCCCTCTTCTAGGTTCAAGGTAATTTGATATATTCCTTCGCGCGAGTGACTATTTTTAATTGAATCCGATCAGACTGGCGATGCCCGCTTGAAATTATGGCTGGAGCACGAGTGCGAGGTTGGATGCTCTCTTAGTCATTATCACTCGGCCGTGGCTTATAGGTTTTCCCTCAGGATCGCAAATATCGTGCCTCCGCCTATGACTCTGTCATCACTATCGTGGAGCCCGAGATTTCTTGGTTAGACTGGAAGATGTATGTCCATGCCTTGTTATCAACCCGGTATCTTTCTGAACAAGATGACGTAGGTGGACAACCTATCTGGTTGTTTCGGGCGTCCTTGGTGCTCTAACCTACTTTGCATACGTCACCTTCGTTCCTCAGCCCAGAAAACGCTCTAGGAAGCCGGCTCCCACTGTTAGCGCTCCGATTGGTGTTGTCACCGCCACTGGTCCTGGAGGATATCAGGAGGAGTGGATTCCGGAACACCATCTCCGCAAGGGTAAGAAATCTAAGAAGCAGGCTGGTGCTGCAAGTGGAACTAGTGCCGATGAGCTCAGCGGTGTCGAAGTCAGCGGCAGCGGCAACGAGGCCAGGAAGAGGAAAGGACGCAAGTGATCCGTGTCGTTAGTTGGTCACTGTGTTGTACACTCAAAATATCTAATGCTGGGCTACTGATATTTAATATTGTTCCTTTGCATGCACTGGAACATGTACAACGACGCAACGTCGTTGTTAACCGCACTTCAATTCCGTTAGCTGTTTGAGACTGACCACTGACCCAGTTCAAGTGATAACGGTTAACTCCTTTTGGTAACAACCGGTCGTCGACGCACTCGAGAGCGTTAATGCACACAGTACCTGATAGCAACCCAGTTTGACCTAGTTTCTTGTGGCGTGTCGAACTTTGTGGGGTTTCGCTGGGGCCTCGGACAGGTTCGGCTGCTGGGGAAACCCTTGTGTTTGCTGCCGACCCTGAGCACAATTGATAAGCGATGAATAGCAGGTACTTTCGGTACCGCCTTCGTGCGTGTACTCGGGCTGCTGTTATGCATGTACACATATTCTTGTATACTCTAGCCCCATTTGCTGAATGATACAGCTTTAGGTCTCCGGCAATTTGGCATCAAACAACCCGGCCTGTGGAAGGTGTGCACTGTGTAGTTGAGCGTGAGCACTGGCTCAGCATGCTCTGCCAAAGGAGCGCGACAGCCTATGAGTCTTGTCAGACAACTCATTGACACAGTGAGTGGAATTAGGAGCCCTAATCCGGCCAGAATCCAGAGGCGGTGTATGTCATTTTTGCGCCAGGATAAAATATTGGCTGACATGGTTCTTCCTACCCCTTGGCTGTTGATCTGATTGAGACCATTTGGGGCGCCCGATATGAGCACTGCATGTGCTGTTAAATGAATTATTATAGCATAGAGACGAATGATGTGATGTGTGTGATGAGGATGCTCAGAGTCTGCTGATGGTTGCATTTCCAGTCACTCTGAGGCGAATTTGCGCGCAGAGGCGTCGGTGCAGCGCCTTGTCAGCGGCCAACCCCATGCCTGTAGGCAGAAAGGAGAGAGCGAACAGGATGGATGTACAGTAGTGACTATGGTGTAAGGGCAGTGATGGCATGATGGATGGTGTTTGGCTGTGCTTGGCCAGGCGCCCTTAATAGTCTGTTTGATACTGTGCTCGCCATTCCTCCCACTCCCTCCCCCTCTCTTCTGCCCCTCCCTGTATATAACTTATCGCTCGCATGGCCGCAAACGCTGTTAACAGAGTGAGTCTCGTCTTCGCGCACCCTCATTATCCCCCTTTGGGCTCTGCAGCCTCTTCTTTCTGCCCTTCCTGGTGATACAAGGTCTAACGGCGGGCGGCTAGGCTCAGTTTTTGAGGGAGTACAAACTCGTCGTTGTCGGTGGAGGAGGTGAGTAACTCACATTTGGCCCTGTGTGGACAACCATTGACTCCGTGGCTAGGCGTTGGAAAGTCAGCACTGACAATTCAATTCATCCAAAGCCACTTCGTCGATGAGTACGACCCAACCATCGAAGGTGCGCCTCCTTGTATTTTTTGCTCCATTCCGAGCCGTACTCAAAGCTTTTGACGCCAGATTCGTACAGGAAACAGTGTGTGATCGACGACGAGGTCGCCCTCCTTGACGTCCTCGACACCGCCGGCCAGGAGGAATACGGGTAGGTCTTTTCGTTCCCTTCCGACAATGCTTCTCGTCCCGCATGAATTTTTCTGCCTCACCTCGTGGCTCGTGTATTGCCCATTTCGCTTTAGCTTTTACATCCTGTCAGCCACGAGGCATCAACTCTTTCTTCCCTGATCACAATCCTAATTTCCGGACCCTGCTTAACTTACCATTGTATTCCTCTTAGCGCCATGCGAGAACAATACATGCGCACCGGAGAGGGTTTCCTTCTTGTTTACAGCATCACCTCGCGCAACTCGTTTGAGGAGATCAGTACTTTCCATCAGCAAATCCTCCGAGTCAAGGATCAGGACTCCTTCCCCGTGATTGTCGTCGCCAACAAGTGTGATCTGGAATATGAGCGTCAAGTCGGGATGAATGGCAAGTTCTCGATATCTGTCTCACGACACTGCCATCGCTGACAGGACCACACTCTACAGAGGGCCGTGACCTCGCGAGGCACTTTGGTTGCAAGTTTATTGAGACTTCGGCCAAACAACGGATCAACGTTGACGAAGCCTTCACCAATCTCGTTCGGGAGATCCGGAAATACAACAAGGTTTGTCGCCCGTGATCTCTTTCGAGTTTTCCGGGCTGACACTCGGGATATCTACCCTAGGATCAGCAAACAGGTCGTCCTCTCCACTCTGGTGGAGGCGTTAATGGTGGACACAAGGAGCATAACGATGAAAATGCCCCTTGCTGTAACTGCGTCATCCTCTAAAGGAACCCAGCATATACAATTGTCCCTTCGCTTGGAGCATTTTATCACCTCCAATATTTTCCCCACGACACCTTGCTTAATCTTGGTTTACCCCCGTTCCTACTACTTTTCTTTATCATTGGAACTTATAAAAGGAGATGGATTTTCAGAAATTTATTGTGTATATTAGATAGAGTGAGAATTGCCAGTGTGTCCCCCCTGTCTCTTCCACCTGATCCTGTAGGGGATACGAATGATAAAGCCCTCTGCATATGATTGACTAGAGCTAGCAAAGGGACTATAGGTCATCCTTGGTATTATTTTCCTTCTCATCTAGCCAATATTGGAGTGACATGCTTGGACTTGGGTCTGAGATATTCTTACCTTGGGCAGTGTGCTCGACAGTTTCATTTGTTACTCTGATTGAATCAATCCCAAGTTCATACCTTCCTGCCGCCCCGCTATTGCCACCAAGAAGAGAGATACCGATACTCCGTATTCCCTCTTTATACATTTCTATCTGCGCGTCGTAAACCTCACCCGAGTTCGTGCGGACAAAGCTGTCAAACGGGATCTAACGTTTTGCCCAAGAGGTTTTAGCCGGTACAAACGCGTGTGATACACAGCAGGACACATTGAAACGAAGACGCACATATATATCTTCCCAGGATCCATCACGTCGTTTGAAATACAGTCGGTGTTGCCATAGGTCAGTAGATATAGGCCCGTCGGTCTGGATGTTGCAAAAGTAGGAATTATGCGTTGATGAGTCCCCTCCGAGGCGCAGGCGCAGAGCAAGGTACTGGTGGTTCGAGACGTCTTCCGTCAAATCCCCGAATAGTGTTGGACGTTTCTACCCGCACACAAGAAAAATACAAGTAATTTATCAACATAAAACAAAGGGAGGGGGAAACACTCGTGCATAGAACGAACCTTGTTTCGGAATCCAGCATAACCACCCCTCATCTTACCCTCCAACCCGGCTTTCACGCCCAGGCGTATATCGCCCCAAAACACACCCGTGGCCATTCGCCCCATAGGCGCGTTACGTTCCGGATTCTGGTCAAGTTCCAAATGTACTGTCGAGGTCCCACCAATATCCGCATCGCACCCTGTTGCAAATTGGTCAACGTCGGCCTGGGAGTTGAATGTGAACAGTGTTCGGGGTGCGTGTGAGGGCGCGTCTGTGCCCTTCATAAGGAGCGCTGCATGTGTCGAATTTTCAGTGTTTATTTTTTAAATGTGTGTGTGGGGAGATTTGTTGAAAGAGATGCGTACTGCGCATGGCGTTGTCGCGAACGACCTGCGCGGACCTGTTGAGGTAGATTGACCATCGAGACATGGGGTCGTTGATTGTTCTGTCGTCGTTGAGTTGTAACTTTGGGTCTGATTACATCATCCCTACTTAAAATGTCCAAATGTTTAAAATGTCCGTTTCTAACGTCGTGAGTCCAGCTACACATATATATGTATAACCCTAAAGTCCGCCCATAAAACATAAAACAAGTCAAGTCTCCTTCAACCAGCTCAGAAGGCTCGCGGCACCGGCGCCACAGGCGGTCGATGAGTACCATTAGAGCTGCTGGTAGATGTGTTTCTGGAGAGTAGCAGAGGTCGGTGGTTGGGTGACCCAGAAGGAGGCAGGGACTGGTTTTGTGAGTACGGCGAAGTGTTTGGGCTCGAACCTCCAAGCACCAACGGGCGAGGCCCAGTCGCAGGACTCGGGAAGACCGACGTCACCGCGCTCAACAAGGGCCTATTTAGTGCCGGTCGATCACCGGACCAAGATTGAGATACACGATGCGCAGCCCACTGCTCCCGCTCGCCAAACGTCGCCGAAGGTGGGGGGACCTGTCGGCGAACGGCGGGTGGGGTTACAGGAGTCCAAACACCTTCTGGGGTAATGATGGGTGACCGTGACGGAGAGAGTACAGGATTATAATAACTCGAGAGAGACAACGGAGAGGGTGAGACGTTGCGACGCGGAGGAGCCGGGAGACTCTTTTGCGACGTATCCAAGCGTGGTAAGCTAGCCATGTTTCCAGCTGCCGAATATTTCTGGACAGCAGGCGCAGGCATGGTAAGCATCTTATTTAGTTCATCAACTGGCGTGATAGAACGACCAAGCGATGGAATGCTGCTGGTGCTCTGAGCACTTTGACTCCGTGAATGGTACATGGGAAGCAAAGTCCGGTCCGAGGCCTGAGAACCTGACCTCGAGTGATTCTCAGCGGAAGGAGGTTGGTACAAAGGAACAGGGAAACGGTATTGATCAATCTTTGCTTGCAAGGTAGACCTCGTTTCCTCGTCGTAAGGCCTGTTTTTATCCAAGAAATATCCAGTAGGCCCAAAGCTGTCCATGGTTTTGCGAGTATCGTGAAAGGTCGTGCGTCCGTCAAAGACAGGCCCTAATACTCGGAAAGTGTTATAGAGCAGCAGGACGTTGACGACGCCTACAAAGCGTTGGTAACTCGTCGTAAGCAGCAGATTTGTAGTGACCCACCAAGCAGGAACCAGCACACATAGGCAAACACCATGGCGTTCCAGGCAATACGGAAACCAGAAATATCCAGGAGACGCATTACAGAGTAGGGAACCAAGAGTGCAATATAAGCTGTATGTCAAGGTCAGTATCTAGATGACTTGCGCATACGGAACCATACCAATAGGATACCTAGGCGTAGGTGTGATGAGATAAACCCACATAGTACGGCATAAGTCACATACCATAACATACTCCTAGCAACACGAGCAATAAAACGATGGTAATTCTCCAGGTCTCCATCCCAGCGGGCTTTAGGGTCCAACGTCAACTTAATGCCGCCTTTGATCATCAAGGTGCCGCGTAAAACAAGGAAAATGAGAGAATACAAGAAAGCAGCAAGGAACGAAGCGATGAAGATCTAAAGGAGTTCACTAAGTCATGGGTGCAAAACCAGAAACGCGAGGCCAACTGACCGGAAGTAAGTGGAATATAAACTGAAGCTTCGGAAATATATCGCGGACGCCACATGACAAACCGGATGGGCCGTAAACGAAGCCGTCAGGTTGCCGGAGAAGGAATGGAACACCAGCTAAAACATCCAAGTTTAAGGCTGAGGGCCTACGACCCACCGGAGGTCATGAAAGACTCACCAGCAACCCCAGCTATTACCCACCCAATGATCATAGTGGGGAGGGAAATCAGGATCGACTGCCTCTTCTTCAACACCAACGAATTGAATGTATGAACTGCGATGGCCACCGTAAAGTACGCTGATGACCAGTTTCCCACTTGCATGATAAATGCTGTCAGACATTTCGTTAAGCATCTCTGGTTGTCCCAACAAGAAACTCGTAACGCTTTCTCACCTTGTGCGCGGCAGACCCCGCCTAGAGTAGTCCTCGGCGTCAATGAAGCACGAAGGAAAATTCAGCCTGCTCACCATCCGTGATGCCGTTCTTCAGCAACCATGTAAATCCAATGAGCCCAGCGGTGCTACTCAGAGTGTTCCCAACGAGCAAACACGCCGCATAATTTCCCAGCTGCGTGTGGAAGAATACGTATTCCTGGGACTCCAGTGTCTCAGACGTCCATAGCTTCTTAAGAGCCAGCCACGATATTCTGACAGCGACGGACAACAGCGCCACTATCGAAAGGGTCGCAAACACGCCAATAGCCTGGCCAAGACCACAGGAGTTAACAAATGATATGCCTCTTCAAGTCGAATGGCTCACAATAGCACCTGCATGATGACCAGCAGGAATAGGAATAAACTCTCCTTCGGCCATGGCTGCACTCGTTAATCTAACGCAAAACTATCCACCACTCTCGAGAAAACGTAAAAAGATGGAGAACGGCCGTCCTGCGCCAAGGTCGTCAAAAATGTAAATGTGACTCCCCAAAGGGATCTACGGGGACCGGACCAGCGGAAGAACGAATAGAGCAGAAAGGCTAGCGAAAGGAGGGACTCGAAGGGAGAACGCAGCACCTGTGCTGAATGCATCTGCTTCCTAGAAGACCAATGACAATGTGTGTGGCTGTTTGTCTTGATATGACATTTTTCGATGATCGCTCCATGAAACTTCCACGATTCCATTCGACAACCCTATTCGATCACTGATGGGGCCTTGGCAACGAGCGACCGAGATAGCCACGAGGGTCTTCTAAGGTCTTCAGGGTCGTCCTCCTCCGCAGATAGCCTTCACAACCATCAATAGTTGACCGTCCAGCTATCAGGTCGGTGAGAACATAAATAAAACAGGAATCTCACACACATAGGGCGGGCGGTCTGACATCACTTCTTGGCAAAATATTTCTCGAGTCCCTGGGCCTCCTTTTGACCTTTCTTCCGCCGAGGTTTAAACCCGGCTTTCTTGGACGGCTGAACTGGCGAAGCTCGCTCATCGGATTCTTTGGCCAGATCCTCAGCAAAGTGAAAATCATCGTGTTCCAACCGGATGCCAGCCAGTGCTTCCTCGTGATTGGCATCAATACCTGACAAAATCTCTGGGAGAGAGAATGTCTTGCCACAGCGTGCACACGTCCACTGTAGGACGTGACTGCTTGATTGATGTTCTCCATTTTGTTCATGTGCTCGGGCACCATCTGCAACATCGGCTCCAGGATTGGGCAGTCCCGTAGAACAGTCAGTTGCATTGGAGATTTCATCCCTTGGTCGCTTCTTCCCAGAAGCCGGTTTTAGAAATCCCTCAATATTCTGTTGCCCTTGCTCTGCGACATCGATCCCCGTGAACGCCAGTTGCACCGAACTGACATTAACTCTCGTGTTCGTGCCAACAAGTTCTTTCCACAGCTTGTCACCGGCATTCGCAATGACATCGACAGAGAGCTCTCTCACAAACGGGAACGGGGCTTGTTTCGACCGTCCCACCTCATAGCCTACCAATAATATCAGCCTTGCTTGAAGCCAAGTTCACCTATAGAAATACCTTTTCTGGCGTGGAGAACTATAGTCTTGGGCCATAGATTTGGGCTCGCTTGCCTAGCATCACTCAAACGTAAAGCTAGTTCTGCAGCGAGCACTCTGATCCAATGATGTCCTTCAGTTGCATTCGTTATAGGCTTGGGAAGATTTTTAGATGCGAGCATGCTCTTGTTAACCGCAGATTTTTCTTTGACTGTAGGACATAGCATTCACTGATTATGCCCTAATCAACATGCCCGAAACGTACCTTCGGCCCTATCAATGCCCCTATTCAACGACAATGAGGGTGATCCCATCTGATACACCCCAAGATGACATACCGAAGTACTTCATATACCCAAATGGCATTTTCTCCAAATTTGTGTTGTATCTCCTCTGTAATTATAGCTTTAATGAATCTTTCTGTCTTAAAAGAGGAAGAATACGATACCAAGTGATATTGTCCTGGAAACCTGTTTGATGAGATGGCGTATGTTTAGCATAAGTTTAGAACTCACAGCAGATCTCCGACGATCGACGCATCATACTCTTTAGCTAGTGCCGAACCTAGTTTACCGCCTAGGAACCGAATCTTGTACAAATAAGCTTATGTAGCGTTTCAACTATATCAAGCGGATACCTTTTGGAACGGAAGCGGCTTCAAATAGGAGGGTATAGCCTTGTTTCGCAATATGCTCTTCATCGAAACCTTCAGATCTGACTCGGCATTGATGTGAATAAACCTTACTTGGCAATTCGGCTTTCGATATGATGCTATCAACTAAGAAAATGCAGATTCGATTAGACAAAACCATAGTTTTTCAAAACGAAGGGTGAACCTTTGCGAGGAATTTATTCCGGGAAATGCCCTGACAAATATACCTGGTCAAACTTCAGCAATTTCTGGACGATGTTCCAGGCACCTACAGCCGACGTAGTATATCCCAACTCCCTCACTTTCGCCCTCGCATCATCCATCAGCTCTGCAGCTATTGACAAAGCAACATCGTGCCAAGTGGTGGCATACTCTTCGTCCTTGTCACTAGAACTGTCTTCTGCGTCGACGTCTTCCTCTCCCTTCTCTTCCGTGCCCGTTGATGTGTTACCTGCTCCCTCCTTCACCGCCCCTCCAATCTCATCGGTCACCTGCTCTTTCTCCTCTCCCGTTTCCTTGGTCTTCTCTGATGACCTGCTGAGCGGTACTACATACGCAAGTCCAAAATCCTTCCATTTCACTAGCGGAGGAGGGGGCAACGGCGTATCAACGCCTGCAGGAGCATTTCTTGGTATCTGCGCAAGGTAAGGGTACCTCTGCACCAAAATCTCCTTCACGGCCCTCGTATAGTCAAAAAATGCCTCGTCAATTGATGCCCTCTCTACGCCACAAACGGTCATGTCTTCAGCACACAAGTATCACGGATCAAAACGACTCAGGAGAAAAGGAAACCCACCAATCTCAACAGACCTAGGTAAACTCTCCTTGAATCGGTCCGCAATCTTTGCGCTCTCTCTTCTGTAATAATCCAACGACACCTTATGCGTGTTCGTGTCCACGTCTTCCCAATATCCCGGTTCCCTCTCCCCCTCCTTATACGTCGCCACATGCACCACTTTGAGCTCTGGACACTTCTTCAATGCCTCCTTTAACTTGATCATCCGCGTAATCCCATATTTCCTTGCAGGGTAATTGACCGCGATGAGCGCGTCCCACTGGAGCACAACTAGAGGCGTGTCTTTGTCCACACCCAACCGTACCATCTCGCAAGTGGCATAAAAGGCATCGCTGTCACACAGCGCTATGACACGGAGCGGGTCTCTGACACCGAGGTTGTGAGAGAGGAGATGTCGATAGGTAATGACTGGATCAAGGTCTATAAAGTCGGGATCTGTGTCGAGACTTGACGTGGTTTTCCCTTTTCCCTTCCATAGGTTGGGTCTTGTGGGGGATGCCGGCGCCATGTATGTTATTCGAGAGATATCTCTCAGAGTGCCTCAAAAGACAGCCGGCACACCGCGTTGGTAAGATGGAACACAATGCGCAAGCTCGGCACAAAAAAGCGCCTAAGATCGCGTGACCGTGTAATGAGTGCAGTAGCTACTCGAAGCATTTTTGCCAGTCGCCTTTGCCGTCCTCTCTGGCATACTCCTGGCTCTTAACAAAATCATGTAGGGGACACAACCCGTCGTCATCCATCCCTTTACAGCCCCCCAACCCCCCCACGGCGTCATTCAGCAGGACTCTCACATACACTGCACTCTCCTTGCCATCCTTCTTTCGCCTCCGCTGTCTCTCTCTCCGCGCCTTTCCTTTTCCAAACATGTCGATGCCTTTGATTCCCCTATATTCTCCTTTCGAGGGTAGACCACACTCCATCCTTTCGATTATCAACCTCGCTGAGAATGGTATAATCTTGCTCATAACCCATACCCTACGCTTGTTGGGCTTCCTGGGGTTCATAGGCTCTGCGGCAAGGGAGGATTCGCTCTTGTCACTATCAAAGAGGCCCATGGCGCTTGCAACAGGTAAAAGTAGATTATCGTGTGTGAAGTCCGCGTATATCCCACGTCCGAGTGGAAATGTATCCGGATTCGAGTCCAGCGTATGATTCGTCTGAGTGTGGTCCCGGACGGGTTGGTCCGTAAGGCGGGCAAGAAGCTCATTGATATATGCAACCCCCTGAACAGGACCTAAGTCTGCTCCACGCCTAAATAGGTAAATGGGGTGAGATAAACTGTAGCTCACTTAGGCTCTAAACTCACCCCCTGAAGTAAAACTTGTCCAAGTCGGAAGCATATTCAAAGCCCCTAAATTCTTCTTCACTGAAGAGCTCACAGAACCGACTGTACTTCTCCTTCGCGACGGTCTCCAGGGCGCACAACGTCATCAGATAGTGAGCATCCTCTGGAGTGAGGTTTTCTGGGAGTCCTGTGTTAAATAAAATCAGAGACACGAAAGAAAACTTGAACAAATGGGGCCGACCTTGAGCACCAGAATTCAATCGGTCTGATATTGGTTTTGCATATATGTTCTGCCACTCATGAAGCTGGGCTTTGGGATGACCCGCATTAGGGCAATTGCCATCACGGAGTGAATTGTTGAAACCATCCTGGTGGAAGAAACATGAGGGTAGGGACCTTAACGACAATCAGTCACACCGCACGCTTTGAGGGATGATGACAGCCAATGGTGGTTTCAGCACACCGTCGCTGCCGACCTCAAACCCTAATAACAAGAACAAGGCAAGGATTGTAAACGGAGTAGCATCACCGGATTGAATATTGACCTTGCGCCCATTTAAGAGCACTCTGGGTGACGCGCTCACCCCCCGCTGCACGGATAAATGGAAGGTTCTGTTTGCTAGCAAGGTCTGCATATCGAAAGAATGCTTTGCGGCCAGCTTCAAATAATCTACAGAGTTGAAACATCAGAACGCTCCAACAACAACACTAATAGATCAAATGTGCAATGTGATATCAGAGCCACCCGAATGCCACTGCGAACACTGAACCGAAGAAAGGCCAGAAGGGTGAACAGTAGAAATCAACTCACTCTAGTTTCCCAAATGGCAAAAGGTCTGCCACCCCTAAGCTATATGTATAATTCATGAGGAACTGAAGCCCTTCATCCGTATAGGACTCCGCCGCCTGTAGTTTGAGAAGTGCTCGGTTCATCTGCCTCGTCTGTCTAGTCGTCGGGTGACGCGAGCCGTGACGTTGCAGCTGAAAATATATTGATAAAAATTCAGTCGAGGGTAAATGAACGGAACGTACAATGTTAATCTGCGTGAGCCGACAATCTTTCGGAGGACGTTGGTACCTTTCTACAGAGTAGTATGGGGCGTGACACCCCCATAACCTTTGGATCTTGAGCGGAGCAAACGGGGCCCCTTCATCATAATCGTTCGAATCCCTGGGCTTTGAGAATATGATTCGTGAATAGCTTGTATCTTGACCAGACGTGAATTGAAGGATAACAATCAAGACGGTAGACGCGAGAAGTGAAAATAGCGCCAGTGGAGAGACAAGCTGGCTGCAAAAGCGTCGCGGTTGGCGCCCCAAAAATCCCCTTCCCCGGGGCGTACATGCATCCACGGGATAGTCATCATAGGCAGTAGATAGCGTTGTGCACAACTTGGAGTCGACAGATACGCAATAGCTCCTCTGACTCATCTGGGTGGGCAACAATAGAGTGTGTTCGTCTGTGCCTTCCATGCGGAGACGAATAACAGGTGCAGCAAGGCCAATAATACGAATTCTGTCGAGATCTGGGGACAAAGAGCCGGGGAGTATAGGGGACGACAGAGATGGCGAAGGCCAGGAGGCAAAGATACTAAAGCGCTCAGGCAAGGCAGGAAGCACATGTTAACGAAAGAGGGAGCAGTTATTCCACGAGCCCAGTGGCGCTAACCTGTTCATACATCACTGACGAAATGCTCCAGAGAAAAATCGGGACTGGTTAAGAATCCAACCCCATCGGGATTATGACCATGTTCCCCACGATTACGCACACAGACAAGGGGGGACCTCTTTGGTGCAAGAACACGCAAAGTAACACTGACCTGAGTGTGGTAATGAGCATGAAAAGAAAAGCTGAGAACGAGACGAACTGACTGACCCGCTAAGAAGTACAATACATTACATACTTTTAGTACATCACGTGGCAATAGCTTTATTTTTATACCCGTCATTTAGCACTCATGTCCGTGAACGTTTTACCAAACCCCAACATTGTATTCATCGCGTCAAACAAGCGCATATTAAGAAATTTTGCAAATATTTGGAAGCGCTCGTCTCAATGGCATAATCAAAAGGATCTTGAACCGACCAACAGTTACTCAAATCCTGTTTAAATCGTGAGCGAATATATGACTTACGACTTCCGTATACAGTATCGTCTACCCAGCTCAGAACTAACTCGTGGGCTCCCCATACAGTGAGTGCCGTCGATTTTGCTTGGCCTCTTGTCTCAAGACCTACCGGCCCACAAAGTATCATACAAAGCTGTGCCTAGCAGCTTATGGCAACCTCCGTCAGTCAAGAGATCACCAGCGTCTGCTCCTCGGTACTCTAGTCCCAGCGGATACCGTATAGCGATGACCATTGAACACTGACAAGGTCACTTTCTCCAACGAGAGACCGAGATGGTGGCGGAGTGCCGATCCACACCCGTGATATTCTTTCAGGTCAGCCATCATGTTACACATTCACATCAACGACAGAGCACTACCAAATACATATGTTTTTATTTCATCCATTCAGAGCATCTCTCCTACCACTTCAGGCCGTCACCTTTTTCAACGCACTAACAGTGCTAATATCAACACTTAAGATGTCCTGCAACCAAACCAGATCAATGTGTAGTCAAAACAACGCCACAAATCACTTGCCTTTCCTCCCTTCAGCTCATCAGGTGATGGCATGAGACCAAGCCTCAACAATTCGGACGCCTTGCTAACTACAGGATCATTCTGCATGCTAAACACCCATGATCAGGCCTGACAATTTCGAGCTCCTCATGCTCAAACGGGGCAGACTTACCTAGCGACTGCAACAACACGTCCGCTCTTTACGTAGTATGCAATGAACTTATGGGCTCATCAGTCATTTGATTTATCCCGCCGCAAGAAGTCTCGCACCTTCATATCACCAGGATCACCTTTAATGATTATATCGTCATATTGATGTCCAATCCCGCAGTAGCGCAATTGTTGACCCTCTTCGGGTGAATCAGTCAAAACCAAACAAAGGCAGTAATCGGGGATAGATGGCACGCACGGGCACTCCAGAAGACCGGAATCTTCACAAACGGTTGTGGGTCACCGGAGATAGTCTTACCAACAGCTCGTCCTTGGTTTCCAGCGACCTGCAAGATCATTATATCAAAAACCCGGGGTAGTAGACAGGAAACAACCAACATTCCAATGCTCGATTCTAGTCTCACTTCCGTGAATCTGGGGGTAGATAGCGATGTCACCTATACACAACGTCAATAACCATTTTTATCTCTTACAACTTTTCTACTCGCCGATCGCATAAACGTTCTGAGTGTCAGGGCCAGATTTAACGCGGAGGTATTCATCCACACGAATGCCACCATCCTTGGCGATCTCAATGCCACTATCTTTAAGGAATTCGGTTGCAGGTGCAACACCAACACCCATGATCACGAAATCAGCGGGCAAGGTCTCCCCGTTGATTACAACACCTCCCGCAAGCTTAGGATCATCCTCCCTAGGAACGATTTTCTCGACTTTGGTCTGCATGTGAAACTTGACCCCTTGGGACTCATGATACTGGGTACATCATCCCAGTTAACTCACACCACCTCCGAAACAACCTTGAACACCCACCTTCTTGAGCCCGGCACCCACTTCTTTGCCAAGAATGGCTTCAAACGGATACTCTTCCATGCCAATGACATCAATAGATGCGAGTTTACGCTTCGATATAGCCACCACCAGTTCCATACTGATGAACGAACTCCCGATTACAACAAGTCGCTTGCCTTCTTGCGCCGCTATTCGCATCATGTCGAAATATAAGTGTCATACCGACAATCGAGCGCTTGTTAGCCCACACTCACCGGCATCAACCTTCTTAGCATCCGCGATACCGCGGAAGGTATAGACATTCTCAAGATCAGCCCCTTCAATCGGCAACCGGCGGGGGGTTCCACCTGGGGCTAGGATGAGTTGACTGTATGAGAGCGTGTCGGCACCCTTGTCCAAAGTCACGGTTTTGTTCTTCAGATCCACAGATGTCACCTCCTACAACCAAGTGTTGGTGGTGGTATAATCAAGTATTTAAATAAAACGGAACCCACGACTCCGAGACGAAGGTTAGTTCCATATTTGATTTTAAGGTCAGCTGGGCTCCTCCACTCGATCTTCGCAGGGTCGGTAGTGAGAGCTTTGCTCAACTTGGTCCTGGTTGAGCGAGGTGAATTGACTCTCCGAGGACACAGGTAAAATGTTCACACCTATCGATGGGCGGGTACGTCTCCTTGGAAAGAATTGTGATAGGTGGTTTATACCCATGCTGATAGCTCAAGTCAGAAACCACATGGGTAATGTTGGGGCCTTTTTACCGCACCTCACGCAAACCCTCCACAGCGTGGAATGTGCCAGAACCACCACCAATAATGATCAGTCCAGGGGTGGAGTTATCAGCATGGGAAGCTAGGAGCATAGGCTGCCTTGCCATGTTATCCTTGAGTGTGCTCTCGGGGTTGGCAGTCACAAGGATCTTGCCATCAGCGACGTGCGCTTTGAAAGAATGAAGCGCGGAGGGGGCTGGTGCGTCCTCTGTACCGGGTCTCAAGGGGATGGTTCGCAAGTAGATGGATGTAGTGCTACACACCAATATCACCGGTGCAGATATTGAAGCATGCTAATGAATGTTGAGTTAGTGTAATTTGTGGTGGCTAAACTGGAGGTGCACCTCCGTGCCATGGGCTGATTGATATATTCTCAGATGAGAACATGCATAGATAAGCGGGGGAGGCGCGTACCAAACAACTCGACCATCAGCGGTGAGAATGCCCTTGGCAAGCGGGGCTCCGTAGTGAGTGCAGAAAGCGCTTGTGGCATGAATCTTATCTCCCAGCCGAGACAACAGAACCTTGCCTGACTCAAATTCGACTTCTTTCCTAGGATCTGTTTCAGTGCCAGCCTTGGCAGTGGAAGACCAAGTGTAGCGCACATTTGTCCATCCTGTAATTCGTGTTCGTCAAGAACAGCCAGAGTTTGAGCCGGCATCTTGCTGAAAGATCGTTTGAATATAAACCTGGGCTTGGGGCTGAACGAGAGGGACAAGAGAGAACGGGGCAAGAAAGCTCTTGATGTCATCTACACACCCATCCCGTCGGTGGCTTGGGTATTTTTGACCAATGACATCGCCGACATTCGTCAATGATGACGTTAATCACGTGGCGGCAACTTCATGCAGTTGTTTCTGTCCCTCGCTCGGATGCACCGTCGGTATTCACGTCTGTGCGTCTGGTGGACATGAGTAGCTGACCAGGTTCCAGATATCCGCAGCGAAACGAAATTTCGCCGTCTCAAGGCGTTCGCGGATTCTGCTCTAGTTTCTGGACTTGCAAAGAAGGGAAGACCTGGTGTGCTTGTCTTTGACGGCGAGAAGGATGCTATCCGGACGTTCTTATCAAACGCACGCAGTTGGTTTGCCCTCTGCCATTTGGGACATTGTCAGTGCTCACTTTGTCCAGGTCTTCGGTACCTAGACTTTCACCATGTCAGTACCGTTCCTCTGCCCGGCGAAAACACCCAGGTTCGGATCGCGGGTGCAAGAGTCGGGTTACATGAAGTCGAGGACATGGCTGAGCTCATGCGTTCGTTGGAAACTATTGGGATGAAGGAGTGGTTTCGTTCTTCTATGGGGATGTCCAAGGGACCATAGCGTCTTGGATGGGCGGGTGAGATGGATACAAATTGTATAGAAATACAGGATACCATTAAACTATGCACCAACAGCATCGAGCGGAATAGCAGAAACGGAAGAGGTCTCCAACACGGGTGCTACAACGGGCTTCTTGATCTCTTCAGCCATCTCCTCCTTACTTTTCCCTTTCTCTTGTTCCACGTTCTTCTTTTGCCCCTCCTCAGACGGGGGTGACGGCTTTGCCTTCTTCCTCTTCTTCAACAGCGCAACAGAAACAGCGCTCTTGACATTATCAACCAACTCCCTGCTCTGCTCCAGGTACTCGGTATCCTCAAACCGGTGTTTTTTTCCGGCCAGGACCTCCGTTGACACCTCACCCGGTTTTCTGGCTTGTGCACCGTCTATCCCAAGTTTTTTCTCCAGAACCTCTAGTTTAACACGCTGTGCTTCAGCCTTGGCCTGGAGGCGCTGTGGTTCTGAGTCGAGATACTCGGCGAGTCTAAGAAGTCAGTCAGCAATGAATTTCATACTGACGTGGATAGTCACTGACTTTTTGGCCTCTTTGAGCGTGCTCAGCCGCCTGCCGTTGAGATCCCTGCACGAGTCATTGTTGCTCGTCTTCTGGCTGCTCATTCGACCACCAGCGGCCCTCAGCTGACTGCCAAAACCACCCTTTCCGCCATGCAGACGGGGATAAAGTCGAAGAGTCAGGAGGGAGGGTGCAGACAGGTCATTGCCTGCGTACAACGACGAGAGTGGTTGGTCATCCTGGGGGATTAGTCCACCATAGGTGGACAGTACAAGTGGAGAGACCGAGTGAGAGGGTAGAGAGGGGTAGCGGTCACAGAGATGGTCGTACACAGCAGAGATGGGCGTGGACTCGGGGAGTCTGAGGGATAGGGAGGGAAAGGGAGCGACGGTGTCGATGAGCAGCGAGGTGTAAGTCATTGTAGAAGACTGGCGGGTGGCTGTGTTCCTCACTCTCTACCCCAGTCACCTGACGCGGTTCGTGATCCATGACTACCATGAGCAGGCTGACCTTCCTCGGGGTGCCCCCAGCCATTGACTGGCCCGTCCAGCTCTGCGTCACTGCCACACTCGTCGTCTACGTCCTTTCTCTCATCACCGCAAATGTCTCCCAGGTAGACCGCATCTGGACCTTCCTACCCACCATCTACACCGCCTACTATGCCCTCCTTCCCCTCTGGCCCGCCGAGCAGCCCTTCTTCCTCGCACCATACACCCCCCAGTCATTCGGCCACACTGTCGCAAGCCAATACAGTCCAAGGGCACTCCTCATGCTTGCCCTCGTCACTGTCTGGATGTTCAGACTCTCCTACAACACCTACCGTCGTGGGCTCTTCAATCTGTGCGTGTCTCACATTTTACTTGTCTTACCCCGTCACACTAACTGTACGCCAGCAAAGATGAAGACTACCGCTGGGCCGTCCTCCGCACCCAGATCCCTCCTTGGCTCTTTCAACTCACAAACCTCACTTTCATCGCTGCAATCCAAAACATTCTTCTTCTCCTCCTTGGCATGCCAGCCTTCATCGCCTCCGTCCTCCAGCCCCACGATCCACTCGCCAGTACTGATTACATTCTCGCCTTGGTTGCACTCAGTATTCTTTCCTTGGAGTTCGTTGCCGACAACCAACAGTACTCGTTCCAGACGTACAAGTACGCCCACCTGGCTAGCGCCAAAGGAGAAAAGGTTTCTCAGCCGTATGATGAAAAGCAGCAGTGGCTCGGTTCGAGACTTGCGTGGACACCTTCAGATGCACGACGTGGTTTTGTAACAAAGGGCTTGTGGAGGTACTCTAGGCACCCCAACTTTGCCTGTGAACAGAGCTTCTGGGTGTGTTCAGTTATTCTCCCCCCCATTTGATTTATCTTCCTAATTGCAAATTCAGTGGATCATCACATTGTTCCCCTTGTTGGCCAATTCACCTCCCAATCTTCCTCCCCTTCCTTCCCTCAAAGATCTTCTCGATCCCGCATCCCGCATCGCGGCGCTCGTATCGTTTCTCCAGCCGGCCGCTGTGCTCTTATTCCCCGCACTCGCTCTTTCAGCCCTCTTTCTATCCTCAACAGCCTATACTGAAGCAATCACCAAGAAGAAATACCCCGTCCCCTATGCTGCGTATCAGAAACGGGTTGGCATGTTCGTTCCCCTCAAGGCCTTGGTAGCCGGGTGGGTGGGTGGTAGCGGGCAGGTAGATGAGTTAATTTGGGGAGAATACAAGGCATCGAAAGCAGATTAGCGGCGACTTGGTATCTGTTGATAAAATTCGCATTCTGCAATTCTGATGATAATTATTGATTGTCGGGTGAGGATGTCCACACTGAAGGCAACTGTTGAGAGCCGCATGGCATTCGTGATGGCTATAGGCACGCCCATATGAGCTTCTAGGGGGTTTGATAGTTACTGGATCAGTTATGAGCGGCTTTTCAGACGCCTTTGGGAGCGCGCTTCACGTCCTGTTGTCCACAGGACTGCCCATCGCCCAGCGGCGCTTTCCTGTGTCGACTTTATTGACACGATCCAATGCATCCCTTCTCCAATGCGCATGGCTTTATTGTGAGCAACAGCAGCTTCGTCGATAACTCGCACACAGCGGTCACCCTCGAGAGTGGACCGAGCGGTAAGGCTTCGGACGCCTGGGTTGGTTCACAAAAGGCTGATTGCTCCTGGTTTACCAGGGATCCAAACTCTGCTCAACTCATCTATCCCCGATGCCACACACGACTCTTCCGCTCGCGACCCACCTCCACAGTGCTTCCCTGGAACCCGGGTGCAGCATATTGAAGACATCACTCATTGGGCTCTTGACCCCACCACCAGTGACAATTCCCTGCCAATCCTCTGGATGAAAGGGCCTGCCGGAGTCGGAAAGTCCGCCCTGGCCCAGACGTGTACAGAAAAACTTGGGGACAAGCTTGGCGCGGCCTTCTTCTTTTCACGCAATGTGCGAGACGACCCTAGACGCTTCTTCACCACCATCGCATACCAGCTTTCAACCAAATCTCCTGCGTACAGCGAAATTCTGGAAGCCAAGATACGCCGCGATGTGACGCTTGTTACAAAGTCAATGCCACGGCAATTTCAAGAGCTGATTGTTCAACCGTTCCGGGAGTTGGAGAGACGAGGAACAAAGTTCACGAGGATGGCTATATTCGTTGACGGCCTTGATGAATGCAAGGGAGAGGATGCTCAGTCCGAGATCATCAACATTGTCGCAACATCCGTACGGGGAGGGGTTACTCCGGTTTGCTGGGCCTTCTTCAGCCGTGCTGAACCTCACATCGAAGCTACGTTTTCTAGAGCCGATATTACTGTTCTGTGCAAACGAACCATCTTGTCCATCTCGCGCAAAATTGATGGGGAGATTGAATTCTACCTCAGAGAAGGGTTCAGGCGCATCCTGCAGCACCACAACCTCCGGCTAATAGCCTCGTGGCCCTCTGACCGTGATCTCCAAATGCTTATCAACGCTTCAGCAGGTCTCTTTATCTATGCTGCCGCCGTGCTTCGGTTCATCGGCCAATCAGATTCACGCGGGCCTGAGGGCCAACTACGAGCCGTCCTTGCTGTTATCTCGGACCCACGGAGCCCCCCTTCTGCTGGAACTGCGCTTTCGCCTTTCGCGGAGCTGGACAGGTTTTACACGCTTATTATGAAATGCATTCCGAACACCCTTCTTCCGTCAATTCAGCACATCCTTCTTGCTACCACAGTGGTCAGGGGTAGTGGAACTGGTTGGTGTGCGCAACTCCTCAGTAATGTTCTCGGGTTCTCAGAGCTTGATTTTATGACTGCTTGCAACAAGCTTCATGCTGTCCTCCAGATTCATGATCGTCGACCTGAATCTGCTCTTGCTCCATCGATCAATCGCTCGCAGCCCTTCAATCCTGTATCAGGTTCTTACACCGGCATGAAGCTCCGTTGTACAGGGCTCGGGGGATACATCTCGTTTTATCACAAGCCATTTATTGACTTTCTAAGCGATCCCAGCCGCTCCAATGACTTCTGTATCAAGACCCCGACCCTTGCTAATCAGATGTTCCGGCAGTGCCTTAATATTCACAATGCCTATATCAAGACCTATGACTTTAAATCAAGTGAGCACCTTTCCGGTATAAAAGTCATCCAAGTATGGTACTCATCCTCTTCACTTTCAAACAGAGCCATTGACATTGGCACCCGGTATCCCCAATTCAGCCAGCTCCCTGACATGGCCTCATGAGACTGAATATGTCAATTCGTTTCTCAAGCCGCGAGTGTATGGTAAAGTCATCCGGGCAATGTTTGAGCTGTACCGCTTGTTCCCTCTGGACCACCCACTGCTGGAAGAGCTCATGGGCCTGGACTATGCCAAGATGTTGCGCCTCGACCTGGATCCAGGCGAAATGCGGCCGAGCCGTTGGGGTACTGCTGTGTTCTTTCTCTCTGCTACGCCACGGGTGGACCAGGAGATACTGGATAAGGTAGGTTCTATTTTAATACCTGTGCGAACGCGAATGATCTGATGTTTTTTTACCCCCCTTGCAATTGGAGGTGCCAAAACACCTTCGTAACAAGATTTTGCGCACACATATTCCCGGTGTTGTTTCTAGGTGCTTCTTGTTTTTGCAGCGAAACAGTCAAAAGCATCGATCACACCAGTACACCATTGGTCATGGTACAAAGAAGGTTTTCATCTGTCGAAATGAAGAAGGGAATATGTATTTTATCGCGAATAGGCGGTAGTCAGAAAAGCAAAAGAAAAAACACATTGTTGCTAGACAACTACAGAACTCGGTATATATGCAGAATTATACTGCTTTTGGGGCATCTGTTCCTTCACTGCCTTCTCGTATTTGAAGCCGGTGCAGCCCTTATTTATTGAGCCGGACACAAATGTAGTAAACATGAACAAACCTATTTCCAGTCCCAACCGAAAGCCACCCGACACTATATACCGTTGTCCTTACGGCGGTACCCATCGTCCTCCACGTTGACGTCCTTCCCTCCGCGCTATGCGCCTTTCAACGTCATGGACACGTGCATGTGGACGCCGCAGGTTTTTTGCGACTGTCGCCAGTGACAGAACCCGGACTCCCCAAACCATCGTTGAGAAGGTCGTCCAGAATTATGCAGTTGGTCTGCCAGAAGGAAAGGCCGTCAAAGCTGGAGACTATGTTATGATTCGTCCTGAACATGTCATGACCCATGATAATACCGGTCCTGTCATCAGCAAGTCGGTACTTTTTTTAAACAATGTTTCCCATTGCCCGTAATCTTATAACTCGATATTAAACCCAGGTTTAAGTCAATCGGTGCTTCTATAATTCACAACCCAAAGCAACCTGTTTTCACTCTTGACCACGATGTACAGAATAAGTCTCCAAAGAATCTTGCAAAATACGCTTCGATCGAAGAGTTCGCAAGGAAGCACAGTGTCGACTTTTATCCCTCCGGACGAGGTATCGGCCACCAAATTCTCGTAGAGGAAGGTTACGCCTTCCCCTATACGCTGACCGTCGCTAGTGACAGTCATAGTAACATGTATGGTGGTGTCGGGTGTGTGGGAACGCCTATCGTGCGTACAGACGCTGCGGCGTTATGGGCTACGGGAAAAACGTGGTGGCAGGTCCCGAGGATGGTCAAGGTAGAGCTCAAGGGCAAGCTCGCTCCTGGCGTCACCGGCAAGGACGTCATTGTCGCACTCTGTGGTTACTTTAACAAAGACGAGGTCCTCAACTCTGCTATCGAGTTTACTGGTGATGGAGTTGCGGCCTTGGGCATCGATGATCGGTTGGCTATAGCGAATATGACCACGGAATGGGGTGCACTTGTTGGTGTCTTCCCTGTTGATGAAACCACACTTGAATGGTACGAAAAGGCCTTGACCAAACTTGAACTGCGTACCTTTTCCTCCGCAAATTCCGGTATCCCTCCTCCCCCCACCCACCCTCGCATAAACCGCCAGAGACTAGACGCCATCAGAACTGCGGCAATCCAATCCGATCCGGATGCGCAATACGCCTCTCATCTTGCCTTCGATCTTTCCACCCTAGTCCCTCATGTCTCCGGCCCCAACAGCGTCAAAGTGTCCAGCCCTCTCCCCATTCTCGAAGAAAAGAAAATCGCTATCGAAAAAGCCTACCTCGTCAGCTGCACCAACTCACGGGTATCTGATATTGCAGCAGCAGCAGAAGTGATGAAAGGCAACAAAGTAGCGGAAGGCGTCGAATTCTATATTGCAGCGGCCAGCTCAGTCGTCCAACAGGAGGCCGAGAGTCTCGGACACTGGGATACTCTCATTCAATCGGGGGCAAAGGTATTGCCCGCCGGATGCGGCCCCTGTATTGGCCTCGGCACAGGCCTGCTCGAAGAGGGACAGGTAGGGATCAGCGCCACGAATAGAAATTACAAAGGACGAATGGGTCATCCCAATGCGCAGGCCTATCTCAGCAGCCCTGCGGTCGTGGCTGCTAGTGCTATCCGAGGGTACATTTGCGGCCCAGCGTTTCTCGACCCCGCCAGTCTCCCACCTGTCCAAGCACCTAGCTTCTCTATTTTGCAAACTGCCTCCGCTTTCTCCCCGTCCTCTACTGCTTCTTCCACAGCTGAAGAGTCTCTTCTCCCGGGCTTCCCCCGCACATTCTCAGGACCTCTCCTCTTCACCCCACAAGACAACCTTAACACAGACGGCATCTACCCTGGTAAATACACTTACCAGGACGACATCACCCTTGAGCGCCAAGCCCAAGTCGTAATGGAGAATTATGACCCCGCATTTGCGTCCCTTGTTGCTTCTCTCGTTGCGAAGCAGACGGGAGGCGGGGATATTCAAGGTACCAAGCAGGGCGTGGTCCTTGTCGCTGGGTACAATTTTGGCACTGGATCATCGCGCGAGCAAGCTGCGACTGCGATTAGAGCTGCTGGTGTCCCCCTTGTCATTGCTGGCTCCTTTGGGGATATTTTCAAGAGGAACGCCATTAACAATGGCCTGGTGTGTTTGGAATGCCCCGAACTTGTCAAGGACTTGACCGAGGCATACGCGAAGGACGGTAAAAGAGGTGCAGGAGGTAGGAGTGGCGAGTTGACAGTGAACAAAGGCATCGATGTCAATATCGACATGGCCAGCGGTCAAGTTGTGGTATCTGGTGCCCTCAATAAAACATACACAGTACGCCCTGTGGGTCCCTCTGTACAGGAGCTTTGGCTCTGTGGCGGACTTGAGGGCTACATCCTCAAGGAAATACGATCTTGAAGCCCAGATGTAAAGAGAATCTGTGAAAAAGTATATTTGTTGCTAGACACGCTTGCGATAATCAGAATGTATTGAATAGTACATATATGCAAGCGGGATTATCATAAAGCTGCGTTCCAGATGCTGCGACCGTTATGGTTCACCAGGGCCTCTGACTCGTGGTTTATTTCTTGCGAAACGGAACTCTCAGGCTCGAAGCGTTCACGAAGGACAGCCAATTTGGAGTGGTACTCGTCGATGCCAATGTAAGCACCACACATCCGACGCCTCCCGTCGAAAGCAGAACGACCATGTAATACACGGTGGTTGTTGATTACTAGTTGTCACGTCAATCCCAAAATTTCTCGAAATAAAGAGTAGAGTGTATAACATACAAAGAGCGGTGCCAGGTTGAAGCTGTACCCAGTACTCGGAATCGGGACTTGTCAGGCACTTGTTCCAAGCCCTGATAGCATCGTACCTTGATACAGTGATGGTTCGCATCAGGTGCTCAGCCTAAGAACTGCGAGCATTACCATTTCTCGACCAAACTCAGGGCTAAATGATTCATCACACTTCTATCGTCGTTATTCCAGCGCACTTGAATAAGCTCTTGTGTGCACGGGTCGTGTCCAAGAACAGGATAACCAGATGGTGGGCTAGGACGATAAACGGAGGAAGAATCACCAGCTGCATGGGCGGGAATGGGGACTTGGGATAGAGTCTTGTAGGCCTCGGGATACAGCTCTTTCAGGATGAAAGCAACATAGAAGCCGTCCACGAGAAGTGTTGTCCCACCACTGCCATCGGTGTGCGAGAGGAGATGGAACAACTGAAGGCCGGAGGGATCCGTCTAACGTAAAAGGGGTAAGTCAGGTCGTTTCTTGTCACAAAGAACAATTGAACCAACATAATATGTATTATCGGTGTGAGCAGCAAGCGCCAGAGTGGTATATGCGGTATCACCCTTGGCGAGATCTGATGTAAAGTCCCAAAAACGTCCATCTTGGCCATTGTGATCAGTACTAGAGAAGAGTTCACATCCGACCACGGACGCTTACACTGGGTCTCGCGGATAAACCCAATCCGTTTCGCCAATGCCTCGGTCGCTTTTGGTGTTGGTGGAACATCGGATATGAAGCAAAAGCCGAAACGATCCTGGACGCCTGCTGTTCACTTTCGCACTTAACGGAAATGAAATAGAGGTGGAACCAACGGTATTGGACAACCACTTGAACAAGCCTCTGTCGTCGCTGGCCATAGCTTCTTCATATGTTATCGTTGGTGGAGATTGCCGGATCTTTGTGCCCCATAGTATTTTTCTGAGTGCGTCAGAACGTGGATGCGGGATGTGTTTGACGGCAATTGACCCACTCGGAAGGTGCTCCGCTACGATTGATCTGGGGATCGTACGAGTTACGCTGGAGCCATGACCAAGGGTAGAGCGATAGATGAGGGTCGGGGGAATGCCCTTAATGGAGATAGTCAGAGGCAGGATGGCAGAACCTGGCTGCAGGCTAACAGGTCACCTCCAAACCGTCAGGCTTGGACTGGATCTCAATAGGCTGAACATTTTGGGGAATCTGTTGTGGGGATCGGTTCAGTCATCACGTGGAAGAAACGAAGGGATGTGCTCACGTCAAAGGTGTTCAATAGCCGCTGCTTTGTGATGGGATGGAAACATTTGGGGCACCGGCAATGATCCCTCAACCAGATATTATGGCTGTAGATACCGGGGATCATTGGAATGACTGCGCCGGTTGTTCGGGTTCCGAGAATACACTCACAATCTCGACCAGGTTTTTGTGTCCCATCCGATAGACACTTTGCGTTCATCGAAGCTAACAGCAGGAAGGTCGCTCGGGTTCACCTTGGGGACGGATGGTGTGGTGCTGCTGGCCGGGACAGGTTTGGCGGCCGTCGCTGCACCCGAGCCGAACGGTCTGGCGAGAGGATGGCTGTTGGGAAGCTGTGGAGCCCGAAGAGTATCGCGATTAGACTGGAGAGCAGGGCGGATACCTGCAGGAGGGGCTAGCCGAGCGTTATGTCTGTATAGCCAAATGGTAGAGCCCAGCGTTGGCGTTCTAGCGAGGAGGCTGGGCCGATGGAACATTTGAGTGAGCAAGCAGAAGAGCCCGCCGAATGGGGAAAGTAGTAAAATGCAGATATAAAATAAAATACAGTTTGGTCCATTCAGGATCACGCTGAATACTTATATGTACCCTCGCCCTCTTTCACGTTATGCCTCCCCTTCCCTCCCGTTCCTTGTTTTTCCTTCCCTCACCCTTCCTCCTCACATTCACATCCTATGGCAGAGGACCTAGATGATTTGGACTTCCCGTCTGGTGCGTATTCATTTCCGGTGATTGACTTGGTAGCTTCTCACGCCATCATTTCATAGACCTCGAGCGGCGGCAGGTTGCCAACCGAGTGGCAGAGAGACTCGAGAGGATTGCCTCTCTCCGAGAAGAAATTGCCCTACTCAGTAGAAGGAATATCAAGGACCGTTTCTACATCGCAACCCATCGTCTCCTCCCACAGGAAGTACTGGGTGAAATCTTTGCCCATGCCGCGGCTTGCGGTTCTGGGGCATGGTTAGCGCCAATTGTAATTTCTCATGTTTCCAGGCACTGGCGAGTGAGTCCCGAAGCAAAGATTTGTCAGCCAAGATCGTCAACTTATGTCGTCCATCGGAAATAGAACGTCGTTAACAGAACACCCCGCGCTTGGGGTTACGTCTGCGTCAAAATTACATCAAGTTCATCCTATTCTCAAATAATCAAGACATGGCTAGAATTTTCCCATCGTTCCCCACTTCATCTGCGTTTCGAAACCCCTCACTGGGGAACAACCACCCGAGAACCGGTCCGCCAAGCGTCCCTTGGCAGTTATCTTGCTCTGCTGCAACCTCATGTGGCGAGGTGGCACTCTGTCAGAATCCTCATTGGCGACGCCCCTCACCATTCAATATGGAATCTCCAGTTGCTTTTGCAGCAGTTCAACTTTGATATGCCTGCTCTGAGATTCTTCAACCTGGATACAACTCGGCAGCTATGGCAAGATTACCACGTTCTTAAAGGCGAGGTTCCCCTGCTGACGCACCTTAACATCGGGCACTGTCGGCCAAGTACTACCAATCACTGGCTTTTCCGCCTTGAAGCGCTGGAGATCACACAGGCGACCCACTCCTTGTACTACATGCACGGGTTGCTGCAAGCATGTCCCCTGTTGACAAGCCTCAAACTTGATGTGACTATTCAGGAACGCGAAGTACGAGGCCTTGATGCAATCAAACTGTCTCGCCTACAAACACTTCATCTGAATGACATCATCTACCTCTCATTCCTCCGACTCCCAGCCCTGGCCTCATTCACTTTCGTCCGAGCACCAATGACTGGATTACAGGAAGGACACAAGCTTCTAACAAGCTTGCGAGTGATGCTCGAAGCATCAGGAAACGTGCCGCTTCGGGAATTGAGTTTGGCTGATGTTGATATTGGCCGATTCAACCTCTCGGCCAGAGACATGCCCTCACTTGAGGTCATCTGCCTCACTAGATGTATTATCCACCCCGAGGCGTTGGCTCAATCAAGTGATCATTCGATTTGGTCGAAGCTCCGCATACTTGAACTGGTTTCCTGTGACAATGTTCCCGAGTCACTGCTTGACCTCTTCATAAAAAAGGACACTCGGGATGGCTCACTGGAGAGAGTTGTTTTCTTCGACTGTTACGGAGTAAAGCCAACTATGATCGACAAACTTCTCACACATGAGACAAATACGAGGGTCCTTTATTCCGCCTCAACACGCAAGTCACCCCGCACAGCGGGAGCTGTGCGCTCGGGCCCATTCACTCGGACCATCTCGATTCCTTCAAACACAATCCCTCTTTCTCTCCCTCCGCCTTGGGCAACATCGTCTTCCTGATCTTTACCTTCCCCATCATTTTATTTCCCAGTATGACATTCTCCTTCAGTGTGTAATGATGATAAATCCCAGTATTACCTTCGAACCGCCCATCAGATGTGGTACAGAAATCACTTTTTGATTTACCACATGTGCCTCGTCGGTTGAGGGTGATATGGCCATCCATGGCACTTCTTGTTTTACAACAATTATAATGCCCCTACGCTACTTAATTGTATTCCTTTGTCCTTTAAGTTAAGTAAGTTGGTGGGTCTTCGGCCATACTCGGAAGGTGGGTTCGGCCGACCAAACCCTGAACAAAACTTTTCGGGACCAGCTGTCTTCTTCTGCAACCCAACCACCATGGCCTCCTTCACCGCCCGTTCCGCCTCTCAAGCCCTCCGTGCATCGCGCCGCGCCTCTGGCACGCTCACCAAGGCCGCGCTCAGGCCTGCTCAGATCGCTTCGTACTCGCTGCTTGCTCGGGGAGCTGCTGCAGCGAACGTGTCGCGCTCGGTTGTTCAGGTTGATTTCGCCGCCCGTTCAAAAATTTGACGGCGCTCATATGTATACAGGGCGTCCGTGGGGTCAAGACTCTCGACTTCGCTGGCACCAAGGAGACGGTTTACGAACGAAGCGACTGGCCTTTGGCAAAACTTCAAGAGTACTTCAAGAATGATACCCTCGCCCTCATCGGCTATGGTTCGCAAGGCCACGGTCAAGGTTTGAACGCCCGTGACAATGGACTCAATGTCATTGTTGGTGTTCGCGAGAACGGTGAGAGCTGGGAACAAGCCATTGCGGATGGTTGGGTAGGTTCACACATGTTTTGCCACTGTAATTTCTAAAATAACCTCCCCCAGGTTCCCGGAGAGACACTCTTCCCCATCGAGACTGCAATCCAGAAGGGTACTATCATCATGAACTTACTCTCTGATGCCGCTCAGTCCCAGACCTGGTCTCGAATTGCCCCCCTCATTACCAAGGGCAAGACACTCTATTTCTCCCATGGTTTCTCGGTCGTCTACAAGGAGGATACCCATGTGATCCCTCCTAAAGATGTTGATGTCATTCTCGTTGCTCCCAAGGGTTCTGGTCGCACCGTTCGCACTCTCTTTAAAGAGGGCCGTGGTATCAATTCCTCCATAGCCGTGTGGCAGGATGTCACTGGCAAGGCTAAGGAGAAGGCCATTGCTCTAGGCGTTGCAGTGGGATCTGGCTATATGTATGAGACAACCTTCCAGAAGGAGGTGTACTCTGATCTCTATGGTGAACGTGGTGTAGTGAGTGCTAGTTTTACTCTTGTTGATCTGCACTAGACGCTTACTGCGTTTGTTTCTTTGTACAGCTCATGGGCGCCATTCGTATGTTCTGCCCCACATGTGTTTGACATTCTCTGAACTTCCCTGTTGCAGAGGGCCTTTTCTTGGCTCAATACAAGGTTCTCCGTCAGAACGGCCATACTCCTTCTGAAGCCTTCAATGAAACTGTCGAGGAGGCCACCCAATCCCTCTACCCCCTGATCGGTCAGAAGGGGTATGTCAATGATGACCCACGTTTCTTGACATGAAACTAACTCGCCATCTTTCAGCATGGACTATATGTACAATGCCTGTTCCACAACTGCTCGCCGTGGTGCCCTCGACTGGGCACCAATCTTTGAGAAGACTAATTTGCCTGTCTTCGAGCAGCTTTATGAAAGCGTAAAGAATGGCACCGAGACTCGCAAGTCCCTCGAGTACAACGGCCGCTCCACTTACCGACAGGATCTTGCCAAAGAGTTGGCTGAGATTGACAACCAAGAGATCTGGCGTGCAGGTGCGTACTCCCCCTTTTCTTCATACCGCGATTGACCATCGCTTACCTGTTACATGTTCCACAGGCAAAGTCGTCCGCTCATTGCGACCGGACTACAAGCCCGAGTCCGAGTGATTCCTCTTACGGCCGCACTCGTGACCTAAAAGTGCCCTCGGGGTGCAGTACTTGACTGATCTATCATATTTTTTCCTCTACTGTTGCATATTTTCGACCTTTATTTCTTCTAGCCTCTGGCTGTTTAGAATCCAAGGATTTACAGTGCTACTTCTAAAGACATCTATCCACTTCAATGCGTGCAGTGTTGCATCAAATGCTTAATGTATACCTTTGCCGACTGTTTGACTCCCTATGAAGTAAATGGTCCATTCACGGTCTTTGCCATTGGTAAGCTCGAACACCATAGATTAATGCCACCCACCGAGCTCGGCTGCTCGTCAGCCCCCAGACCGAAGCTACTGAAGAAATATCGGGCATCATTCCCATGAAAAATAATACACCGACCGCCTGATACTCACCTGTGACTGATCTACGTGAGGGTCCAAAGCCTTGCGTTATTAGTCTTCGGAAGGCTCAGCAATGGATTCGGCTTTGCTGTCTTGAGGGCTAGCACTGTTGCTTCCGACGACTGTTGTGGTGACAGGGATCCGTCGGAGGGGGGGGGGGAGGGTTCTCCGAGTCCTAGGTATGCACCTCAGTGAGCACGCCTCGAAGAAACGCGGATTCGATCAGAAAGTTTTCTCCTCCCACCAGTACCATAACCTTGACTGAGAAAGGACTATACGTCGGGTATCCTCAATATCTTTCGCGTCAAACTAGATAAAATATGACAGTGAAATCAGGTTATGAAGTGTATGATACAAACGGTCTGGCCAGGTATAGTATAATGCAATGCGAATATAAATGCAAGGGAYGGTCAATGARATGTAAACAGATGGATCGGGAYTTAAGGCTTGGTGAACAAATGAGAAAGAGTTCCTTGGACACGGTATATACAAATGAGAAACGAAACAAAATCAAATCATGACACAGAAAGAGGTGTATCGACACAACCAGCGTACATCGGGTCGTGTGTGGAGAAATACTGCAATAGATTATTATTATGACATCTTGGTGTGAGACATAAAACGACTTACGGCGGGGTATGGGTTCGAGAGGCAGGAAAAGTCGTACAAATCCATTTGCACCTGCTGTGGCCCTTGGAAGGGAAGGGTGAAGGGGGCGGCTCCACTGGTGGCATCATTACCACGGGCGACAAATTGGTTATTATCACCAAGTTGGTTGCTGAAGGCAGATTGGTAGTTGAGTAGCTCGGGAAATGTGCCAGATGAAATATCAGGGAACATGTTGGTTTCGCCGGCTGAATAGTCAATGAAGGGGATAAACTCCCCAAGATTCAGTGGTCCGTTGAAGAGTTGATTCTGCTCGCCGGACGCAGGCAAACCTACGCGAAGGCCCGGGTAGAGTGGGTGAGTTCCAGTAGCAAACCCATCTAGTGCTTGAGCAGATGAAAATTCCTCGGGAGCGGCGGGGGCGGTCTCGGTAGCCCTACCAAGGGAATAGTCCAAGGCCGGGTTGGGATCCGAGACTTCATGAATCGGCTTCTGGGCGGAGCAGGACGTTGCGGTTTCGGAAGAACCAGGAAAATGGCCAGAGTGCTGTACCTCGGTGAGAGTAGTGTCGGCATCATTGGCATCTGTGAGGTGGAGGTCTGCGATTCGGAGGAGCTGCTGCGGAAGCTGAAGTGCCGGAAAGGTGGTGCATTGGCGTTCGCGAAAAAGGGCTGAAATTTCGTAGGAGGGGATATGTACCTGAGTACCAGAGGGGGGCGAGCGTTTCCGGGATGAGGTCGTAACATGAGTTGTCGAGGTCTCGGATTTGAGGACCTTCCCGGCAAGTCGGGCCGTCAGYTGGGCCTTGCGTCTAGTCTCCTGTCTTTCATCGTAAGCGGCTTGCAAATGCGCCGGAATCGGCTGGCGTTTCYTCAGGTAAGGCGCAAAGTGCACTCTCTTGATRTGCCGGAGCATAGATCCCGGATCGCTGCACTGGTGACCACATATATCGTTTTCGGARGGCAGACCACAATGTTCTGCCTGGTTACCAAGACTTCGGCGGAATCAGTAAGAGTTTTTTGTTAGAGCTTTRCTTCAAATATCACACTTACTGTATACGCTCGTGAATGGTAAGGTTRGACTTTTGTGCGAAGGAACGAGGGCAGTACTTGCAGGAGTGTTTCCTAACCAAAGGTGAGGCACAATAAAAGGGATTATGTAAGCCGGACCTACATGGCGTTTGGGTTGTGTTGAAGCGTTGTCCTCAGGTGGCGCCTGAGTTCAGCGGTGCGAGAGAAGATCTGGTCGCAATCTTTGCAATAACGATCCTGAAAATGCTATAGCGTAAGGCGGGTTTCTGCATGAGCGTCATTGATTTGAGCGCACCTCAAGATTAGCTATGTCACGCAGGGCCCGCATAGAGATGTTTGCACGAGGCATTGTTGGTATAGCAGACGACAGAAGCAGAAGAGGCGGAGAGAGAGGACACGATGCCAAAGGACTAGAGGAGCAGAGGGCGCTGGGGCTGTCTGGACCCACATAGCTCCTAGGCGCGTCTTTATAGGAYGCACCAGCATAGGCGGATTGGTCTTCACTGGGTTTTGTAAAATGACTTTATATGGCAGGTTTTGAATAAATCACCAAACGTAGTAAATTTGGTGGATTGGTCCAGAGCTTGGTTTTCATGAAATTACCAACAATAGCATGTCCGGCATGAACGACTATTGATGGATTGGACACACTGCCGGAATCAGCCGAAAAGGGCAGCCTCTCCAAGTTTGGAAATAATTGTCCTACCGTGAATGGAAGAAACAGAGCTGCCTTTCCTGGGGTGGGGCGAGCAGAAATTGCTTGTTTAGGGAGCGGGTTACGGGGCTGTGCGGAACCCTGCTGGAATCWTATTTAGGTGGTATATTGGTTTCGCTGGGCAAGGCTCGGCTGCAGGGAGCCCCTCTTCGGGCGGCCTAGTCTTGTCTCTCCTATGCATGCAGAGAGGTTGATTATCATGTGTCGACATAGCGCGCAAGTAGGTTGCAAGGATGATTATTCGAGTAGTTCCAAGCCAATTTTCGGTGTAATAATGATCAATAGTCGGCCTTGGTGTTCACTATCAGTCCCCCGAGCCGCGGCGCGAGCTTAATCAAGCTATCGACTACATTGCGTTTTCGGCACCTACACGATGCATAGAGCGAAAGGAATGTTAGGAAGGGTTCCCGAAGACAACATTTAGTTGCTTATCTGAACATCCAATACTCATTCAATATTTAGCACCTGCAAGATTGCGACAGTGTGAGTTGGAAATGCTCCTTCGCGGCGAGCCAGATGAAATGGTGGGAAGGGGGTGCTCTCTGTTGCCAAATCGAAGAGCGAAGGGGTGTRGGTTTACTATTATCGACCACGTGCGCAAAGTTATGGATTCGGGAGCAGCGAGAGCGCGGGTGCTCCACCCACTACAACATTGGGATATAGCAAGCAAGCAGTTGAATTAGAGAATAATTAGGCCAGCTGATTTACAATGAAGACGTTTGGCAGGTCAGACATCGATCCGCTTATAGCCCTTAACCTAGGTGTTTCGTGAGGACGTTGCTATATCACAGGGACAAGAACYAACGCACCCTATTGTCCTGTAGCATCTGAATGTACTTATCCGCAAGCCATTTGCAGTTCTCATAATGATTAACCCCCTCTCCCTTGTGGCACTTCTCTAGCTCTTCACGCACAAGCCTGGCTTCCATCGCTTTGACCCATGATTCACGAATGTGRTCGTCGCGCTCCGCAAGCTTTTCTGTTCATGCTTCGTTCAGCACTTCAACCATACTGTATTTGCGTTGCGTTTACCCTTGATTTGGGCCTGTCTTTCTTCGTCGAGAGCCATCGTGGCAAGGCAGGAAGAAAAGTATTATGCTTTGTTTGGTCGGGTTCGGAAAGCCCGGAGGCACTGGCGCAACGGTCAACCCGATTGCAGGGGGCGGGCCGTTGGGCTCGTCGCTCTGGCGCATTCTCAGGCATGCGCATGWCTTTGTGCKCTGGTGCGCTGGGCCATGCGACACTCGTCCTCCTCACAAGTCGTGCGCGGAAGAATAACATTAGAATAACATTTCCCCTCACTTATCACATGCCCCGTGYCTTCACATTTGATAAAGGCAAACACAGGGATAAGCCGCTGCTGGGCCRATATGTCTTTCTCGTACCCWCTTTCCCTCCCCACAGATAATCCGCTTGTCACTCTAACTAACCGTACGTTTTTCTCTGCTTTTGTCTCCCCACTACYAAAKATGCTTTATACCAGCTAAACCCCATATATGGGTCATCGAACTTCACAATGGACAGGACAGCAGGCTTTCTACCRCTTTGGTTAACAAAGGCTTACGACCAGCRTTGGACACCGTCGARACATGTTGGAGGCARAAATGGAGAAAGGCATGGGATGCTGGCGACAAAGAGGGTGGCCGAGGYGCATTGATCATTGTGGGCCGCCGGGATCAAGACAAGTTCTTCAGCAATGGTATATCTTCCCTTCTCGCTGCTATTGAATTCCCCCAACCACTCCTTATAGGTCTTGATTTCGACAGAGTCCGCCAAGACCCAAGTTTCTTCCCAGGTGAATRCCTCGYTATTGAACTAGAAGCCTCGCCACCTACTCACTCAGATAATAGAGACCTTCAACCCCTTGTTATCTCGCCTTTTGCTATTCCCCAGTACGCCTTGCGAGCCCTCAAAYWTTCAAGCCTGTCCAATTGACCCTCTCGTGTAGTTCCGACTATTGCCGCCATCAATGGACACTGCTTTGCTGGAGCATTCATGTTATCGCTGGCTTGCGATTACCGCATTATGACGGATGGTAGYCAGCGTAATGCCTGGCTTTGCATGAATGAAGTATTCTTTCCAATTTTTAACAAACCCCTCTGTCACTAATTGTTGCTTGAGRTCCATTTTGGCGCTGTTTGGCCCCTGTCATTCGCGGCAATCCTGCGCGCAAAGTTCGGAGATCATCGCTTGCAGCGTAAGATTGCCCTCGAGGGTCATCGTTTTGTTCCTAGCGAAGCCCTTGCGTATGGAATTCTGGATCATCTCGTGACTGGCAATACAGCTGCCGTGTTGGCAAAAGCTGAAGAGATAGCGGACGGAATCAGTGCCAACGCTTCAGCCGGTGTCTGGGGTTTGATCAAGGTACACGAAATAGTGCTTCAGCGCCAACTTGATAATTTYACTGATACTATCGGTTRACAGTCGGATCTCTACAGGGACACAGTAGAGTCTATCAAGAAGGATCTGCGGGCCACAAATTCGATTATTGAGGATGATGCTGTCAAAGCTCGATTGTAGCCAGCTGCTGCCTAGAGTACCCCTCGTACCCACGGGGTTCCAGCGCTCACAGAGCTCCACTCCCATTTATCAATCCTCGAGTTGGGTCTCTTTCCGTTTTGAATGTTTCCAATCAATACTGTATTAAAAGCAAAATCACAATGAGGGTGAAGTCCCGATGTTCCTTTTCAATTTTTCTCAGCGTCCGCACCCCTGCAATAAACTATGGCGATCTCAGACGACTTCAGGCTATACGCGACRCAAACTACAAGCTCGAGAAAACCCTATGATTTTCTAGCCGAAGCAACAGAACTGGTCCTTATAATGCATAAGCCCAATCGTCTTCTAATTGAATCCGACGCCTCCCGCCGAGGGCACCTGCGCATCTCCTGAATACTCCAAGAAAACAATATCCTTGCAGGACRGCTACCTTCTTGGCAGCAAGTTTTCTGACCATTCCCAGAGACTGTTCGTGTATATGGTGGAGCAGACAAGCGTTTGGGGACGAATTCGGTACGCATCAAAGGAAAAATGGCGGACAATATCTTATCATGGAGGCTTAACCACTAATGGTCCCCGACGAGCCTAACGAAACTGATATTTAACGCTTATCGTTGACCCCAGCCCCGACTTGACCGGGCACATGCAAGACCCACGCACGAGATCGATTCTTGGTGACATTTTGGACAGCATTACATACCGACCCGGTGCAGGTTCAAGAGCAGTTTCGCAGGGATGAATTGATAATTAGTCTAATTAAAGGGCAATATTGCCACACCTTGATGACGACAGCTGTGCCGGAGCTTGGACCTTGCCCCCTCCCATTGTCGCAAACCAACATGGTAAGCATCACGCCTATTCCTTGAAAATCCAGACTATACCTGGTTTCATGAGAGACCTATTTCTAGGTATACTAGCGGCCTTGTCGGGCAAGTTCGTGTTCGATGGCTAGTAATTGTGGCTATGGCAACAATAAGCAGCCCCAGAGCCAATGAGGCCGTACGACCGTGATGCCATCACCAAGCTTGGGCTCAAGGCTTTCGGGGCGTGATRGGGCTCAATTCACCGTGTGGCTCACCCTTTTGTGTTCAAATGTCTTCATTGGGYCTGGGAGATCGAAGAGGGGAGGAAAGGCATTAGGATCAACGGCCAAACCTCCGGTTACTTTTATGGTCTCCTATCAGCCTCAGGTTCGCSCTTCGTCAATCCTGTAAGCGTACCATTGTATCGTGCCCCTAACAGCGGCGAGCCACAAGGCCGTTAACTCACAACGGCGTTGACGACGCCCCTCCTGTACCGGCTGTAGGGGAACACGGTCGAAGGTCGGCATTTTCAGTAATCTCTAACGGTGGCGTGGTCAGAGAATGATTGCCCTGGACCGGTGTGGTATAGCTATTGCCCGTTCCCCAGTTCACAGATGCTAAAGCAACGCGGAATCCGCCTCAGCGCCTGGGCTGCTGGAACTACTCTCTGGGTGACCGCATCAGGTTCCCCCAAGACTGAAGGCGCCAATCATCTCACAAACTTGATTTGAGGCCCAAGATGGTTCTTTTTTTTTTTTTTTTGCGATGATGCTGGAATCCAGTGTGCCTCCAACATAGATGCAAAACAAAGAAATTGCACGGATCCCTGACCCATGATTGTGACAAAACTCCCGGATATATGATACACGAGCACAACCCCAACCAGAATAGTTTGAACGAAAAGACTGCGGTTGTCCCACAAGTAGGTTGKTTATCAATACTACGACCCCAATCGTGTGCGGTACTTGCATTACACGCTTACTTGTTTATGGCAGAGCAAAGGGTCGAAAATCATCCTAACGTATATTTGGGATGCTTCCGAGGGAAAGAAGGAAGGAAGTTGGATGCTGATGCTCATATCTAAAAGGCCCTTGCAGCCTTACATTTACCCACTTGGAAATTACCAGATAAACACCCTGCCATATAACGTTCTGTCTTGGCATCGTGTGTSGGTTTCCAGGACATCCAGATCTAACTATTGGACTGCAGCTTCTTTTATCTGAACGGGACCACTTGGCTCCCAAGGTAACAGGACATGTTTAATTCACGGGAATCGCGGCTGTGAAATGAGTATCCTATGTTCGGCTGTGGCACCATGGCTGCGAGGTTATTCAAGACTGTAGCTCCTATCGTTCTGAGATGTCACCCCGTTCCGGTTATTCCAGGCGGACGAGCTGGATCTGATCTTCAATCAGGAAAGGCAGAGAGAGGATGGATGGGCCTGAACTTGAGTTACAGACTGTAGTGTTTGATACGGCCTGTTGTTTGATTCGGGGGGGTATTAGAAGACTTTCTATCGGGCTTGGCTCTGTTCGTTGCCTTTTACTTTACTCTATACTGTTTTTGTCGTGATATTCCCTAGCGAGGCGGTGAGAGCCAACAAGCAGTTTGATGGGCGAATTGATGCTCTGTGATATTTGCCACACTCGTTCCTAGGGCTGCTTCCGGGTCTTGTATCACTGTAATGGTGAATAGGACCACGCGGATTTGCAGGTCCGGGCAAACTCAGAGCTAAGGGTCTAACATTAACGGAAACTGGTATTTTCTTCTCACCAAAGTGACAAAACCGTAGACTTACAGTCATTTCCACGCAACAACGCAGTCACAGCCCCCCTAGGTCAATATACAGCAATTGGGCTTGGCGGTTGATCTGGTTACGTAGGAGGGGCCGCCCGCGTAGAATTATACACACCTAAACTCATGGTCACACCCTCGGGCATATTGGAGAGGAGTGTGTGCTCTGCGCTCTTATTTTTGTTCCAAATAAAAAGAAAACAATATTTTTAACCTGTTGCGATGGCAACTCGGTCGGCCCCCATGGGCCCTCATGGCACATTGTGGGCAATATTTCCCACCTCCATGTCGTTGCTTGAACGGTAGGGGCGGGAGGGTACTAAATCCTGTGTAGTATAGCCCACGGCAGTGGGGCCGCAGGAGACACATTGAAGTAACTCAGGGCCATGGTTCCGGGGTGTAAATCCGGACATGTTCGATCGAAATCGCATCAGGGTGCGTGACAACCCCTTCGATCTTRTATCTGCCGGGCAACTGGTTGATCAATGGATGCAAGATGACAATGTTTTGATGGAATGCTGGAAGCATTGTTCATTGTATATATCTGGCCACTGCCCAGATGTCTGTCTCTATCCTCACTTCTTCCTTCCCCGCTCCTCGTTGCGGTTCGTGCTCCAGGCAGGGCATCTCTTTCCCTTCTTCTTTTCTTGTTGCTTTCTTTTTATCAAAGCCTCCCTCTAGAAGAGGTTCTTCGGCCTGCATTTTGGCATTTTATTAGTTCATACTTGTTAATATTTCAAGATGCAGCTTCAAGTGTCCTTTTTGACACTGCTGGCCGGCATTTTTGTCGTGCTCTCTAGCACCCACAGTTCTGTCGATGCCCTGCCCCTCTCCAGGCGAGAGACTCCAGGTGTGGTGACGCTTCCGCTCAAGCGTGTTGCGCTTCCCCGGAGTGTTCATCCCCAAATTGTGCGTCCCTGACTTGATCATCACAATCGTGCGCAGTACTTATTGTTTCGATAGCTCTTGCAACAGCACATCAACCGCAGCCGTCGCCGCCTTGCGCGGATGACTGGCCGTAGCGAGCCATCGCTCCGGGAGCTTGAAGACAACCTTAAAAAACGAGTCGTCGCTGTTGAAGGTCCAGAAGGTCTTGAGAAGCGGTACAACCGACTTGGTGTCCCGGCAAAGAGGCCTCAAGGAACCCAGTCGCAGAAGAAGGGCAATAACCAGAAGGCGGCCAACGCTCAGAAGACAGCCAACAACCAACTTGTCAATCAGCCCAAGACGTCCAAGGGAGGGAAAAGCAAGACTACGAAACAGGGTGGTGGTACCACTAACGATACTGACGACGATAATACTACCACTGGAGCCATTACAAGTGGCGCCAAATCCGTCACCAACGGAAAGCAAGTCAATGGTTCAAACATTGGCAAAGGAGCTGCAACGAAAGGAGCCGGTAAGGCCGGAAAGACGAGCAATGTGGGCGCTGGTGCAACTGGAAAGACGAGCGGCGTAGCCACTGGTGCAGCTAGTGCAGCTGGAAAGACAGGCAACACTAGCACTGCTTCTACGTAAGTTTGGTTTCCACTTGGTTCTCCCCTAGGATTCACCAGCGATCATTTTAGTAACACGGCCGAAGTCGTTGACAATGTTACTGAGGCTGGGGCTCCAACTGCGGATGACTCGCTCGGCCTGGATATCGAGTAATTTGCTACTCCTACTGCCTCTGATATCCGGATTCCTGACATTACACTACAGRGCAAACGACATTGGATATTTGGCCACGGTTCAGATGGGTACCCCGCCACGAGATTTCCTGCTCCTCATGGACTCCGGATCAGCTGATCTCTGGGTCGGCGCAGAGAACTGTGTATCGGAGGACGGTGGTGGCTGTGTGAGTAAAGCATGATACGCCGTAGCTGTTACTCAACGAAAACCGAAAAAAAATACCTTACAGGGCAACCACAATTTCCTGGGTACCGGCACTTCTAGCAGCTTCGTCGATACTAAAGCGCCCTTCTCCGTCACCTATGGCACTGGATCTGTTTCCGGAGACATCGTCACTGACAACCTTAAAGTCGCTGGCCTCGCCCTTGACGGCCACACATTCGGTGTTGCCACCACCGAGAGCGTCGACTTCTCTGGTGATGCCACTCCATTTGACGGCCTTATGGGTCTCGCGCAATCCGTGAGTCCTTCGCCTTGATTTGCTGAGCGTGTTTCTTATCTCGTTCCAGACTCTRTCTGAACAAAAAACTCTCACCCCTATTGAGGCACTTGCTCAGCAAGGGTTGGTCAATGCTCCTATCATAGGATACAAGATTTCCCGATTGGCTGACAACCAGAACGATGGCGAAATCACTTTCGGGTATGTTATATTCTGTTAGGATCTAAGCCAACTCCTAACAGAACTTCTAGTGGAACGGACCCAGCCAAATTTGACCCCGCTACTGTTGTCGACCTTGACAACGTGAGCCAGCAAGGGTTCTGGGAGGCGAATATGGATGCTGTTTCGGTCGACGGCAAGGATGTTGGTCTGCAAGGTCGCACTGCTATCCTTGACACAGGTTAGTGAGATTCYACCCTACAATAAACTTACATATTCACTCGCAAATGCTAGGCACCACTTTGATCATTGCTCCCGCCGACGATGCTCAGGCTGTTCATGATGCAATTCCCGGAGCCAAATCCGACGGCCAAGGAGGATTTACCGTTCCTTGTACTACACAAGCTCAAGTTGCGCTCACTTTCGGAGGAAGGGCTTTCGCAATTGACCCTCGTGATATTGCCTTCCAACCTGTTGACGCTGCTGATCCCAATGGTGATTGCGTTTCTGGCATCGCTTCTGGTAACATCGGCGGCGCTACCGAATGGCTTGTGAGTCTAATTTRCCCTCTGTTCACGACCACAATTTTGAATCTCGTCAACAGGTTGGGGATGTGTTCTTAAAGAACGCYTACTTCTCTACAGACGTCGCCAACAACCAGATGAGTCTGGCTGTCCTCGTGTAATACCTTCGTTTAACTTCGTTACGCTCGTTTTGGTGGATGTACTACTGTTTGTTGTACTATAAGGTTGTTTTTAAATATCAAGATCCGGARGCTTATGGTGGAAGATATCAAAACGTGTAGATGGTTGGAGCATCACTGCTACTAACCCATTTGACGCGGTTCTGGCGAGGCGACCCACAATCAATGTATTAATGAAAGGTGGCGAAGTTAACAGCGCGCCCAATCATTCGACTTGCATTATGGCAACAACCTCCTCCTGCCTTGTTCACTGATCACCCTTTCGCCGCCCTTTACTCGGTTATTCTGACTGATCTACGCAACAAGTTACGATACCATGGGATTAAGCCATGGTCTTACTCACACTGTTGCTTCTGGTTGAATTTTGCTCGGGCCCGTTCAGTAGGCCCTTTCTCCGACGGTTGGTCTCCCTTGATCATGAAGAACATTCTTTCCGTTGCAACGTGTGTCCGAGTCTCGATTTGTTTCGGCTCAGGATGCAGATGTCTCAACCAGTTCTGAGTTTGCATGCACGAAATAATTTTTTCTTAGAGCCGTCACCTCTTCCCATTGTTTTCCCGGTCTRCAAATGGGAAATTCCGAGCAACCTACGGATGCGGGAAAAGCRGTTGCTGTTTCCCGGGAATGGTTTTTGTTTGACACGCGCAACATCGAAAATCCCACTAAGGTCCCGCTATAAAGGCGTCTTGTTTACACGGATCTAGGCATGAYATTCTCTGTGGCATTTTCTCGGATCTTGTGCGTTTCTAGATCAAATGATTATCGATGGTGGATATCATAGGTTAGAATGCCGTCGGCTTCAAACTCTCCCATGGCCCTTTGAGTCTGCGGTAGCTTCTCAGAATCAGACTCATCAAGGGCGCCTGTTATTACTCTAGAGACTGTTCTACATCAAAGACATCCGCGAATTCGACTAGGGGGTTCACAGGGAATGGTAACCTAGGTCTGGAATTGCAGACTCAACTATCCTTTTGGAAGAGGTTGTACTTCTTCAGTACTTTTGGGTGGGCTCATAGGACTCGCCAAATCCACGAGTAATCCTCATCGCAGTCTTCGTCACTCGCCCTATTATATGGGCCGAGCATCTAGGCTACTTCCATTTTTCAAGCAAATATCGCCCTCGCCGGGGCTCTTCGCAAAGCAGTCGAAAACTCCGCCCCATCTGTGAAGATTTCTCACCTGAGCAGTTGAACAAACACACCGGAGAAATTCACTGGGAATGATGAGTCCTTCTGGTCGAGGACCCGAATAACTTTAACCCCATAATCAAAGACCAATCACGACAAGACAATAGGATCAGCCACACAAGGACTCTTGCATGCTGGCGCTGCGCGCTCCTTCCCTCTGTCTCTGATAAATGACTGGGTCGACAGGCAGCTCGTTGATGTCTACCGTCAGTATTTTATTGATGTGGAGATCATAATCACCCTTGTAACGCGGCGGGAGGCATGCGCCATATCACCTCAGTACCTCGATGCTGTTTGTGGCATGGACGCTTGAGTCGTTTCATGTAGAATGAAACGTCATCGTCTCACCGGAGCAAGGCAGGTCGACGGATGCTGGATAGTTGTGCTATCATGCAGCTAAACCTCCCTTWCGATTATTGCAAGCAATATTAGCTGTCCTGTTGGCTTGCAGGATCGTATGGTCATCCTAACCTCGTCCTAACCCCCCTTCCAAGGCCTAGACGGTTGGGCTAACACTGGAATCGCCTTTTGCAGCCTTGATTGATATGTGTGGGGTCGCAGAACTTGGAAGTACGTATGTACGTGTAAGTGTCTTGGCATGAACGCGGGTGAGACTGGCTCGAGATCGTCTTCGCTAGAGCTCAGGGCGCCCTCGATCGTGGGAGTTACGATCGATACCTGGTTCCACACAGGGAGAGGTTTTCGAGTACGCTAGTCCTCTGATCTTTGGTTACATCATTGTGATATATGTACCAATCCATGATTCTACCATTCGACATGTTGGAAAAATCGCGTTTGTCCTTCAGGAGCCTCGGTTTCCACGTTACTATCGATCTTTTCCCGGTTCTGCMATYGTGAATTTGAGACAGRSATATCTCGGTTTTGCTTTCTTTCTGGTATAAATATCCGATTGTTTCGCAGTCTACTYTAGCCGCTGGCCGGAGCATGGTTTGCTCGTTCGTAGGTGCATTACGTGCCCCGTCTATGCAACAGCTTCGGCCGCCTACCACACCGTCTAATATTATTTCGAATGATCGGCTCGACCCATACGTGTAACGCGCGAGCTGCGGGCTTAGCCACGAGAGCTGAGTGGGCCGACTGATGGCTGACTCGGCCCGTGGGTGTGTTACCCACCACCGCATGGCGTACCATCAGTGAGACCCCTCTTGGCCAACAGCGACGGATTGGTAAGAATGCACAGGGGAAGGGGGAGGGGAGGGGTATGCAGTGACACTTGCACCAGGCCCAAATAGCCTAATGTCAAGTTCATCATAACTTGCAACGGTCACGGACGGAGTGAAGTGTATTGCACGGACATCAGGCTGATAGAATGGAGGTTGAGCAAATTTTTTTCAAACCATCCCGCCGCCTCCTAAATGAGAGGTGCCGTTGTTCAGATCTGGGAATGCACACTCCCCGAGGGGAGGCATAGGTATCAGAATAAATATTGCACTAGGTGAAGAAATCTGTGAAAACATACTTTAGGTGTACGTAGCTCTGTCCTTCCGTGGTGCAAATTACATCTCTCACGTCAGTACCTTGACCAGATCATTCAACCACAGACCAGCGAATTCTAACCAGTCTGCGATCACATAAGTGGTACACCACACGAGGTAGAGAGAGAGAGAAAATTCTATCTAGATTCATAATTGATTGCTAAAAGCATGCCCGAGATCTCAAAAGAATAAAGAAAGGGAAATCGAACACGAACCATGGACGAAAGAAATGAAGGGGAGGGGGTTGTACAGACAAACAGTGAATATGGTACTTTGTGAAAACAAAATCGGTATAAGGAAAAAAAAACTACACTAATTGAAGTGGAAGGGGAATGTGTATGTGTGAGGAAGAAACTTTGACCTTGATACTACGTGCTACTAATGAAACAACAATGAATTAGCTATCAAAGAGAGGAAAAGCAGCATATGTTGTTGTGACGCAGTAAGTTTGAAGGGAATGTGCGATGAGATGTGGTTGCATTGGGTGGACTGGGACTTGTGGTACACTTGGTAAGCTTGAGTAAGTGAACAATGGATAGGCGTGTGATAGATTTTGGTTCGTGATAGATTGACGATGTCCTTTCATGTGTGTGTGCAATGTGAAGGGGAAAAGGGTCGGGTGTCCGGATAGCCGACGGGTAAAACATGCAGAAAAGAACATGGGGAGGAGGTATGAAAGAAGATTCAAATCTCTTGTGGAATTGTTAGGGAGAAATACGGGTGGTTTAGTGCCTCCCGCACGGTTATCCGGTGAGTAGGGTCAAACGCTAATAGTCGCTGCACAAGGTGCAGGAACTGCTGGTTAATGTTGTCTGTTGGGGGTATAACCTCCTCCAGAGGGCGGGTGTTGCGCACGTCTCGTTTGCTTTGCCGGGTGGCTTTCGGCTTTGGCCAGTCAAGTTTGCCGTCCTTGAAGAACTCGGGTTTTGATCGTTGACCTGCATGTGCAAAACGCTCAGGCATTTTGCCCATCACCATCTCCATCATGGCGAGATGTTCGAGGTTGTCATGAGTTTGATAGAGAGCAACCCCGGTGTAGAATTCAACAAGGATACATCCAAGTGAATAGGCATCACAAGGGAACGACCAGCCCAGCCCTAATCGATAAGCGGCGTTGAGTTGACGGACACCGAAACCATCAGTCATGAGGACAGACCTAGGATGATTTCAGGGGCACGGTAATGACGGGTTGATACGACTGTGGAGTGGTATTCGGATTCGAAAGTAGCAGAGCCGAAGTCTATTAGTCGAATTTCGGTAGACTGCAGAATGCGTTTAGGTTTGGGTGGGGCATTACGCTGTGGGAGTTGTCAGGTGAGGGTAGGTGGAGTAGTGTTTCCCTACTTGCCTTAGTCGGTACGGGGACGTGGACGATTTTGTAATCGTTGTGAACTAGAAGGATATTTTCTGGCTTGAGATCAGTGTGGATAAGGCGCAGGTCATGTAGGACTGGAGAGGGTAAGCTTTCGTAAGCATGCTGGTGACAGAAGGGACGCACATGCTACACTGCCCAGCAGTTGTCTGGCAAAATCTTGGATGTGATGCCGGGGGAATGGTGCAAACTCGTTTTCCTTCAGGAAATCGTAGACGCACATCCCGAGAAGTTCAGACACGAGGCATATATGGTTTCGATGATCGAACCAATGTAATAGGTGTATGCATTTGCTAGTGATGGTCTGTTGGGTACGGCGTTGAATATTCTAGTAAATTTACTCACTTGCGGTTCATAGGGTCGCGTTCCTTTAGTTTCTGGAGCACGCGGACCTCAATCCTACTGGCGTCACGGTACTTGGGTATTGCTCGGATAATCTTGATAGCCACTCTTGAATTCGTTTGCGTATCGATGGCTTCGACAACCTTGCCGAAGGTTCCCTGGCCCAGCAGCCGGACCGTGCGGTCTGAGAAAAGAAATGTTGGAGCAAGTGGTGTCGATGCGCGATAAAATACCTACAGCGCCGGAATATCATATCATCTGGAACGATAATATAGTGTCCTTCCTTGTCATCACAAGGTGCAGGACCCTTGGAAGCCTGTCGGGAGAGGGAGGGGTCGGTTAGTACGTCATCGTCGTTATGAGAGCATAGCTACGGACGTCGTCTGTCGCAGCAGCGCTCCGGGCATCGTTGGACTTTGCAGGCACCAGGGCCTGGGAGTGCTGGGAGCTCTGTTGGGGTTTCTTGGCAGCTGGCGCACGGACCTCCTCTTGATGGTCTCGTTTTCGTTTCTTTGGAGCGGGTGCTGTGATGGAGGATGAGCTGGAGGAGAGCGCCTGGGCTTCTGCGGCAGCCCGGGCTCTTGTGCGGATGGGGGCAGAAAACATGGGGGGTTGGTAGGAGGCCGAATAATTATGCGTATGTGTAGTGGCCGGTGAGATTGTGGCCGGTGGGGGAGTATCCTCGATGACGATGACTTCGCGGAGTCTGCCATCGCTGTCGACCTCCTGGACCTCGCTGTAGTTGACAGAGTATCTCGCTGCGCGTTTCCGCTTGCGTGTGCCGACAGGTGGGGTAGGCTTTACGCTTGGGGCAGCTGGATTGGAATTGACGGTGCCGTTGAGGGGCTGGCGGGGGTACTGGGCTACCATTTGCGCTGGGAGCGGGTAGACCGCCGCCGACATAGTCTGGGTAGTAGTGAACGACGTGGTGGAGGAAGAAGAGGGGAAACTTGGGGTGCTTGGAGAGCCAAATGGATCCTGAACAGTCACCAAGATGGGGGTCGATGCCTTTGTTGTGGTTTGTTTGGTCCTGAGCCACCCACGCTCTTTGGTGTGCCGGTTCAGTTCGCCCCTGTCACCTGAGCCAGCCCCCGCACAAACATGCGCAAACACCCAAGTCCACCGTTCCCGACGACGAGCTCTCATTTATCTTTTCCACCACCACCACCGCACGCGGCGCATTCGCCGACGCCCTCCGCAAATGAGAGGTCTCGCCTTTCCGCCAAACGTCCCTGGCACCCGCGACCTCACGGACCCCACCGACTCCCCCGCCACACTCGACGACATCCCCATCGACCCCGCCCTCGGTGGAACRCCTCTCGACCCTGCTCTGCTATCCGACGCCCGACCCTCCGTCTCTCCCCAGGTAAGTAGGCATCATCCGCCCTGTTATMTAGTACGCGTCCATCGCGTCCTTTGCGAATATTTCATGTTTGCTTGCATCTACCCACTTATCATTCYCCAGACGCCCTCACCCCCGGTGACCCTCCCAGACTTTCCACACGCACCTCCACCAACTGTGCTTCCCGATCAATGGTCCCATGAAAGGCTGCCCGAAGGCGATCCGTTTGCACCGCAAAACACCACCCCCTTTTTCCCCATCATTGAACGACCCGCACCTCCGCCCCCAAATCCCAAGCCTGGCAAGAAGAGACGCCGCTTCCATCGTGACGAAGAGTGTAGTTTCTGTCAGGGCAATGACGCGAAGAACAAGGCCGGTGACTCCGAGCTCATGGTGACTTGCCATGAATGCGGTAGGAGTGGTTGGTCCTGATTTATTTCTGGTTTTCATTACGCCCCCCCTGATTTCACTGGTTCTCCCAGGCCACCCAAGCTGCATGGAGCTCTCCAAAATCGGTGATATGCTTCGTTCTTATCCTTGGAAGTGCATCGAGTGCAAAAACTGTGAGGTCTGTCTCGAAAAAGGCGACGATGTGAGGGTCCAAGACTTTTTTGTCAAATAAGCTGCTAAATCATCAATTAGGAAAGAATCCTATTTTGCGACGGCTGTGATCGTGGTATGTGCAAATTGGAAGATTCTCTGATCAAACCCTTCATTTCTAAGCTTGGGTTGTCGGACAGGGTGGCATTTCGATTGTATGAACCCCCCCATCAATGAATTACCCGAGGGCGAGTGGTACTGTCCCCCCTGTCAAGAAGCCGCCGCACAGCAGTTTTATCCACATTTGCCTCTTCCTCCTCAACTTCCACCAGAGATGTCCACTGACGGTCCTCCAACTGGGCCTTCCGAATCTAATCGGGGCACTTCCGTTGCCTCTTCCTCTCAATCCTTCCCTCCGACTGTTGGCTCACAAGCAAAAGGTGTAGGACGATCTAGGAATAGGAACAGGAAGAGCAGGCAGCAGATTACCGACGAGTCAGATGGGAACGAGGATGCGGAGGTCGATGTGGAGGGAGCTGCCACGACGAAGACGCCCATGCCAAGAGCAAAGAATCGCGATCGGAGTTCGCGGTCATCTAAGCGAGGGCGGCTGCCGCAACAGAACGAAGAAACGGGAGAGGTGGGGCAAGAGCAGGAAGGGGAAGAAGATGCGGGGACTACGCCTATACAACCTCGATCCCGCAAACGAAAACGCGAGCGCGATCCAGATTCTTCGCCTGCCTCGATTCCTCGTGTTCGCCTTCGACTACCAACGACGAGGGGCAATGCTAAAGGTAAAGAGAAGGAAGAGCTGGACGAGCCATTGGGGATGTTCGAGGGTATCTTGGGCTTGGAGGAAAGAGATACGAGTAAGACAACGATCACGAATCACGATAAACAGTTGTTTGAGCGGAGCAGACTCGAAGCAGAGGTTGGTGATACGCTGGGACTTGATAAGCTGAAACTCATCTTATTGCAGAGGAAGCTTGCACCACTACTACAATCCCAGCCACCGACGTCCGCCACGAGCACGAGCCCAAATGGCCATATCTTGTCCCGCCCCCCGATATCTACGTCCAACGCACATTCACGCTTTGACACAACGTCTGCAGGCCCTTCCCGACCCACGCGCTCAGCGACTCTGCAGCACCAGCACCACCAARCGCAGCCCSTGGCTCCGACTCCCTCGCCCGTYCCATCAACGCCAGGGGGGCCGAACGCGCTCTACACATTYACGACTCGAGGTGACCCRGATGCGTTGAGGATCAAGACGATACGGTTTGGGCAGTACGACATYAAGACGTGGTATGATGCGCCATTCCCGGAGGAGTATGCATCAATACCGGACGGGCGGATGTGGATATGTGAGTTTTGTTTGAAATATATGAAGAGCCGATTTCAAGCCATGCGGCATCGGGTGGGTGCACACTTGGTTTCTTTGTGCCAAATGGAGCTTTTTTTTTGACTCAGATAATGACTATAGCTGAAGTGTAAAATGCGACACCCTCCTGGGGACGAGATTTACAGGGACGGGCCAATATCAATATTTGAGGTGGATGGGCGGAAGAATAAGGTGTGCGGTTTAGCTTTTGGGCCCTCCGGTGCTGTGACTCAACAGCTTTTTTTTTTTTTTTGCGCAGATATATTGTCAAAATCTCTGCCTCTTGTCAAAGATGTTTCTGGATCACAAATCACTATTCTACGATGTTGAACCTTTTTTGTTCTACGTTATCACCGAGGTGGACGACTTTGGGGCTCGCTTTGTGGGGTACTTTAGTAAAGAGAAGCGGAGCCCGAAGGATTATAATGTGAGCTGTATAATGACGCTCCCAGTGAGGCAGAGGCAGGGTTGGGGAAGTTTGTTGATTGATTTCAGTGAGTGCCACTGTTGTCTGCGAGTCCGTGGATCATTGATTGTTGTTGTAGGTTTTCTCTTATCCAAGGTGGAGCAGCGGGTGGGATCTCCTGAAAAGCCTCTTTCGAGTCTTGGTGCACTGGGATACAGGAATTACTGGACATTGGCTGTTATGCGGTTCCTCGAGAACGCACAAGCCCATCCTCGGTTAGAAGGTGAGGCTATCGCAAAGAAATGGTATTTGATGACGATAACTCTAAGCAAGTTACAGAGATAAGCTCGGCTACCTCGATGGCATTGGAAGATGTGTATGAAACACTGGCTCAGCAGAGCATGATTTTTATCCGAGAGCCGACACCACCGCCGATAAAGCCTGTTCCTGGACAGGCCATTCGTATTCCCAAGAGCCGTAAAAACGGGACGTACACGCCAACTTCACTCCGCAGGTCAAAGTCGTCGAACCAGTTGCACCGGGCACAGTCGCGATACAAGAGCCAGGATCCGTCTTCTGCTGTTGAGACGAGTGGAGGACCATTTGTGCCGCCCAAGCATTATGAAATCCGGTTTGATCGGGACAAGGTGAAGGCGTGGTTGAGGAATTGGGAGGCCAAGGGGTATTTGACGCTGAAACCGGAAAAGCTGCAGTGGACACCCTATCTACTGACGAGGAGTGGGATGGTGGAGAGTAAGCTGAAGGAGAAGAACGTGAATGGGGTTGCTGTGAATGGGATTGGTGGATCAAGGGATGGATCGGAGGTGGCAGCGGTCATGGTGAATGGACGGCATAGTGAGGACGGGTCGGGGGGATGTGGAAAGCCATCGGCTTCGCCTGGGCCTATGAGCGTGCAAGAGGAGGAGGACGAGTTGCCGGTGCCAAGTCAAACGAGACGGTCGACGAGACGGGAGGGTACGCAGACACCGAGGCGACTGAGACATCGCGAGGATATGGAGCAGGGGGCGGTGGATTTGGTCATGTCTCGGCGGTTGAGAGGCCAGTCGAGCCAGAGGGGAAGGGAAACGCCAACGCCTGCAAGGAAAGAAGAGGACGAGGAGGACGCTAGGTCAGTGCGTCGACGGATGCGACTGGCACGACGGGACGAGGCTGCGGCGGAAGAGTTGTCGGCGGGGGGCGAGGAGGAGATGGAGGATGAAGTGCTAGCGACCAAGATGGCACTGCGGTCACGGGAGGTGGTGGTGGTGACGCCACGGAAGCGACGGCGGGTGGAGTCGGAGTCGCCATCGAAGGGGTGTGCGTCGGTGGCGACGGACCAGGCTGGTTCGCCGGTGGAGGGGAAAGCGGGGGACGGGGAGGGGTGCGCCGGGGTGAAATACGAGGAAGATGCAGGGACGCCGCTGACGAGCGTGACGAGTCCGAGCGAGGAGACGGTGTTCGGGATGGAGGTGCCGCTGGTGCACAAGCGGGCGGGGCTGCCGGTGTCGGACGAGCGGTCGACGCTGGAGATGATGGAGATGGGRGACGAGGACGCGGAGGGGTCGGACGAGGAGGGGCTGGAGGTGGAATGCAGTATATAGAGTAGGCGTGGGAATGTTTGTCAGCAGGGGGAATGAACTGGACTGGGCTGTGGGCCAGAAACGAACTCACGGACGAACGATGGACGGCCGCAAGTGTGTTTGGTTTGTTGTGCGTGTTGGTTCTGTGCTGATGTGAGCGATATGGCGCAGTGAGTCGACGATGCAATACGGCCACCTGCCCACCCTGGGCGAGCGCCGCGACTCCAACCTGGACAGCAACGGCTCGGTGCGTGTCCTCTCTTCTCTCCCCCGCGAACCACCCGGCCTCACTCCGCCCCCCGCAACAGACCCCCTTCCAGCCCCACCAGTCTCTCGGCCAGGCCCTCCTCCCGCCCCAGTACCGCACCGACTACCGCAACCTCTCCACCTCCCCCCCC